>OY776675.1:131861165-132461165 GCA_963675555.1 Leptura quadrifasciata
TATTTTCTAAGATCCAGAAGCGAACAAATTTATAAAATATGAGTTGCGAGGTTTCAGGTTTTAGTATCAGATTTCAGGTAGAAACTAATTTTAAGCTGAAAATGCCTCATAACACTTATTCTTTAAGTGCTAGCGAGTTATAGCTGCAGGGAGAAAACAAAAAGTTTTCTGATCTATATAAAATTTCCACTGTTTACATGCGCCAGATTCACCCACCCACTTCCCTCCTAACAACTCCACTCCTTCCACCCTTGATATTATATATAATAAAAACTATCTCCACCCGTTAATTCCGGTTTCCCTTCCCCTCCTACAAAGTGACCATAACCCAATTCATTTTTATTTACAAGATCCCTCAGCCCCTACCCCTCAAAAAATAATTTTTGATTATAAAAATACAGATTGGTTAAAATACAAAAAATTTATAAATGATCATTTAATTATAAATAATAATATTTCAAATAAAAATATGATTGATGTAGAAATAGAAAAAATAACAAATATAATAATGCAAGCTAGGGATATTAGTACAAAAAAATCAGTGTACAAAGAAAAAGAGGAGGAAATCCCAATTGAAATAATTAATCTCATCAAAGAGAAAAACAAAATTAAAAAAAGATGGCAAAGACATCGAAACGATGTCGATGGCGTCAATCTTATAGCCTTACAAAATAACATTAAAACCAAATTAACGGAGCACAGGGAGAGGTCCTGGAACGACAGAATTTCGGCTCTGTCGAGACAGGACAACTCCCTGTGGCGCCTTTCAAAATTATTAAAAAAACCGTTTTCTAAAATTCCTACCATATTACATAATAACATTCCTTACTTAAATTATAAGGATAAAGCTGAAATTTTCGCTGATAACCTTAAATATAATAACACGGCTTCACCAAATACAACACCGTTTCACGATAACGTCACCGAAACAGTTAACAAATATCCCTCCCACTCCCTACTTCCTCAAAATAAAATCTCAAAAATATTCACTAATCCAACCGAAATCAAAAACATTCTCAAAACACTTCCCAACATGAAATCCCCCGGAATTGACGGTATCCCAAACCTCCTGTTAAAAAAACTACCCTCTAAAGCTCTGGCGCAACTGACTTACATTATAAACGCTATTTTTCGGTTCCAACACTTTCCCGAGTGCTGGAAGACTGCTGTTATAGTCCCGATCATTAAACCACATAAACAACCCCACGATACAAACAACTATAGACCAATTGCACTTTTAAACACGCTGGCAAAACTCACAGAAAGAATAATACTCATCAGATTAAATGATTATATTTACTCACATAATATCTTGCCAAAGCAACAATTTGGGTTTAGATCGGGACACAGCACTACTCTGGCACTCGCGAAAGTGGTCCAGGAAGCACTGGAAGGTTACACCAAAAAGCAGTGCACCGCGTTGCTATTGCTGGACATTGAAAAGGCGTATGACACCGTTTGGCATAACGGCCTAATTTTCAAGCTGCACGAGAAGTATAAACTCCCCCAATACTTGACCTTTTTAATTAGAGATTTTTTATACCACCGCAAAATAATAGTAAGGATCGAGAATTCCTACTCGTCTACAAAAAACATAACAGCGGGCGTCCCTCAAGGGGCGATCCTCTCTCCTATCCTATATAACCTGTTCCTGTCCGACATCCCCTCCCACCCCACTACTACCTCCCTACTATACGCAGACGACGCCGTCATCTGCGGGCGGTCGTTTTACGCAGAGACGGCCGTCCGGAAGATACGACAGCACCTGACAATACTCGAGACGTACAACAGACAATGGAAAATTCACATAAACGAACAAAAGACGGAAACGATTACGCTGCACCGGAAATTCACCAACACGGCGACGTTCAGTAAAATATCTATAAATGGCAAACAGATAGGGGAAAAAGGCAGGGTCAAGTATCTAGGGGTAACCCTGGATACGAGACTCTGCTTTGGACCCCATATCACCAATATTTTGCAAAAAACTTATGCCACGCTGAGCAAGCTATACCCGTTGGTGAACCGGCGCAGCAGACTGACTCTCGACAATAAACTGACTCTATACAAAGTGATTTTTAGACCTACTTTAACATATGCCTGTGCGTCCTGGAACTGCATCTCGGACGCACAGTGCCTAAGACTACAGACGACGCAAAACAAGATACTACGCCTACTACTTAACGCCGACAGATACACTCCGATTGTTGAACTACACGAAAGGGCCGGGGTCCCATTTATACGAAATTACATAGACGACACAGCCCAAAAATTTTTTACTACAAAAATTCAACAATCGGAGTTGACCAGAGACATCGCAACAAGACGAAGACATAATGACCCACCACACGCACACAGACTGTTACACCAGAGACTGCCTATATACAATACCAGAGACTGACATTAATTTTTTACACATAACTTGAACTTCACATATACCACAACAGACCTTCAGACTTCCCTATCCCTCCTACCCCTACACACCTTTGTACATATGTATATATCATTAGAATATTCTCTTTATTTATTTTCCTTTTATTTTTACTTTGATAACCGCTAGAATAGCATAATTTCTTTTCTTGTACATAATTTTTTTTACCGGAAAAAATTTTTAGTTTTTTACATAAACACATCTTTGAAGTAGGTTTTTTCATTTTTCGTTTCCTATATAAAAAATTATAAAAATTTAACCACGATAAAATCATAAGCATGTAATTTATAAATCTTTCAGAAAAAATACACATAAATGATAAAAACTTTTAGGAACAATCACAATAATATAACAAGAAATAAATTCTAAAGCGTATCATTCGGCATCCATCGGCCGCCCTATATCTTGAAGAGGAACCTCTAGATAGGTTAGAGTATTCATGTTAACAACCATAGGATTGTAACAAAAACTAGATAGCTAGAAAAAATGATATGAATGAAATGAAATGTCACATATAATACTCAATAAAAAAGTTTTAATTGGTAATTGGTAAAATTGTTTACATGCTTCATAATTTAATGTATTGGTTTCTTATTTTGTTGTTATTTACTACTATTCTCATTTTTTTTATTTTTAGATATTAAAAAAGAAATATATAAAACACATTTCTCTATATTGGTTGTAAAATATAAAAAAATAAACACTCTTCCGAAAGTTTAATATTTAAAGTCATTTCTTTAGATACTTAAAAAACTGTTTTGTCATTTGAGACCAGGGTCAATATGCAACATTAACTAAAGATCGCAATTATTTTGCAATTCTTATAAAATCAATTACAAATGACCAAATAAACATGCAGGATTATTTTTCTATTTTTCGACGGAACAAAATTGGATCAATAAGAACTTTCTATGGAACCTTTGATACGGCGCCGGCGGTGGAAATTAATGGTTAGAAACAATGAAAATGCCATTAAGACTTTACTTTTTATATTATATTGTATTGTCAAACTCCGGATAACTTATGTGGGGGATAAGTTGTAGAGTAATTCTTAAACTGCAGCAAGTACCTAGCGAAGAAAATGAACGAGCTAGAGTTTATTAAGTGCAATTGAATTGGAGACGCGAGGCCCCAAAGTAGGGTATTTCAGGGACAATTTGTGATTATGCCCAAGATATGAGCAATGTTAATGATAAGGGTGGTTGTGAAAATAAAATACACATATATTTACAGAATATTATGTCGGTAGAACAACTCATGAAGATATTCAATAAATATAATCAGTAAAATTATATTAAAAACTATATGTCAGATTTCTCCAGCAACTAGGCCACTGGATAGAAATGCTGAGTTGCGAAAATTGAGTAGCAAGAGTAAGGTAACAACTGGCAAACTAGTTAGTTGGGTTTTTGAAATGTAAAAGAGAAGGTAATTTTTGGTGCACGGTGCGTGGCCCAACTCTCTTCTGCTAGGGGGTGGCCCCCGGAGGGATAGATTGTAAGTACTCTGTTTTATTTTTATTTATTATTAAATAAACTTGTACCTTGTTGTTTTTTACAACCTTGTTTTATTTACCGAGTATTGACTTAGTCACTAACGTGACATATGTTGGAGGTTAAATTAGTCACTAATGTGACAATATCAAACTGATTTTCGATTTGGGGTTATCAATGGATTTGTCGTGAAAATTATTATTTAACTACTGTGTGTCTAAAAGACATTACCACTTGAAAAACTTGCCTTAATTACAAATCAGTGATTCCGGAAATTTTGGTTGGTCGTAAGTACTAAACCAATACTCACGATTACATTTTCTCTTTTATTTTGGTCATTTGATTGATTTGATAACACTCATGCAAAAATAAAAATAGCCCTAAAAATCAAGTAGTCTCAGAAATATTTTTAAAACTATGTAATCGTAATTAAAATTATCTTCGGAATTCAATATACAAGGTGTTCCATTTAAAGATTGTCATGAAAAAGTGTCAAATAATGAAAAATTGGTCCGTCGGTATGTATGACCCCTGCTATGTTTAAGAATTATATCTTGAAAATTCTGGAAACTATGGCTCGTTTAATGATTGCGTTGACACCCGATATAGTCATTAATTTTACTTCTAAATATACCCAAAAATGTAAACTAATCACTGTCTCCAGTTTGTTTGAAATATCTGAGAATTGGCCTAAAAGAATCACTCAATAATTAGAAAATTGTTTAAATGTAAGGTTATAACATATTTTCAGCCTAAAATTACTTCCCTTTACTCTGTTAAAGTTCTGATACCAAACCATTGAATATTTTGTATATTTTTTACAATCACAAAATTGCAATGCGAAAAACAATCTGATGTTCCTGAACATTTTGAAAATAACTTGTAAGTCAGCTTGTTACAATAACGAATGCATTTTAGGATTGATTTGACAAACTTTGTGCTTTGGTACTTGTCCTTTCAAAATATTTGAAATAAAATAAAGTTAGTGTATGGAAAATATATATACATATATGGTCATTTCATTATGCAAGTTGAAAATATATTTCATGCATCAAATCCCTTTTAAAATATGTCCTAGACCAACGGCCGCAGTAAACAGAGTAGATATATTAGCTGACAAATCCTGGTCCTGCCAGCTGCATTTGTCAGTTTTGCAAGGTCGGGGATGTGGAAGACTGCCGTCTGCGCGTCCATTAACTATTTTAATTGTCCATAGATTGGTCTTACCACGAACAAATAAACTAAATCTAACACACAGCCTCTATAGTATGTATAAATATCATTTTTGTTTATTATTATGACCTACCATATTCTCAGTCCTCACGCACGATTTAGAACACGGTTTGAGCGGTAATACATTTACAAATATAAAAACATCTAGAAAGAGTTTATGAACATCAGTTTAGTCTTGTGGGGGGGGTTTCTGGGTAGAGTTGAGGCGCGGGAGGCGTTATTGACCTGCGAAATCCACTTTGCACAAATACCGGAAGTGACCCTTTTAGCAGCCGAAGTGCATCCGCAAATCCATTCCCACTTCCGCACCACGACGCTGCTAATTGTAGAAACCCCGATTCATGGCGGCACGATTTCTGTTGTGCCATTTACACTGGAGAATTCGGAGGTACGTTCGCCTAAAACTGGCGTTGCACAGGGCGTAACACACAGGGTTAATTGTGGAGTTTATGTAGCACAGATAATAAAAGAAATCCCAAAGTTGTGGTGGAATGCGTGCACTAGTAGATGTCACAGGTTTCAGAAGCACCAAAATATTGTAAGGAGTCCATGTTATTATAAAAGTTAGCAATATAGCCGATAGGGTTTTAGCCGCTTTTTTATCAGCCTTTTTCTCTTGTGTTTTTTTCTTCTTCTTTCCTTGATTCTTAGTAGCGTTTGCAAGTAATGTCTTACCCGCTAGTTGCTTTGGTATGATCTTCGCATTCAGAGGTATCCGAATGTCCGGCATAGCAGACGGCCTCCTATTAAGATGATTACTTTGATTTTGAGTTACAGGAAAATCTCCGTCGGTATGATTCCTTGAAACTTCTGGTATCATCTTTATGGAAGGACCCTCGCTGCAATTGGCCCCCTCTCCAGGCTCACCTGGCAGTCGAATCAGGATTGTGTAGACGCTATCGCTGGAGACCGAGCGTCCCGCTAGGCGATTCCCCGTGGGTAGACTGCGAGAATCTCTAGGTGCCAATCGTGTTGGGGTCATGTTGGCCTGAGTGAGTGCGTGGTCGCGTTGTGTAGAGAGACTGGTTACGTAGGGGTCCCTGAAACAATAACTTTTCTCAGCTTTATAGATAAAATTATTCATAATAAAATTTGGGCAAATAGCATGGCCTTATTTAATATAATATTTTTTATGATTCCAAGTTCTAATCCTGTTTAACTTGCAGAGTTTTCGGTTGGCACTTACAAATCGTTAATTGAAAACACTTTACTTTAAAAGAGATGCATGCTATGCCTGAGGCTTCTGTTCAATGGTCTGACCAAAAGGTAAAAAATACCCCCCCCCATTTTGCGGCCCAATTCAATAACACGCAAAGGTTTCAACGAGATCGGTTAAAATTTATATCATGGGAGTATTGGGGATCACTCATTACGAATCCGAAATGAAAATTGGAAAATTCAAAATGGCGGACCTAAAATGGTGGACTTAAATTAATTCCTGATTTACGCCGTTTCTATTGATTTTACTGAAAAATATGTAGAGTAAAAAAGTGTTTAGAATGCCATTTTGCGTATGGACACCATTTTGGTAAACACATTATTTAACCCTTTCGCTTCTCCCCCGTGGAAAACCTCTTACGCCTGACCCTTTCTTTTGCAAAAATCATCCCAAGCAACACCAAATGGTTTAATAAACGTTTTGATTTTGTTTATACGACTGGTATATATAATGTTTATTGCAACCTATATTCAACGTTCGAATGTCTGCGCTACAAACGTATATATTTGTCTTATCATATATTAAATATAGACGTTTTAAAAAAACGTATATATATATATGGTACATCATATTCTAAATATATACGTCTTAAGAAAACGTTATATTGTTGTCACATCATATACGAGATATATACTTTTATGTGGAACCTCAAATAAACGTATTCCATATACGTCGATAATACGTATGATGTAAAGGTTTTTCTCACGGTTATGAAAACCTTTTCTCCAGTTGTTGGTATACGTGTAATAAACCTTTATTATCCACTGTAATTCATACATACATAGGGTATCCCTGTCTGGAATATCTAATACTTACAAATTTTTTTGTTTTAAATTTTTTGAGAAAGCCATTTTTTATAGTGTTGCTTCAGCTTATCAAACTGCAATGCCAATATTTAGGTGATATGTTCAGAGAATATAAATATCTGACTTCGTGTAAGGTGAACATATTTCAAATTAAAAATGTAGAAGTTTCAAAACCTCATAAAGCTGGTGAACTATAATAGTTAAAAGGAAATTAAATGTAATCTTAAATTATAATTGTTTTTATTTAAATTTTTTTCTTTTGAAAATATGAACTTTTTCTGAAGAATTTATTTTTTCTCAATAAATTTAGAATAAAAAGATAGAAAATATCGAGAGATTTTTTAAAGGTAATCCATCCTTGTATCTTTGTTAATGAATATACGCTATAAGTTCTTTAGACCTTTTTTCATATTGTTTTAGAAACTAAGAGCTTATAGAATAAATGATTAAATAGTTTCCGTCACTTTATTTTTACCAAAATTACCTTAACTTTCAATATTTAAATATTATACAGTATTATAGACTAATCAATTTCAAATAACTTTGCAAGTCAAATCATGTCTTAAATCAGAAATCATTTGCTACTTATGATAAAATTGTTAATATATTATATTGTTGCATAACAATAATAAGATGACATTGAAACAAGTTAATTTCTAAGTGCCCTATTTTGAAAAATATATTAATTTTTCTTGAATTATAACAGGGAAATTAGAATTAAAGTTTTTTTTGACTTGCGATACATCCCTTTGCAAAATTATTTAGAATTGATGGGTCTACAACACTATAAAAAAGATAGAAAGTACCCGTTTTTAAATTCGAAAGTTAATATTATAATGATCTCCAATTTTTTAAAAGTACATATTTTAAACCTCCTACCTATATATAGCTACTGATATCAAGGAAAAATAATTCAATTGTATATATGTACGCAGATATTAATTTTTTAAAAGTATTTATTATTTAGTACTAGCTTTTATTTACGTAAAACTATTTTATCATTTACTATTTCACCTTTGGGGACCTAGGATGTTTGACAACGATAACAAAACACAACATTGTTCATTACTCTTTACTAAAATCCAAAAATAGAGCCTATTTATTATTATTCTTTTAACTATAGCGGCTTTTAGCAAGCTTCAACCAATCTTGAATCGTCCCTCTAATTTTATTGTCACTGGTCACCCACGTCTTCAACGCTAGCCATGCAGAGTTTTGCAACTTCTGTGATAAAAAGATGCAGTTAATGTGAAATCGCTCAGATAAACAATAATTCGTACCAATCACAAGTTGATTCATTCTTGTAACTTTAACGCACTACAACGTGATAACTCAAGGATAAGGGCGGCTCATCAACATAACACTTGTTGAATTTCAATCAAATAATATATACCCCAAAATAAACAAGTAAATATTCTTTGTCTCGATCACAAAGCCACACTACTAAGGTTGACTACCACCACACGAAACAGCAATTAACACGACGATCCGCGGTTGCTCACCAACTGTACTGTTGAGACAATGAGAGAGATGCATATATTTATGAGAAATGCTTATGTATTCTGCAACAAAGACAACAATACTAACCCGGTTGCTGGCTACTGCGCAATCGATGCAGATTGATATACGTTTAAAAACCGTATATTATAAACTGCAATATTACTGAACAAATATTTTCATTCATCTATCTATAACAAATTTTGATTAATGTAAATATTTTACTCATATTTCTAGATATTGTTATAATCTTCGAACTTTTAGTTGCAATTGTTTATGATATGCCTATAAAAAATGTAGCGCAAATACATATTTATCGTATACATTTAAAAATCGTATATTAAAAACTCTAATATGGCTGAAAAAATGCATATAGTGTCAACTTCACCAATTTACAATTTAAACATTTGACGGAAGTGTAGTCTCAACTCTCAATTAACTATTTCTCAAATATTCTGCGTTACTCCAAAAATTTTCGAAGAAATACATTTATAATATACGTAGAAAAATCGTTTATGAAATAAACGCTTTTCATAGACGTTGATTAAATATACGATAGCGAAATTTAAACCGTAATTTCATAAAATAAACGTTTATTAAACCATCATGCGTTGCTTGGGATGGTAAGGTTTCAAGTCTTTACATCAAAGTAGTAACGATTAAGACCGAAAGTATTCATTTCCTCTACTAAATACAGGAACACAATTGTTTACAATAAAAAATGTGCTTCAATAGCAGACAATTTGATTAACTGTTTACCAGAAGTGGAACATACTGCTGCTGGTATTTTAACAGAGGCTCCTACTTCTGTGCATACTTTTTTAAACTCCAGTTACGAGTTGTGTGATCGCAACTGCTATAAATTCACAAAAAACTCAAACTGTCCTAACGTATATGGTATGAATTCAAAGCTATTAAAGTCAACCATGGATATAATTTTGTTTCCTTTGACGATTATTATCAGTGCTTGTTTTGAACAGGATATCTTCTCCAATTATTTTTAAAATGCGGTAATAAGTACTGCCGTTATCCAGAAAAGTGATCCTCTGGTCATGGATAACCATCGTCCCATTTCTATAGTCCTAGATAAATAATCTAGCTTTTTTAGATAAATATTAAAAAAAAAATTATTGTCAGTTTGGCTTCACAGTAAATGTTGTACAACTCTCTGTATAGAGAGTAGTAAGTGCCATAGTCGAGGGCCTTGATGATGGTAAAAACGTAGCCCTTACCCTATGTGAACTCTTCAAGGCCTTTGAGTGTGTCTCTCAACCAATTTTGGTGGAGACATTATTTGCCACAGAATCAGAGGCAACCCTCTCAGATAATTCCATTCTTACTTATAAGATTGGACTCAGTGTGTGAGATTTAACAATAATCGTTCAAATAATGTGTCTCTTTCACATGGGATGCCTCAAGGCTCTGTCTTGAGCCTGTCCTGTTTATTTCACTTTTTGTTGCCTAACAAATGTGTAGCCTATGCAAACGATGCATCGTTGCTAGTCTCTGATCCCTCTATGTTAAATTTACTTCAGCAATAATATGACTATGAATACTAATAATGACTAAAAGACTTATTTTTTCCACTCATACTGACTTGGTAAAGGATAGCTGTGTTCAGTTATTGGGTGTTGTCTTGGATGCCAGGCTTAATTGATCACGTAAATGAACTCGGTAATAAACTATCTAGTATTTTTCTATGGCATTAAGATTAGGAATGTAACAAACATACCCGCTTCTCGCCTAGGGGCTATCAAGTATTATATTCTTAATTCGTAACCTGAAAAAGTATTTAGCAACTCACATTTTAAAATCTTGTTATTTTTCTTGATTTCGTTCTTTTATAAGTTATGCTGTTATTCTGTGGTGTGACTCTAGTAAAGTACAAAAAATATTCTGTCTACAAAAAAGAATATGATACCGCACTCTTGTATATTTGTTGATTTTTGATTTGCCGGAAGAAAATCATTCTTCATGAAAAGTTTTGCTTATCAAACTAAAGATAAATTATACAGGATATTCTAAAAATTAGAAAATATAAAATCGAATTCAAGCAAACTACCTTTTTGACATGTTTAACGAAAATGTTATTTGATAAAGTTTTTCCAATTATGAAGAAGAGGTTAAATAGAGAGTATAGTTGCACAATAAGGAAACTTTTTTTTTTAAGAAAAATATTTTAATATTCAACTAATTTGAGCACTATTCTACATGTAGACCTTCTACAAGTACATATTTTTCTAATCTTTTTTGAGATAAATGAATGAATGAATTTTATTTATCTCAAGGACATCTCACAGATATATTTAAACAATACTGATAAGTTGAATATTACATACTTATATCTATTCTAAAGCTAGTGTTACGTACTTATGTCTACAGTTTGCATTAGCAGAACTAACCTACTTTAAAGATCTAAATGGGTTTCGAAGATTTGTTTTATATATTTTTACAGAGCTAGCAATCTTTATGTCGTTATTTAAAATATTATATTGGATGAGACCAGAATGAAACAAACTGTTCATAGAACTGGTTTTACTAATATAAATGTTATGTTCTTGCCTTGTACTATAAATATTGATGGACATCATATTTTTTACATATTCCACATCTTCATTATTTAAAATGGCACTTATGTTCAGTTCTTTAAAAGAGTTGTATAAACAATTTGAACCATAAACATTCATTTTGATTTCATTTCATTTACTTTTAACTTATTGTCTTTGAATTTATTTGAGACGTTGCTTAATTCCAGGTTTGCTGTATCCACCAACTGATTGAAATCATTGTCAGCATCGTATCGTATCATATGCAAAGAGGTGGATTTTACATTTTTCCAAAACATTCCCGAGGTCATTGATATACAGTATATACAGCAGTGGCCCAATGGCGCTTCCTTGGGGCACCCCAAAATTATTTACTACACAGATTTATTGTTATTCATTTTAATTATTTGTTTACGATTTGAAAGATAACTTTTAAACCAATGCAGCGACGTATTTGAAAAGCCATATGCTTTTAATTTTATTAATAGTATCTGCCTATCAATCGTTTCGAAAGCTCTTTTAATATGTATAAATATTGCACATGTTCCTGTTCCTGGTTTATTTTATTGTTGTTTCCAATCAGATTGAACTGTAAAGCTGTTTCACAGGAATATTTATCTCGAAAGTCCGATTGATAAGTACACAATATAAGATTTGAATTTAGATATTGGATTACTTTATTGAATACTACTAATTCAAGTAATTTTTCGCAAAGAGGGTATATTTATGGGTCTCAAATATTCTGCTAACTTAGTATTTGGAACTATTGGTAATGGTACTGTTGTGGACATTTTAAAATATTCCGGAAAAATACCGTTTTCAAGACTTAGGTTGATAATATTTAGTAGGGGACAACCAATTACACGAAAAATGTTTTTTATTAATTCCTCCCCTATCTCATCTGTGCTGTATTTTATTGCTTGTTTATTTATTATTTTATTTAGATTTGTCAACGAAATCAAATCACAAGAAGACATGATGCAGTTCTTTTAGGTATTGTTTCTAACACACTCTCTTTGTCAACAATATTTACACCAATGCTAACGATAACATCGTATATGCTTCCTACATAAGTGTATTAGTAGTTGTATGTAACTCCATTACAATTCAATGTATTGGAGGTTGGACTTTTTTTAATATTACCTATTAATTCCTCTGAGTTTGCCTACACTTGTCTAGGATTTCTTTTTGTGTTATCAATACTTTTTTCATAGTGATTACATTTAGCAGTTTCTATCTTTTTTACTAATTTTTTTTCTTTAACTTTGATTTGTTTAAGAGTGATGCTATAACATTCACATTGTTACCATCATAGTCCCATTCTTTTTGTAGCAATATGTTTGTCATCTCATCATAATTTATTTTTTCTGGAATGTTTTTTAGGACAATTTTATTTTTTTTCGGGTTCCTTTAATTTAATTTGTATAATTGACTGATTGGTTATTGAGTAATTTTTTTCTACAAATACATTTAACGTAAAGTCAATACTTATCTATTACAAGATCTATTAAATTATTTGTTGTATTTGTAACCCTCGTGAAATCTTTTACAAATTATAATATATGATTTGCAGGAAACAACTACTCAGCGGGCAAATACCCCGACCTGCATTGAATTATGAAAGAATGGTAGCCAATATCATCTGTCAATTCCCTGACCAGACATAGACCATTACGATTACCATTAAAAAGTTTTTATTTTCTTTAACTACATTTCAATTTTATATATTTCATTTATCTATATACATCATTTTACAATATTATGTAGTCCCGACACGTTACATATTTTAATTAAAAAAATGAAACGTCCCGGGCGGCGGATCTGATGCCAGAATAGACAGTATATAAAATCTTCTAATATGGTGCGGTTGCCATCCTAAAAAAAAAGTTTCAGCAATTTGCCTGTTTATTATCCCCTCGGTTAAGATTAATTTATTTGTGCTATATTACATATTTACAAATTTTAAGTTTATATACAAGAAAATGGGGTAAAAACCTGTTTTAGAAAATTAAAACTACATTTAAAAATACACCAATTTTACGGTTAAAAAAAGAAATAAAATGTCAATTCGAAAAGCTCATTTAAATTAAAAACTAAAATATTTATATTTACAAGTTCGTGCGTTTGAAAAGACTTTTAATGCACAAGATAATTCATTCCCTTGCTTCAAGACCCAACAAATTATAAGTTAAAATGCTATTGTTATCTTTCATTATAAAGGGGTAAGCTCTCGTGCAATAGTTTGTCAGTATGAGGAACTTAAAAATGTGGAACGCTTCACGATTTTGCGTGGTTTCGAACTTATTAGCTCTCATCAGTATGCCATAGATCAATGAATAGACAAATGATAGTGGCCAACCTGCTAGTTTTATACAAACTATAGTAAATTGAGTAGTGGTGAGAGGTAAGTGAATCCTCTCATATGGTCAATTGTAGTATTACTATACACCATAGATTACTCCATGTGCGTATAAATTACAAATTGTTTACAACTAAAATTTGGAGATTTTTTATATCAAGTATGAAGAATTTTGATTAAAAATGTAGTTTGCTTAAAGTCGATTTCATATTTTCTTATTTTTAAAATATCCTGTATAATTTGTCTTAGATTTACCGTACGCTAGAACAAACAATTAAAAATTCCATAACATTTAAAGGAGTGATGTTATACAATAGCTTGCCACAAAACCTTAAAAAAAGTAATGGGCGGTTCAAAATTAATTTAAAAGAGCATTTATATCAAAACTAACTTAAGTACCTTATATACATGGTAATTAAAACTCATACTCAAAATAAATAAATAACATATTTTGATAATAAAACTTTTGTGTTGTGTTCATAGCATTTGGATTTAGTAGTATAAGTTATGTTAGACAAACTAATGATAATTAGTATTTATAAGTTAGTAACTAGTAATGTTATATTTTAAATTAATTTTTGGAGGATGAATCTGTATAGAATTTATATTCTCTCAATAAAAATACATTCAAAATATTCAATTTGACAACTGACAATTGTAGGCAAGCAAAACTTTTTATAAAGAATGACTTTATCTTGGTAAATCAAAAATAAGAAAATTTACAGAGTGCGGTACCCCAGTCGGAAACACACTATATAAATTATAATGGCTAATTTTCTTTTTTTTTTTCAGACGTCTCAGAGATTAGTTCAAACGTGCTTTTAGAGCGCGGGATATTAAAACATAATATTTTTAGTCGCAAACTCCTCTATTAAATCCTTATTTTATTATAAGGAACGTAACCGGACTGCAACCAAACAGCTACTCTCTGGGTTATATGCTCCACCGAGCGCTGAATTACAAGTTAAATGCTATCCTCAAGATACCGAAATGTACTAAATGGTCAAGTGATCCTCGTGTCGGTCTTCACATGCCTACCTTGCAGTGACGAGAGCCAACAGCTCGAAACTGCAGTATGCAAGTGGTGTGTGACGACTGGCACGAGAGCTCCTTTAAGCAGGATCAGTCTTTCGGCTGGTGTAATTCAGCGCTCGGCGGGACACATAGCCCGGAGAGTAGCTGTTGGTTGCAGTCTGGTTACGTTCCTTATAGTAAAATAAGGATTTAATTGAGGAGTTTGCGACTAAAAATATTATGTCTCAAATATTAGTTCACATTCTCCTTCAAT
Organism: Leptura quadrifasciata; assembly: GCA_963675555.1. Lineage (NCBI taxonomy): Eukaryota > Metazoa > Arthropoda > Insecta > Coleoptera > Cerambycidae > Leptura > Leptura quadrifasciata. Next base: position 131,876,038 of record OY776675.1, read on the forward strand.
CAAGGTATATCTCTCACAAATGTAAAAAAAGACAAATTTGTTATTCATAAAATAAACTGTATTCTACTTTAGCTAATTTAATACGATTTAGTCTTAAATTTTCTTCGTACCTACTATTAAACTCGATTCCTTCAACTGAGAAAGACTTTAAACGGATATTATACAGGGTGTCCACTTCTCAATAGGATGTATTGGTAACTTCTAAACCGCAAGAGATAGATGGTCAGTTAAATTAGAGAAAAGTTGAGTATTTTAAATCTCGTTGAGATGTAGTTTTCACATTTGAAAAATTTTCAGTAGTTTCAGCGACAACCTGAAAATTATGAAATTTATTTTCATTTTGCTAACAAATTGCTAATGATAGGATTTAGAAGAAAATTTTTTTAATAAAACTTGGATGGTGTTCGGTTTGCTATTTAAAATTATCAAAATTATATTTTTTTCGGGTCGACACTAAGCGTCACGACGCCCAACTTTTATTTTTCTTATGGGCGCGCCAGTCATTTTTAATTTTTAAGGAAATCGAATTGGCATCATCTTAGTTATACCAAACCGTGAAAATTTACTTTATAGTACATTGGTGCTGAGCGTCGAGCAGCGAAAAATTTGAAAGCTGACAACCACCTACCATTTCATAATTCATATCGATGCCTATTTCTAACCAAAAAAATGCAAAAATATATTTTTTATGGAAACATTTTCTAGTTATTTGCAACTTTTATTGAAAAATTTAATAAGTCAAATAAAAGATAGCTTTAATTTTGACATTATAATTTTTATTAAATGACAAAACAATAACTAAATAGGCAACAAACCATGAAAGACATCATTACATTAATTGTTCAAAATGTGCTCCGTTTTGTTCATGTTAATTTTCGTAGGTCCATTTGTTTAATTGCTGCTTGAATTGCCTCACGTTCAATTGTTTCAAATGCCTCCATCATTTTTTCTTGTAGTTCTTCTATGGTCCTACCAGGCCTATCATAAATTTTACTTTTAATATATCCCCACAGATAATAATCCAGAGGATTAAGATTTGGCGACCTAGCAGGCCAAGCCACTGGTCTTTTTGTTCCCATCCAAGAAGTAGGAAATGTGTTATTCAAATAATTTCTAATATATGCCGCATTGTGAGGACCAGTTCCATCCTGTTAAACCAGACCCTGTTTTGTCGAAGATGTTGTCAAAGTTATAAATGTAAATTTTCTATCGTTTCTTCAAGGACTTCAACACATTTTTGGGCACTGAGGTTGCCTTCAATGAAATAAAGGCTCAATAGTTTATTGTCCATCAGGCTACGCCATAGATTTATCGAAAACCGAACATGGTGAATACGACTTTTAGATAAATTATATTCAGCTGCTATTTTTCTACAAAAATTTTCTGGATTTACGTGAATTTGAGTTAAAACATTTGGTTACCGCATTTGGCGAAAGTTTGGGATAAACGATGAAATATTTTAATATCCGGATGATTTCTCTCAGGATACAATTCTACATATCGTTGTTTTGCTCGTATATAATTTATGTAGCATTTGATATAAGGCTCAAACATATCCTTTCTTTCGTCCAGTGTATACCTCACCATAATTAATTTTAAAAATTTTGTATACTTTTAATAACAATTTAAATAACAATTGCGTATGAAAAGAGGGGATCTGCTCGCGTCTCCATCTTTCAACAGAGATGTAAAACTGTGGGTTCCGTGTATATACGATGTGAGCACGTAAAAGATCCCTACCCCACGACAAACTGTGGGGTGGGGGTTCGGCGAAATTTCCAGGTTAGGGGTCCAAGTGCCTGAGAATTACTAATGAGCTTATCCCCTGGCGTCGGTGATTGACCTTGGTAGCGGAAATAGACCGACGTTAAATAAATGAGAGAAAAAGTTCAATTCTAAACAACGCAAATTGACAATACTACGAATAATAACAGTTGTAGAACAATTCATTTTTTAACAAGGCATCCCTTGTTGCACCTACCGAATCAAATGCCTAAGGGTGATAATTATAACACTTGCACACACCCATCTTATAAAATAAATTTTCACGGTTTAGTATAACTAAGATAATGCCAATTCAATTTCTTTAAAATAATTACCGGCGTCCATAAAAAAAATAAAAGTTGGGCGTCGTGACGCTAAGTGTTGATCTGATAAAGATACAATTTATATATTTTAAATAGGAAAACGAACACCATTCAACTTTTATTGAAAGTTTTTTCTTCTAAATCTTATCATTTACGATTTATTAGGAAAATGAAAATATGGTAAATGGATATCGCTGAAGCTACTGAAATTTTTTTAAATGTGAAACTACACCTTAACGAGCTTTAAGTTGCTCAACTTTCCTCTAATTTAACCAACCTTCTATCTCTTACGGTTTAGAAGTTACCAATACAATCCAATTGAAAAAGTGGACACCCGATATATGTATAAACTATCCTTTGGTAATTTTAGGTGAATTTTATATTCCTTATATTTCTGCGATGAGCAAAACAATGAAAAGCTCATGAAATCCAAATATAACGAACAAACGAATTGTTTGATCTAAAACCTTAATGTAACTAGACATAAATAGAGGAAATAAATTTAAAAATCTGTCGAATTCCCTACGATATTTTAAATATAAGTTATTCACATCCAGTTTTTTGTCAACATCTTGAAACTGTGAAATTTGATACACGGTAAAGCTGGTACCGTCAAACTAAAATAAAACTTGTTACTCTAAAGCAACGAATTAGATTTAGTTGATTTATTATCTAACTTATGATTCCCCGAGAGAACAAACTAATAAAAAAAAGTATTTTGTATACCTTACCTGATTACATTGAGCGAAGTGCATCTAGATACGGAGCTCTGCAGGGGAGTGTCCAGAGAGACCGGGGTGATGCATCCCTGACCCTGCTCGCTGGGGCTCTCCTCTTCCGTGTCGCTGTCTTCTCTCCCCGAATGCCACCACGCGACGCACCATGCCCGTATCCTCCAGATGCCGGCCAGCCACCCTCGCCTCCTTTCGGATATCAGGATTATCTATGCAGAAAATTATAATAATTTGAAATTACGTTTTTATCTTGATTGCAACACGTATTTAATGATTTTTATGAAGAGAGTGATGACAGAATTTACAAAGTTTTTACAAGCTCTGTTCAAAGTATGTTTGAGAAAGAAGCTGTTAATTTCGAATATGTTAAAAGAACACATGACCAATCTGAAATATGGAATAACTTATTAATCAAAAGCAACTATGGGAGAGATATTTCCAACTTAGAATAATTAAGAAATAATATATCGAATATTCCATACCAAATCAACCGAAGAAAATTAAAATGTAATATAATATGAAGAATGCATTTAATTAAGTATATAAAAGTCAAGCAAGATATATGCTATTTTAGCCCTATTTTGACAGTTGCCCTTCAGAAACTCTTGAATGTTAAATCCTAACCTAAATTTGTTATCTGTTAGTAACTAAGAGCACACACTTCCGTTTAATGGTTAGTTTGTTAGTATCCATTGACCTGTGACATATTTAATGTAATAAAAAATGTAAGAGTTTAAGTTCATTGTCGCTAAATATCAAGATTGATTCGAAAGAAATTTGACTAAAACAGTTCATCCTGTCTGATGTTTGTAAGATAGTTTTCAGGCTCAGATAGACGGCGCGTAACTCGTAAGCAAACCATGGCTTCCGTGTATATAATAATAAATAATAAATAAATAAACACCACAGAAATTAGCCAATTTATTTAAAGGTAAAGATAGAGGATGTGTAGCTGTGTAGCCGACAGATAACACGTAACTCGTCAACGAGTTAGCTAAGTCTGACCCATGTATCATCTGAGACTTGTTACAGCTTGCCATGTATTATAGCCAAGCCACGAGTTATGCGTCGCCTATCTGCCTTGACAAATTGGTTATAATATACGGCGTGGACTCGCCATGGACAGATTACGAGCTACGTCCTATGTATCTGCGTCTTTAGTTTACTTTTTGTTTTCCAGAAGATATCTTATGTTCTGTTAAAAAAAAGAAAGAGCAGATCGACCATATTTTGACATAATGTGTTTTCTTGTTTAGTTTTTAAAAGAATATAGTGAGTGCATTGAGGTATTTAACAACAATTATATTGCGATTCGTAAAATACGTTTCCCGAGCATAAAATAATAATTAATCTGATTAAAACCCTCAAGAAGATAACATCATTAGTGTTGCTATTATAGTAGTTAGTAAACATACTAATAATAAATTAGTAATAAAATAAATATATAAAAAAATACCTACCAAAAATAAAAATGTCTTCAAAATAAACTGAAACAAATAATAAGAACAAAACTAAATTAATAAAACCAAACCAAACATACTAAAATCAAATTAGCTTTTCTCATCATCTCTTAAATTTATTCAATTACTATAATTGCTTCATGGGACTTATTCACTAAATAAAATTGGATGAATAACTAATAGATCAAAAGCTACTGAAGTTTTCAATGGACATCTGAGAACATTCTTCAATTCTGTTTAAGAGTTTTAGTCATCTCCTGATGATGCTAGCATAGTTAGTGAAGCGAAAGTAGTAGTGTATTCGAGTGAAGTGCTCAACTGTTTTGGTTTCCAGACGCTCATTGAGAAATTCAGCAGCTCATGGTCTACAACGTTTTATGAAAGAAATAATAATGGAACTGACCACATTCTATGATACTAAAATAATATACAGTATACTTGCATCAAAATTTGTAGTACAGTAACTAGTGGGATCGATCTGGCACGAAAAAAGTTCCGAAACGACAGCTTGTTTTCGATTTTTTTTTGTGTATATTATGTAGTCGGACTCCCTCTATCATCTGGTCATTTTGTGGTCGCGAGGGGGTGGTGGAGGGGGGGAAATTTACATGTAAAAATAGGGAAAATCAGTTTTTCGGACATAACTCGCTTAGCTTAATTCGGATCGAAAAAGTGTAAAATGGATAAAATGAAGGGCTCGCGAAAGCGCATAAACTGAATTTTGACTGATCGAAATCGGTCCAGCGGTTCTCGAAATATTGCGATTTGAAGGTAAGGATTTGTATACGGATTTTTTGCTGTGGCGGGAATGTACCGAGAACCGTTTTCGCGTTTTTTTTCGAAGAAGAAAGTGACTTGGGAACTTTACTTTTTCTTCCCCCGATAGATACTTAGGACCTAAGTAGTGTGTCAAGTCGCTAGGTTGATTAGGGGGGGAGGGAGGAGGGTAAAAGTAAATGAAATTAAAACTTCTGTAACTTCCGCAATTTTTTCCGCAAATCGCGCAGCAAACGTAAGATTATGCACTAATGTGTCTACTTTGAGTTCCGCTTTCAATTTGCGCCATAAATAAACAAATGATTGCGAAATTACCAATTTATTGTTGTTATTGTTTTTAGAAAAAGTCATTTTTCGCCAGAAAGGAAAAGAGTGGGGGAATTTTGGAATTTTTTTCTTTTCGATTTGAGCCCGGTCATATTGCGATCGGATGGGAAGAGGGGAGAGGGAGGCCCGCAAAGTTTTTGTCCTGTAGAAGGGCAAGGGAAAGGGTTGGGGACTTCGGGCCCAGTTTATTTTTAAGGGCAATCAATTCTCTTTCAAGATTTTTTTACCCCGAAGCTCTAACTTCATTAGGGCCTGCACGCGCGCGTGATACATTTATAAAACCGGGCGAGCGGAGTGGGACGTGTATTTGTGAGAGAGAAGGGAGAGAAGTGAGAGCGCTAGGCTCCTCCCCCGGTATCCCGCTGCACGGATGCTGAATTGCCGCGCTCGTTTTTATAAATGTATCACGCATGCGTGCAATGAAGTTAGACCTTTGGGATAAGAAAATATTGAAAGAGAATTAATTGCCCTTGAGAATGAGCTTGGCCCGAAGTCCCTAACCCTTTCCCTTGCCCTTCTACAGGGCAAAAATTTTGCGGGCCCCCCGCTCCCCTCCTAATCATCCGATCGCAATCTGGTTGGGCTCAAATCAAAGAGAAAAAAATTCACATTCGATGGTGGAAAAAAAATCTCCCCCACCCCTTTCCTTCCTGGCGAAAAATTACTTTTCTAAAAACAATAACAACAATAAGTTGGTTATTTTGCAACCATTTGTTTATTTATGGCGAAAATTGAAAATACATGAGCGGAACTCAAAGTAGACACATTAGTACACAATCTTACGTATGCTACGCGATTTGCGGAAAAAAATTGCAGAAGTTACAGAAGTTTTAACTTCATTTACGTTTACACTTCCCCCTCCCCCCCTAATCAGCCTAGCGACTTGAAATTTGGACACACTACTTAGATCCTGAGTGTCTATCGGGAGAAGAAAAAAAAGCCCCCAAATCACTTTCTTCTCCGAAAGAAACGCGAAAACGGCTCTCGGTACGTTCCCCCCACAGCGAAAAATCCGTATACAAATCCGTACTTTCAAATCGCAATATCTCGAGAATCACTGGACCGATTTCGATGAGTCAAAATTCTGTTTACGCGCCTTTGCGAGCCCTTGATTTTATCCGTTTTACACGTTTTTTGATCCGAATTAAATTAGTGAGTTATGTTATTTTCCCTATCTTTACATGTAAATTTCCCCCCTCCGCCACTCCCCTCGCGCCCGCAAACATGACCAGATGACAGAGGGAGTCCGACTACATAATATACACAAAGAAAAAATTCGAAAAATACACTGTCATTTCGAAACCCAGATCGATCTCACTAAACCTGCAGACTTACAGTGCAGATAAAAAGGACAATGAAAACTTTACGAGCTCATTATTAATACCGACGAACCATTCGGTATGGTATCATCAAACAAGCCGACGTACATTATTAAAAACCTATAAAGGTAAGTGATTCAATTTGCGGATGAAATAGTACAAAGAGTAACGATATTTTAATGAGGTCGTAAAGTTTTTGTTGTCTTTTTATTTACCCAGTAAATTTGGAGACAACTATCACAACAAATAGACTCCTTTTAAAAAAAAGTTATGGCGACATTGACAACATACAATTAATTATAGATTCTAGATTAACAACTTACATTACCATCTGTATTCTAAAAAACTAAATTCTGCCTGTTTCGCTATTAGAAATCTCATAAACTGTATGGATTAAGGATATTTATTAAACCTCTATTTTGCTTTAGCATGTCCACTTATGAAATATTTAATGACTTACTGGGGACAAGCGGTAATTTTCATCGCACCCATTTGTGATGCCACTCTATTACCCCCTTCTAGGCAGTGGCACCTAAAAAATACCATTGGGACGAAAATACAATTAAATAGTGGATCGATGTTTCACCTAATCTGGACACATTTCTAAAGTTCTAGATTTCTTAATAATTATTTCAACCCCTGAAACTCACCCTCTTAAATATTTATTTTTTTAAACTACTTTTTTTGTAGTCAAATTGAACACATTCCCAAAGTTTTGGATTTTTTAGAGATGCATTTATGTCTCACCCCTTGAAACTCACCCCATTGAAACATTTTTAAACATTTAATTTTTTGCGGATTCTGATTCACTGTGCGTCGTTTGGGGTCATAATAGAAAAAACAATAACGTCCTTATTTATAAAAAGTAAAGGAATCATAATAACAATACGTCAGTACCAATATCGATTCAACATATACGTCTGTCCGTCCTGCATGACACCATGCTGTTGTCAAAGAACCTATTGTTATGCAAAAAACTCGATGCGTTCATATGCCAGGAAATTCTTCTTCAGAGGGATTTTCAGAAACTACAATAGACTCCAGATAGATTTAACAGATATTTTACAACCGAGTGTGACATGCAAGAATATCTTCATGAAAATATTTGTACAATAAAAATCAACTTATTAACAAAATACCTATTAAAATTAATCCGCAACTAAGTCAAAGGTTATTTAACGTTATTTCCTTTTGGAACTGAAACGATGTCAGATTTTCATTACCCTTTTGAAACTTTGTTGATCCCCATAAGAACTATAATAAAATTCGAAATTAAATATTCTTTTGGAAACTGCATCAAAAACCCTTTTAAAAACTGCATTAAAAACTTTTTTGTAACGCCATATCCTAAAATGACATTTATTTGACAGTTTCAATGCATCAAAACAATGTCATTATTTACAAGTGTGAAATAAAGAAATTTTACTTCATAGTGTGAAATAATAGTTATTAATTATATAACTCAATTAACAAGTCTTTAATCTACGAGAAAAAGTGTGCACTCAAGGCGCAGCCGAGAGTCACAATTTTTCGAATGGATTGAAGGCTTTAATTCCCGAATGTAATTTTCTCCACGACCATGGCCAAATTAAGAGCGTGAAAGCCGTATGAGAGCAGGGGAAAAATTCTGATTTTGAAAAACGCCAGATTTGACAAGTTTATTTTGATTAAGAATCTTTTGATTTTGAGCAAAAAAAGGTCTTTGAATCGTTTCTATGATAAGAGTTTGTTTATTAGTTGACGCGTGGTATTATGAATTCTAATCCATTAGTGTATTAAAGGGCCTTTAATCCACGGAAAATAGACGTATTAAACCTTCCTAATATAGTGGTCGTGGTTAAAAGTTCTTTATTTCATACTTTTTGTCGTATTTCTGCAAAATTATATTGATTTATAATTAAGAATGGCGAAACAAAAAATTTTGTATATAACTCGGGTCTAAAATGTGTTTTCTTTTACTCGTGTGGTTTATAGCACTCGCCTTCGGCACTTGTAAAAAAATACCATTTTAACCACTTATTACATAAAATACTACTTTAAAACTGCATCAAAAAATAATTTCGTATTTCCAAAATAATTTTTTCTCACGAACTTCTGTATCACTCATATGAATTTGTAGTTCATCAAGAAAGTCCCTGAAGGAAACTTTCTCAAGGACATTAAAATTTTCAAGGTCAAACTTTGTGACATTTACCACCAGTTTTTCAATGATTCGGAGTCCACTTGCACAGATAAAGGCAAAACGTATTATACCGAATTGGCCTTTTTAAATTTGCACAGAACTTCAGTTTTTGCAGGGTGCCCAATTTATTTTAAGTTATTCTTAATTATGAGATAGATCAATTGTAATAAATTAATAAACTATACTTTTCATTATTAAGGTTAGAAACATCGAAAATTGCCCAATCAAGTTTTTTTGAATTTATTACCTACGAATGCATTATTGTAATGTTAGTGAAATTTTTCGTTTACTCAGTTTAATACTGTAATATTCATTTACCAAATGTTAAAATCTAGAGCTATAAAAATTCTTTTATAATCTAGCTTGATACACTCTGAAGAAACTATAATACAAATAACTGTCCACAGCACTTATGCTTGGCTTAATTATAGAGATGACTGTAGAGCTGAATTTATTACATTGGGTATTCTCACATTACCGTTTGCCTGGGCAGTCACTATTATACGTAAGAGAGAATGAAAGAAATTTGACTACCCATCGGCAAATTCATAGTTACGAAACACGAAATCCGTACAAAATAAATGCCAATTTCTTAAAGTTGAACAAAACTCACATTGGAAATTGCAGTCTGCAAGTGGTGTGTGACGACTGGCACGAGAGCTCCTTTAAGTAGGATCAATTTTTCGGCCGGTGTTTGTTGCAATCGAAGCATTTGCGTTTTGATGGTAATATGCAACTATTACACTTAACGCGCCACTTGTAACTTGTAATTCAGCGCTCGGTGGGGCACATATCCCGGAGAGTAGCTGTTGGTTGCAGTCTGGTGACGTTCCTTATAGTAAAATAAGGATTTTATAGAGGAGTTTGCGACTAAAAATATTATGATTTAATATTCCGTCCTCTAAAAGTACATTTGAACTATGCTAAGCCCAGTCAGGCTATTTATTTTTCGATTACAACAGACATTGGACCGCTAGATGGCGTGACTATTTTACAAGTCGCTATCTCAAAGATACCGAAATGTACTAAATGGTCAAGTGGTCCTCGTATCGGTCGTCACATGCCTACCTTGCACTGGCGGGAGCCAACAGCTCGAAACTGCAGTCTGCAAGTGGTGTGTGACGACTGGCACGAGAGGTCCTTTAAGTAGGATCAATTTTTCGGCTGGTGTTTGTTGCAATCAAAGCATTAGTGTTTTAATGGTAATATGCAATTATTAAACTTAACGCGCTAGGCTTGTAACTTGTAATTCATCGCTCGGCGGGACACATAGCCCAGAGAGTAGCTGTTGGTTGCAGTCTGGTTATGTTCCTTATAGTAAAATAAGGATTTTATAGAGGAGCTTGCGACTAAAAATATTATATTATAATATTCCGCCCTCTAAAAGCACATTTGATCTTTTCAACTAAGTTTATTATGGATAGTGTTTTACAATGTTCTGCCAACGCATGTGAAGCAACTTAATTTCAACAAATTTAAAACCTCCCTGAGGAAATTTTTGAATTTCTTTAATTAAAACACGGGGTTAATATTAAAAATTCTAAGACACCTCGATTTTGGATTCTGAAATGACACCCTGCAACGAACAAATTTCATCCCTAAATTCAGTTGCAACCCCAAAATATTTAAATGGGAAGTGAGGGATTGTGATACCTCATTTGAAAGGTCTTTTCATTCTCTATTCAGAAATGCCATGGTTGTAATATTTACTGCAAAAATTAACGGTCTGTTTGACGAAATTCGCTACAACAAACTTACAGAGTTTTGTTCTTGCATGCTAGCAATAGTTATTTGTTTAACTAGGCAGCAAAATAGAGACTGACTGCCGCGGAACTGAGCCAAGGCAGTCAATCTATTTTGCTGCTGAGTTGAACATATAATTTTTTGGCCGATTGTTTAAATATATTCTAAAATAATTAAATTATTACAATTCTCAATCTCTTTATTTTTGTTGTAATAAATTCAATAAAAATTCATTAAAAATCGCAGTTGTTACTAGTTGGTTACCATGGAAACTAAGTGTCACTTTCCCTGCCTAGGCAGGAAAATGCTCACTTTCCTGCCTGGGCAGGGAAAGTGACACTTTGCTGATTGACATTAATCAGCAAAGTTAGTACTTTGCTGTCAATCGGCGAAAAAAACAATTTCAGTATTCTTTTTTAATATTATCAAAAAATATATATGAAAACATCAAAATTGTTCATAGCTGGCAGCATTGCCAGTTTTATTGGAAACGCCGTAGTGATTGACAGCAATAAAAAGTTGTCATAGGTGTCAGTGTTTTGCGTATTGTTTGAGTTTTGCTAACTGCAATTTCTAAACATGGTTTATTTAAAGGAAATGCATAAAATAATCATTTTAGAGATGGTTGGCTATGATGATAGAAAGCGATCACAGGAGACAGTTGCTCACCTATTTCAAGAAAAAATTTCCTGATTTGTCGCCTATATCTCAAGCCACAATTAGCAAAATTGACAGCTTCCAATGCAATGAGTAACGATGCCAAATTAAATATACTGCTTAAATTTGAAGCAAATACACACAATTCAAGCCGACTAGAAGTTTTATCATTAATGCTTCCCATTCCTCAATTATTCGCTTATTAAGAGAAAAAAAAAAAATAAACTGACCCCAGCTCAGGAGCTTAGTAAATACGATTTTGATATAGAAGAACGATAACAATGTTATCCAATTGCAAAATGTTTTGTTTTCGAATGAGTCTACTTTTACTCTTCATGGCCAAATTAATCGTCAAAACTGCCGCTACTGGGCTAATGAAAATCCTCACTGGACGAAAGAATTACGTATGTACAATCCTAAAAAGGTTAATGTTTGGGCGGGGATAATTGGAACTCATGTCATTGGTCCCTTTTTCATTGATGGCAATTTGAATGGAGATAATTACTTAGCTCTGCTCCAAAATATTGTCGTGCCAACTTTGAAAAACTTATATCCTGCTCAAGGAAACCCGCAAGTTCCAGCAGGATCGAGCACCACCACATGGCCGAATCAATGTCCGCCAATACCTCGACGTAACATTTCCAAATCGGTGGATATGGAGGCGAGGATCGCTAGAATGGCCAGCACGTTCTCCTGATCTTACATTCTTAGATTTATTTCTACGGGGATATGTGAAAAGTATGGTATAGAAAACTAAGCCATGCTTATATTCTCTTATATCTTAAACAAAATGAACATCAGTATGTAACACACAGCCAAATTCATAAATATACCATTAAGGGCTATTTAAAAACTAAGGCCTTCTACATTTTCGATGTTTTATGAGAATGATTGTCTGCTTTAACTTAACTCATTATAGTATATTATAACCATTTATTTTTATCCTTCACAAGTATTTGTTTTTCACTGTTTATTTTAATATTTTATATTGCTTGTTCTTGTTGTCTTGTCTGCAGTCGTTTAATTTTATTGTATTTTGACTTGTGTAGGCATTATCATGTATTTTGACACCAATAAATTATTACTATTATTATTTTTATCACAGCTATAAAATGGTTGAAAAACCATGGGAAAGGACTTTTATTTGCCAACTTTTCACAAGTGCTGCAAGTGGCTAAGATGGCAGTTTTTTGAGCTAAACTAATAATGTGCGTTGGATTCGCTAATACCATTTTTCTGACCATTAGAGGAAATATAATATTAACATTATTATTAATTTTTCGGTTGTCTACAATAATAGTTCATTGAAGGAGTCGGACGAACTACCGAATGGAAATAGATAAAAAAAATCCACTCCCTGTAAGGGTGAAAACATCATCTTCCTCAAAGAAACGCCTCCTACAAAATATTAAATTGTTATCCAGAAAAAAAATTTCACCTATTTGAAGGGTGAAAACAACCTCCCCGGGGGTGGCTACACAATCCTGGTCACCTACCATCTTATTCAAAGAAACGCCTTCTGTAAAATATCAGTTTCTTTTCTTACAAAAAAAATATCAATTTTTCAACCCCCTATAGAGGTGGAAACCTGGGGTAGGGGTGGCCGAGGTCAAATCCCTCGAGGGATCTTCCGTTCTACTGCAACAATTAGTCGAAAACTGGCGAAAATAAACGGATTCACGGAAAAGGGGACTTAGGGGTGGTTTTTGGCCAATTTGAGGGGGTTGCCGAGGTAGAAAAATTGGTTTGACCCCGGGAATCGATTCAGCACCTCGAAAATAGGGGGGACAACATTGTCTAGTCCCAGTCGCAAACATTCGGTAATTTCGTCATAAATCTCAACTCTTATAAGGTAACATTTCCCTTCATATTGTTCACGTGTTCACTGTGATAATTTTTTGACGAAATAGAAATCCAATAAAATCCGTCTATTTCTAGTTACATGTTAAAATTCATCCAATTATTAAAGGATTACACTGATAACCTCCCTAGGGAGATTATCACTTATGTTGCTATGCAACGAAAAATTATTGACAGTTTTATAATTTGTTTAAAATGTCACATTCACGATTTGATATATTATTAGAATTTCAAAAAATTATCTCACTGAATTTACCGCGTGCACTGATAAATCCTTATAATTTTCTCTAATAATGACCCTCAAGCTTGTTGCTTTTTAAGTAATTAATTAGTGCTTAATTCCTAAGCAACAAGCTTTCGGTTCATTATTAGAGAAAATCATTGTGTGATTATCAGCGCCCTTGGTAAATTACAGCTGATAATAAACAATGTTGAACTGAAAACGTGCAAAAGTGCCCTCTTGCGAGATATCTAACGTAAGCCTGGTGCCAACCTGGGATCAACGCTGCATGCCGCCAAAGCATAGCCCCTCTTACAATACTAAAATATCAAAAAAATCTGATTCAAGAGTTGCCTCATATTCACTGGCCACAACTGTACTCGAAATTTTTGATAGCTGTAAATAAGTAAATATGAGTCGGTGGAGACTGATGACTTACGCTTAGAATTTGTGTGCCCATCTTAACAATTGAAAAACAAGCACTTAAGCTAAATAATAACAAAATATATCTACAACATATTGTGGTATAAGCTTCAAAGAATCGATATAAGAGGTTTTGAGCCCTGAAAATCGCAAATTTTGCGTTTTTTGAGATTTCAAGATTTTTTTTTCTCGGAATCTATCAACTTTAGAGAAAAATATCTAAGAATATTTTTGTTTGTTTTGGTGTGAAAAATACGAAAATATTTTTTCCGGGACGAGAAAGTCGATGTTTCTAATTTATTTAAAAAAGAAATGTTTAAACAATTCCTGATCACATTTCCATCTGGAAAACTGTACTTTCTTATAAAGAAGCACATTTTGAACACGATGGCACAAAAATATTCCATTCGAATAAATTTTCCCATTGGGTGACTGACTTGGACTAGACTATACTTAAATACTTCAGCGGATTTGGCGTTTTCAAGTGTCCTTTATTTAATAACTTTTTAAAATATCTCCAAAGGAATTTTGACACTTCACTGTTCACTGACGTCTGAGGTCTCAAAAACTGAGTTTAAATAAACAGGTGTATAAAGTTTTAAAATGGACCAAAGTACAAGAACTGTATGCTTATTTGCATTACTCTATGTGCCTAAAAGAAAGAATAGAAGGAGACCTCGCAGATGGTGGATTAGACCAATATTCTTCATCATAACTTACAAAACTAATAAGACAAAGACAGAAACGCTAAAACGTTAAAACAAGTTGAACTTTTCAGCGGCATCGCAGAAAGTTAAAATATTCGCCGGAATATTGGGGCATCCGACTTTTTGAATAATGTCCACCAATCACATTAATTCCGCAGAAATAAGTCCGCAATTCGTCGTTATGAGGACTAGGCTATACCATCCGAATAAATTTTCCCGATCGATGACAGATTTTCACCTGGACTTGCATACATCTAAACATAATATTTTTAGTCGCAAACTCCTCTATAAATCCTTATTTTTCTATAAGGAAAGTAACCAGACTGCAATCAAAGTTACAAATCTGGCGCGTTAAGTGTAATAATTGCATATTACCATCAAAACGCTAATGCTTCGATTGCAACAAACACCAGCCGAAAGACTGATCCTACTTAAAGGAGCTCCCTTGCCAGTCGTCACACACCACTTGCAGACTGCAGTTTCGAGCTGTTGGCTCTCGTCAGTGCAAGGTAGGTATGCGACGACCGACATGAGAATCCTTTGACTATAGTACATCCCGGTATTTTTACAATAGCGAGATGTAAAACAGTCAGCAGGCGCCATCTAGCGGTCCAGTGTCTGTTGCAATCGAAAAATAAATAGCCCGACTTGGCTTAAAAGGATTTATAGAGGAGTTTGCGACTAAAAATATTATGTTTAATATTCCGCTCTCTAAAAGCACATTTGAACTATGCATACATCTAGCTGTCATGTGTTCACTTATTGTAATATAAAAACACTTAGGTTTTTTTTATACATTTATTTAACGTCGGCCTATTTCCGCTACTGAGGCCTAACACCGACGCCTGTAGACGAGCTACCCCCAACCAGGAATTTTGCTGAACCTCTTCCCTTAAGAAGAGTAGGGATCTTTTACTTGCCTAATATTTAATAGACTAGGGACCGACAGCTTTACATCCCCTCCGAAGGATGGTATATCTCCTATACAACCCTCGCCTAAGGTTGTATAACTTCCGCGCATACACTGGTATACAAGCCGCTGGAAGATGTGTGAGGCGAGGACGCGGTTGGAATGGTCACCCATCCAACTACTAACTGCGCCTGACGTTGCTTTACATCGCATATCGAAGTATGTACATAGTAAAGACGCACCTACGCTCGCCCCTACTTAGGGGTTCAAGTGTTTTCATTTTTGTTTATCGATGACACATAATATGATTATGTTGAATACCTGCTGAAAACTCAAGCTTAATTTGAATTATACAATTACTCTTGTAAACTAAAACGTACATATTTTCTTTCAAGCATTTACATCAGGGACGTGAGAGAGGTAAGACTTTTTAAGTTAAGACTTAGGAAAAAGAATAACGGATGTGGTTAGGTAGGTCACGTTTCAGATGTTGGAAAACGTTAGAAGACATTTTTATTTATGATTGGGATGTTCACAGAACTCATTTTGAACATTTACTGCATTGAAATTTTTTTTTTTAGTTTGCTGTTGTGAATTACGTCTAGCACATGAACTAATATTTTTACTGATAATTTTTGCAATAAATATTAAATATAAATATTAATATTAAATATTATTTTTGAATAGAGAATGAAAAACCTTTCAAATAAGGTATCACAAACTCCTACACCCATTTAAAAATTTAGGGATTGCAACTGCCATCGAAGGGGGTTAAATTTAGGGGTGAAATTTGTACGTTGCAGGATGTCATTTTTTAAGTTTTGTTAAATCTGTTTCTTTTGATATTTTTTAATTGTATTACCTATTTTTATTTGTCCATTGTACAAAAGTTGTTTAGGTTTAGTTGTTCCCAATTATTGTTTTCGCCGACCCAGGCTGTTCCGCCCAATCCTGCAACCCGCCATCGCGTCAGCGTGGTGGTTGCACGATCGGCCTCGGGGCAGATCCTGGCTAGGCAACTGTTATATACCAGTTAATTATAATAAATGTATTTTGAATTGAATTGAATTGGATGTCATTTCAGAATCCAAAATCGATGTATCTCGGGATTTTTTTAAAAATATACACAATAATTGAAATAAGTACTGAATTTATTCCACTTGGCTGTTTCACGCTGTAGATGTGAAAGTAGTGGTTAATGGTAAAATCACACCGTTGAAGATTACTGTCGAGTATTTCTACAATTTTTAAAATCTTGCAATAAATGTCTACTTTGATAAATAATCGAAAAGAAAATGAAAAGCGCTGGTTAGGCTGCTCGAATTTTCTTCTTTTATCTGTGGCTAAGGTAAAATTAAGATCGATATAAAATATGCTATTAGTTTATAACAATTTGTATGTATTATATCTTGGTAGCGCATTTATCTAGTGTAATTTAATTGTTACCAAAGCAATAGCGGTTGAAGGCGTATTCTACGTTAAATTACAAATTTAGTTACTAAATACGCAAGAACTATCAGATTACGTTTAAGTTGGCCTGATTTAAATGTGTTTAATTATCCACAGAACAATAAAACAGCATATACTGAGCTTTACTGGGATTTTAATACAATAAATAACAACAGACTTATATTTCCATTACAGTCAATACTGTGACAGTTTCCGCTTGATATATGTTTACTATATTCGTGCAAATGCTCTGCCAGATAATACAGCTTTATACAATAAATGTCACTGTAATTGTCAGACTCTCGGCATTATTAACGCTACCATGCTGGTATCTAGCTGTAACATCACAGGGCGTCTGAAGTTTCAGATTGATGCTCGGAAAATTCCAAGTACCTCTCTCACGTCCCTGATGTAAATACTTGGAAGAAAATATGTACGTTTTAGTTTACAAGCGTAATTGTATAATTCAAATTAAGCTTGAGTTTTCAGCAGGTATTCAACATATCACAATATGTGTCATCAATAAACAAAAATGAAAACACTTGAACCGCTAAGTCTTTTTATATTACAATAAGTCAAGTCAAGTCCAGGCGAAAATCTGTCATCGATCGGGAAAATCTATTCAGATGGTATAGCCTACTCCTCATAACTGCGAATTGCGGATTTATTTCTGCGGAATTAATGTGATTGGTGGAACTTATTCAAAAAGTCAGATGCCGCAAAATTCCGGCGAATATTTTAACTTTCTGCGATGCCGTTGAAAAGTTCAACTTGTTTTAACTTTTTAGCAGATTTTGTGTTTCTGTTTTTGTTTTCGGGTTATTGTTTAGAATGTTGCATGAAGAATATTGGTCTAATCCACCATCTGCGAGGTCTCCTTCTATTCTTTCTTCTAGGCACATAGAGCATACTGTTTTTGTACTTTGGTAAATTTTAAAACATTATACACCTGTTTATTTAAACTTAGTTTTTGAGACCTCAGACGTCAGTGAACAGTGAAGTGTCAAACTTCCTTTGGAGATATTTTAAAAAAATATTAAATAAAGGACACTTAAAAACGCCAAATCGGCTGAAGTATTTAAGTATAATCCAGTCGAAGTCAGTCACCGAATGGGAAAATTTATTCGAAAACAAACAAAAAATATTCTTAGATATTTTTCTCTAAAGTTGATAGATTCCGAGAAAAAAAATTCTTGAAATCTCAAAAACGCAAAATTTGCGATTTTCAGAGCTCAAAACCTCTTGTATCTATTCTTTGAAGCTTATACCACAATATATTGTAGATATATTTTGTTATTCTTTAGCTTAAGTGCTTGTTTTTTAATTGTTAAGATGTGCAGTAATTATGCACACAAATTTTAAGCGTAAGTGATCAGTCTCCACATTTGGATTTTGCTCTTTGCTACCACATGTACCGACATCACCTAATGTCATATTTACTTATTTACAGCTATCAAAAATTTCGAGTGCAGTTGTGGCCAGTGAATATGAGGCAACTCTTGAATCAGATTTTTTAATATTGTAAGAGGGGCTATGCTTTGGCGGCATGTAGCGTCGATCCCAGGTTGACAACAGGTTGACACCAGGTTGACGTTAGATATCTCGCAAGAGGACACTTTTACACGTTTTCAGTTCAACATTGTTTTTTATTAGCTGTAATTTACCAAGGACGCTGATAATCACGCAGTAATTTTCTCAAATAATGAACCGAAAGCTTGTTGCCGAGGAATTACCCAACGCCGTAAGGCGGAGGGTAATTACTTAAAGCAACAAGCTTGAGGGCCATTATTAGAGAAAATTATAAGGATTTATCAGTGCACGCGGTAAATTCGGTGAGATAATTTTTTGAAATTCTAATAATGTATAAAATCGTGAATGTGACATTTTAAATAAATTATAAAACTGTCAATAATTTTTCGTTGTATAGCAACATAAGTGATAATCTCCCTAGGGAGATTGTACCCCCCATTTTCGAGGGTGCTGAATCGATTCCCGGGGACAAACCAATTTTTCTACCTTGGCAACTCCTTCAAATTGGCCAAAAACCACCCCCAAAGTCCCCTTTTCCGTGAATCCGTTTATTTTCGCCAGTTTTTCGACTAATTGTTGCAGTAGAATGGAAAGTCCCTCGAGGGATTTGACCTCGACCATCCCTACCCCAGGTTTCCACCCCTATAGGGGGTTGAAAAATTAATATTTTTTTGTAAGAAAAGGAGTGATATTTTACAGAAGGGTTTCTTTGAATAAGATGGTAGGTAACCAGGATTGTGTAACCACTCCCGGGGGTTGTTTTCACTCTTCAAATAGGTGGAATTTTTTTTCTGGGGAACAGTTTAATATTTTGTAGGAGGCGTTTCTTTGAGGAAGATGATAGGTGACCAGGATTGTGTAACCAACCCCGGGGTTTGTTTCCACCCTTACAGGGGGTGGTCTATTTCCATTCGGTAGTTCGTCCGACTCCTTCAATGAACTATTATTGTAGACAGCCGAAAAAATAATAATAATAATATTAATTTTATATTTCCTCTAATGGTCTGATAGAGAACAACGTTTCAGAAAAATTGAATTAGCGAGTCCAACGCACATAATTAGTTTAGCTCAAAAAACTGCCATCTTAACCACTTGCAGCACTTGTGTCAATTGAATTTTGTTATCTTTACTAAAATCACTGTACGTGTTTTTATTTGATTTGGATGAAATGAATATTAAGTAAATGTAGTGGGGCATATATAAAATTATGATTTCTTTATTCTTCATCTTTAAACAAAGAAACTATGATCCGCTATTGAAAAAGTGGCCGCCAAGTAGTTATAAGTGACACGTGGAGTAAATAAATAGAAAAAATCATATATTACCCTTCTTGCACGTTACATTATGCCCACTTTCAAGTGAATAAACTTTATTAGTCACAACTGAACACTTCAAATGCATGTGCTACCGTTAAGTATCGGGAAAGTGTGCATGTGAGGGTTCGTTGAATCACTATCCTAATACACCCTTTCAAAGCTCGCACGCAAATTTCTTATTTATGAGAAAGGAGTGTCTACAACCTCCTTGTAATATCCTCTTCAGACAATGAAATTTTATAGCTTTGCGTGGTCTTTTAAATACATTTCTCTGCGAAAATGCTCTTTATATTTCTTTTATAATTATTTACGAGTCAATTACTTTAATTGTAGGTCGAAGAATTAGAATAATTTTTCAGAAATTGGACACAAAAATGTTATTTTTTCATCAAACATATTTTTATTTTTAATTTATACATACAAGAATAATTAAAATATGGAATAATATTTCAAATTTTGGATAAACAGCTATACAGGGTGGATCACTAATAATAGGCCATAGTTCATGGACAGATTCTTTGGACCAAAATATGAGGATATAAGCAAACATGCTTTAGAAAATTGTTGTTGTGGAAAAAGATACAGGGTGGCAAAGTTGTAATTTTGTTTTAATGATGCAATACATAAGTTATTGTATTTTTAGATTAAAAAATGTTTTCATACTAATTTTGGAGGAGATAGGTTCAGAAGTAATTGAGATATGGAAACAAAAAAGAAATAAATTACAACCTTGACACCCTGTATCTCTTTTCACAGCAACAATTTATATTTTGGTCCAAACAATATAGCCTTGAACTATGGCCTATTATTAACGGTCCACCCTGTATAGCTCCGTCAAAATACGTACAAGGAAAAAAGTGTATGGAAATTTTTGATAGTTACGTTTTCTACATAAAATGTTGTAAAAAGCCATTTCTTCATCTTTTACCAAAACAAAGGAAAACTGCATCGTAGCAACATTGATAATAAAGATATCGGGTGTTAGAAAAGTATGGGAACGGTGGAAAAGCTCGAACAGTTTGCATCAAATCGAAAAATAAAAAAATACGTGTCAAAAATTTTTCAAAAAACTATCTACTGATACCAAAATGACCTCCCCACCCACCACCCTGAGGGGCAACTTTAAAATTTCAAATGGAAACCCCTATTTTTTATTGCGGAATCGGATTCTACGGCAAAAAATATGTAAATTTTATTCCGGACATTTTTTTCGATTCTTGCATGGTGTCGCTATTATCGCATAAAATGAAAAGAAAACATTACTGTTTCAAGAGTAGCGTCTTGTGCCCATAAAAAAACGTCCAATTCAAAAACTGTGAAACACGTATTTGTTATTTTTACGAAATCTATCCAATGACATTGGATTCGACTCTCCCACCCAACTTTGAAATTTGTAATGAAAATCCCTATCCTTTATAGCGGATTCGGATTCTACAGCCAAAAATACATGAATTTTATATCGGGCATTTTTTTCGGTTCTCGCAAGGTGTCGCTGCAATCGCAAAAAATTTAGTGGAAACATGAAAGTCTTGAACGCATACTTAAAAAAATACGAAAAGTAAAACTACTGATCTCAGAGTGATGATTTCCCGAGCTGTTTTGAGAACAGTGATTTTACACGGTCGTATGGAAATTGCAACAACTATTTATTAACATTCTGTAAATTTATTAGCAGCTAGTAATTTTCAATTTACATTTTTTACAGGGCAATAAAAAACTCGATTTAAAAAAAAACTAACAGTGGTTTTACCTTTTAATTCAGCCACTTCAGACAAGTTCTTGATCCCATCCAGTGAAGCAATTAGTTTACAGCTTAACTGCTACACTAGCAGGTTTTAATTTCAAGATTATAGCAGGTATTCAATAGGGCGCCAATTGACATCTTGGCATTGTCCGAGACGAACGTAAAAATTTTCAATAGCACTTCTTATCATTTGAGGTGGTATTTCTGCAAAAATGTTTATTATGCGTTGTCTCAGCTCTTCCAAATCACGAGGTTTAGTGAAATAAACTTTACGCTTCACGTAGCCCCGAACAAAATAATCTAGTGGCACGAGGTCGGGAGATCTTGCTGGCCACTCAATGGTTCCTCTTCGACCTATCCATCGATTTTCGAAAGTACCATTCAAATAGTCCCTAACAATATCCCGATAGTGTGGAGGAGCCCCATCCTGCTGGAACCAAACATTATCGAATTCATCACCAGCAATCTCTTGTATTGCGGGAACTATTTGACTTGTCAACATTTCCAGGTATTTTTCTCCAATAAAATTTCCATCTATGAAAAACGGTCCTATGATTCGATCCCTGAAAACTCCTGCCCAAACATTTAATTTTTGTGGATACTGCGTGTGTGCTTCAAGCATTCAGTGAGGGTTTTCATCATTCCAATATCTGAAATTATGGCGATTAACTTTTCCACTGAATTCGAAAGTTGCTTCATCTGAGAAGACAAGTAGAGATGACAAAAAATTTGGGTTTTGGTTACTCCTTTCCATCATTAATTCACTAAATTCAAGTCGCCGATCAAAATCATCTTCATTTAACTCTTGGTGAAGGTGAATTTTGTAAGGATAAAATTTCAAAAGTTTCAAATTCTTATGAACTGAAAATGCACTCATATCAAGCTGTTGACTGGCTTTTCTGTTGATAACCTTCGATTTTCAACAAATGCCTGGGCCACTTCCATCTGTCAAGCTTCCGATGTTTCAGATTTTGGTCTTCCAGATTTTGGGCGATTTTCATTTGTCCTTGTGTCTAGGAATCGTTTTATGGTACGGAACACAGTAGATTTCGAAATTCCCACTTGATCTACACGGAAAGTTTCGTTGAATAAAATCACAACTTCATCATAGGACCTTTCTTTATCGCCCCACCCTCGCATCATTAAAAGAGAAACTCTCTCTTCCTCAGTTAAAGTAGCCATTATGTAGAAAAAACGCGAGAACTAATGAACAATGAAATAACTTTTTCCGTACAAAAGTGCGCTCCTGCTTCTACAAAAGTTGGAAGGAACTGAACGTTCTCGTAGAAATTTTACAAAACAAATACTGTTATTAAGAACACTTTAAAAAAAACATTCATAAGAACCAAGATATCACAGATATTGTTTTTTAAACTGAATGTTTTTTTGTCAACACGAGTAGCTAGAGTTTGTAAATATTTACAAACTTATGGACGCTTAAGGTTTATTTCAATTTTGTGCGATTGCAGCGACACCTTGCGAGAATCGAAAAAAATGCTTGACATAATATTCACGTATTTTTGGCCGTAGAATCCGAATCCGCTAAAAAACTAGGGATTTTCATTACAAATTTCAAAGTTGCCCCCCGCCCCACCCACTGGGCTAGAGGTGAGAGAGTCGAATCCAATGTCATTGGATAGATTTCGTAAAAATAACAAATACGTGTTTTTGAATTTGACGTTTTTTTATGGGCACAAGACGCTACTCTTGAAACAGTAATGTTTTCTTTTCATTTTTTGCGATTACAGCGACACCATGCAAGAATCGAAAAAAATGTCCGGAATAAAATTTACGTATTTGTTGTCGTAGAATCCGATTCCGCAATAAAAAATAAGGGTTTCTATTTGAAATTTTAAAGTTTCCCCTCGCCCCACCCACACGGTGGTGGGTGGGGAGGTCATTTTGGTAGCAGTAGATAGTTTTTTTTTTAAATTTGAAAAGTATTTTTTTATTTTTCGATTTGATGCAAACTGTTCGAGATTTTCCACCGTTCCCATACTTTTCTAACACCTGGTATATATGTTTTTTTTTGCACAAACTAAGCTTATTCTATGCAAAACGTTTCTATAAGGTATCAAATAATTCGAGTATTATTCGATATATTAATTAGTATTTCAACCCTTTCCGTTGATACAACACATTTTCCACAAGATATTTTTGAATAAAATATTAAGAAAGCAAAAATAGATTACCTATTTTGGCTTTCTTAACGAAAGCACATTAATTTTTATCCTTACCCGTCGACTTTATTTTTACACAATTTTGACCTAGCTTTAACAGTATGTCCAATAGTTGCATGGTGATCAAAATAAACAGAATTTAGCTTATTAGATGGTTGTTTACAAATTTTCTGAAAATTTCAACGCGACTCCAGAAATTCCTGGTGTTGCGCTCTTTCTTGAAGCTAGTATATATCGCTAGGAAATCGAACTCCATCGGCTAGGTTTTTATAAATTGCGCTTTGATTTTTGATATTTTCTTTAGATCCTTGGAATTTAATATTTCTATTCTTTGTACCCAACGATAACAAGGTCAGAGCTCAAGTTTAATAGAATTTATTTTCCGGTGTTGCCTTTACAAATATTTATTAAAAAATCATTACAAATCCCAGCTCAGAAAGACAGTAAAAGTGAATTTCCCGTAACAAGCCACAATATCGTATATCCTCCTCTGAGGTAACGAAATCTAATCGGAAATTGAATAACGCTGAATTTCTTTATTCAGTCCCTGGCTGGAACTAGAAGCTGGTTAGTGGCAAAATGTATTTAAAACAAAATTGTTTTTTAAATAATAACATATTGTTTTACATGGAGTAAAATTGATACTTTTTGTATCAAGGATGTACGTAACATGTTACTTTTTCTCCAAACGTTGAATACGTATAAAATAAATCCTATTATCTTTTTCTTCAAATTCTTTTAGCGCCGCTCGTAATTTTCCTTCGATCTTTCCAGTTTCCAGTAAAAGCGCTGTCCAAGCAACATTTGCATCTTCTTCCATATCCACAATTCTTGATAAAAACACTATAAATGAAGCTTATGTATCAAACTTGATATTTCAAAGAATTATTCATTTATTGAGCCTTCTTTTGTTAAATTCTAGGCTGTACTTAATTTATCAAAATATAAAAATGTTAGTTTGACAGGTCGCTGTTAATAATCCAACGTTAACTCATTATTTTTTGCTTTTCTTTGATTTGCACGGTACTATAAATACAATTTATTAACTGCGAACAGCGAAAAGTATCACTTACAACCCATGGGCTGTAGGTAAATATTACAGCCCTGTAACCGTTGCAATTAGTAACTGAATTGTAAGGTCCACATACTATTACAAAAATTTGTTAATAATGATCAACCGATAGTTATTGCAAATAAATAATTCATTTAATTTAACCTCTAGTGGCACATCTCTAATTGTCATGCACTCGCATAACATGAGAAAAATATTACTCTATTGCCTATTAAAACATTTATTTGCTAACTGTCGAGACTATCTATGATTATAAGACATAATATTAACTATGCCATGATATGTGATGTCCGGCTTGAAAGACCAAAAATTATTTTTAAATCAATAGGGTGGAAAAGTAACATTCGAGTTTTTAAATGGAACATTTGATATGTTTGTATACAATTATATTTTATTCCTAATCTATCTATCCAGTCATATATAACTTATGACATTACACTGTTGTGTTGCCGTGTTAATTGATTTTTTCCGAAAATAATGGATTTGCAGCGATTAGATTATAGGCTGCAAGAAACATATTTTCATAAATTTGAACTTAATTTCTATTTGAAAGGTTAGTCAAGACCATAAAGTAATTTCCAGGGCGTTTGGAGTTAAATTCATTTCAACAGGTTATTCTCCATAATAACTAAAATATTGACATTTTTGAACTGTCACAACTTAATTTTTTTCAGATGGAATACCCTGTATCTATCCTTAATTTTATTTAAAATTTAAATCATTCACAACAACGGTTTTTGTACAATAGCCTAAATGTTAAGTGAGGAAGGGATTCCGAGCCAGATTCCAAGTGGTCCAAGTACTAACAAGTAAATTTCTTTCTCTTAGTATTTTAATAATTTCAACTTATTCACGAGCGCGTTAAAAATACTGTTTTATCTCATTGCCCTTTGGGTATCTACAAATTTTAATATTCGAGTATTATGTATTACTCCTGTTTTAGATAGGGCCAAAGGAAAAAATCCAACGATGTAAGATCCGGAGATCTGGCAGGCCACTTAACTTTCTCACTATGGTGTCCGATCCATCAACCTAGATAAGCTGTATTTAAATAATTAGAGCATTATGTTGCGGTGTCCCATCTTGCTGTAATATCATGTTATGACTAATATTAATGGAACGTCTTTTATGAAATTTATCAATTCTTCTCTTAAAAACTGCAGATGTTCTTCTCCAGTAAGTGTGCCTTCGTAAAGCTTGGGTCCCATAATTATTTGTCCGTTAAGAATTCAGCACCATACATTAATTCCCCAGAAATTAATTTCTCTAAGCCAGTGAGGATTATCTTGAGGCTAATAATGGCAGTTATGTCGATTGACTATGCCATTATGTGAAAACGGGATTTATCTAACCACATGATGCGAGCTAAGATAGTCTTTTCTTGAGCCAACCATGCCACAAAATTTAGACATCTCTCGTAATCTCCGGGAACCAAACCCTGATGTAAATATCAGTTTCTGTCGCTAAGTGACGAATAGAAATATGCGAGTCTACAAAAACACGGGCTAAAACTGCAACTGTATGTTCATCATATCGTGCGGTTCTGGATTTAAAAACGTCTCCTTTTTTCTCAAAACTTCCACTTTCGCCCATAGTTTTTGCTAATTGTTAATTTTGCAGACATTTTTTCTGATGGCGTTGACCTATTTCGAACGCGTTCACGATATAAATTTTTGGCTGTTTTATTGTTCTTTCCGGACTCTCCATAAATTAATATCATGTGCAGTTTTTCTTGACTAGTGTAAGATACCATTGAATAAATTTATTTAAAAGTGTAGCATAAAACAAAAACGGATAACACAATTACTAGTGAACAGCACACACAATTGTATTTTCAATTTAATGTTACTAATAATGTCAAAATTCAATTGTTTCCCTGGCCAACTATGCTGATTCAGAAACAAAACCTTTGAATGTAGTTTTATCATATTTTATTAATTTTATCAAAAATTTTTCTTATGGAAGTATGTACTTTTTTACACAGTTGCATACAGAAATAAAATCTCTATAATAGTCGGCAAAAAACTATAGCATACCATTTGAAGAAAAAAAAATTCACTATTGCTACTTGGCACATGTGATCACAGAGATGATTCAAAGACGCCATTTGATAGAGCTTGATAAGCGATTTACAAATATACATATATGGTTTATTCTAGTTTACTGTTGAAATAAAAAATATACAGGGGCGCGAGCACCAAACTGAATCGCCCAGTATACAGGGTGGGGCAATTTAAAAAAAAAATTGAAAGTAAACTAGATAAAAAAGTCTATAACTGGAAATTATTTTCGAACATACAGGGCTAACCAAGGCAAAATTACAGGACCAAGTGCCTTTTTTTTTAAATGGAATGCTATGTATATCAGTACATTTTTTGAAGCCCCTTTCTAGGCTCTATTCATTCCTATATTAGCGTTGAATATCTCCCAACCACTTAGATGTAATGAATTTTTTTGTTGAAATAATGCAATCTGCAGATGGATATTAAAAAAATCACCACAGTCACAATTATGGGTTTTAAGAAAAATTTATGTAAACACCAATTACGAGACATCTAGTTAATGTTTTTGAATCATTTTCATTTCCTAAAAATGTACAGGGTGGTCAAAAATTATTATTCAATTAAGATCATTTTAAATTGAATTTTCTCAATTTTTTCAAATGGAACACCCTGTATATTTTTCAACGATGTGATGTAGAAATGAAAAACAAGCATTTTTGTAAGTACTTCCCTATGGCTAATTGCAACCATTTTCGTTTTACAAATAAATAAGTGGCAACTTCAAGAATAAACTTAAAAAATGAGATTCCCTCAAGTAATTCATTAGAAAAATTTATAATAGGTGTTCGACGTGTTGCCCATTTTGATTGGCACATGTTTTATGCAATTTTGAAATGAGGTCATTTAATGGGACCATTTCTTCCAATCCATTGAAATGAGTAAATGTATTTAACCGGTCCTTTACTATAATGTTTTTTTGTACATTTTTTCGCTGTTTTCGTTATTCGACAAGCAATAAAACCTCAGTTTGGTATAAATTGTCGTGTACAAAGGAGCATTAATCACACTTATCGGTCGCTACAATTTATATTGAATTTAGAATATTTGTAATTTTACAATATGAATTTTAATAAAGCGGAACTTGTAGACATGACTTTTGTTTTGGGCGAGTCAGACAGAAATTGTTTACTTGCCAATAAAATTAATCACCAACGCTATCCTGAAAGCAAGATTCCTGATGTCAACAGCTTCCGAAACCTTCTGGATAAATTTCTGGGAACTGGAAATGTAAAAAAAGTGAAAGAATCAGAAGTCAAAGAGAAGTGCATTAGTAGGAATAAGTAGACGGTATGTAGGTCGAATCTTAAAAACAAATAAGTTGCATGCATATTATATTCAAATGCACCTGATGGCGATTTTCAAAAGCACCTACAATTTTGTAATTGGGCCAGAGATGAAATGCAACATGATGTCAACTTCTTCAATATAGTTTTATTCAGTGATGAGGCAACTTTTCATAAAAATGGTTTTGTTGATAGGCACAAGTTCCATTATTATGCTTCGGAAAATCCTCACTTTTTTATTCAAGTTGATAACCAACACAGACTGTCTATAATTGTTTGGGAAGGAATTATTGGAGACCATGTAATAGGGCCACATTTCTTCGATGGTATATTGACTAGAGCTACTTACCTTCATTTTTTGGAAAACTATCTGCCACAATTATTGGTAAATCTCCCTGAAAGAATTCGAAACAGGATGTGGTTTCAGCAAGATGGCGCTCCACCGCATTATTTAAATGCAGTTAGGAATGACTTAAATAGTACCTACCCTAATCAATGGATTGGAAGAAATGGACCCACTAAATGGCCTGCTAGATCCCCAGATCTTACAAAAATGAATTTCTTTTTATGGTGATACGTGAAGGAAAGTTTTTATAGAGACACACCAACAACAGTACAAAATATGAAGAAAGGAATAATAACTGCCTTTACATCTATCACACCGGCAATTTTAGGAACAGTGGGAACTTCATTTCAAAAGCGCATAGAGATGGTGTGTCAATCAAAATGGGCAACATATGGAACACTTATTATAATTTTTTCTTGTTAGTTATTTGAAGAAACCTCTTTTTACTTCCACGTCCACGTAACCCAAAAAAAAAATATATATTTTTTTTTGCTGAAATAGGTTTAAAATGTTATGAAACGTCGAGATTCTAAATTTGAGCGAAAAAATATCCTGTCTGTCGGTCGGTCTGTCTGTAACTTTTTTTGTGCGCACGTTTACTCTGGAACCGTTTATGATATTGACTTAAAATTTGGTACACTTTATTATAACGAGATCTAGAACTAGATTATATTTTGACCTAACTCCGTTGAGGAGTTCGGGGGATAAATGGGGAAATAAGGGTAAATAGGCAAAGCAAGCAAGTAAGAAGTTTTTTCTACTGAGTTATTTGAAGAAACCTTTTTTTAAGTTTATTTTTGAATTTTGTAATTAGTGCTCAATAAAACGAAAATGGTTGCAATTAGCCATAGGGAAGTACTTACAAAAAATGTTCGTTTTTCATTTCTGCATCACATCGGCGAAAAATATACAGGGGGTTCAATTTGAAAAAATAGAGAAAATTCAATTTAAAATGTTCTTAATTGAAAAATAATTTTTGGCCACCCTGTACATTTTTAGGAAATGAAAATGATTTAAAAACATTAATTAGATGTCTCGTAACTGGTATTCACATAAGTTTTTCTTAAAACCCATTGTGTGTGACTGTGGTGATTTTTTTAATATCCATCTGCAGGCATTATTTCAATAAAAAAATTCATTACATCCAAGTGGTTGGGAGATATTCAATGCTAATACAGGGATGAATAGAGCCTAGAAAGAGGCTTCATAAAATGTACTGATATACATAGCATTTTATTTAAAACAAAAAGGCACGTGGTCCTCTAATTTCGTCTTGGCTCTCCCTATATGTTCGAAAATAATTTCTAGTTATAGACTTTTTTATGTAGTTTACTTGCAATTTTTTAAAAAATTTATAGCTATCGTAGAACTCGAGATATCAAGGTCCGACGCAATATTGCCTCACCGTGTATATCCATCCATTCTGAAATGAAAAAGCTTACCGGGTTGTGTCGGACCGATTTTTGAGATCTGGGACCAGCGGTAATCGATTCGGCACATCAAAATATATATATTACTAACATATTAATATTCGTGAATACCTCAAAAGAAAACGGAAGAACGCCATTTTTGACACTCGTGAATAATTCAAAATTTGATCATTTTTTGGAAATTGAGACCGATAATAATCGATCCGGTAAATCAAAATACGTAATAATTAATACTACAACACACAGGTTTCACTGATGGCGTATTTTGGTTGAAGTTTTAATCCACTCGTGGCCGGTCCGGGCTTTTGATGTGTTCTGCGCATCTCACGAATCAGTTGTTTTTACGCTCTTCGAAGAACAAATAACGAGTGCAATTTTTTTTGGAAACAGCGTTAATGTGGAATTATGAGCGTTGAGTACAATTTATCTGGAAATATTTAACATATTCGTATATCCTGTAAATAAATGCGAAAGTCCACCCCTGTTTGAAGATTAAGGTGAAGATATCCACAAAATTTCATCCACAAATGCTGACGTAGAGGAAATTCTATCCCACAGTGTAGAGCGTGTAAGACGCTATGACATACGTGCACTATCACATTATGTTACGGCTTTGAAATTTTGCACATATGTATAAGTCTCGTGACAATATACTTTAACATCTTCATATAAGAAAAAAACATGATGGCGGCTTCTAAATGGCGGACGACTTTACCGTTTACGATCCGATTCGACTCAATATCGATATCTGGGGGTTTTCGAGATCCCCAATTATGAATTCTTGGTCAAAATTCAGAAATTCAAAATGGCGGCGCCAATATGGCGGATTAATTTTGTCGTTTATGGTCCAAATCGATCAATATTGATATCTGGGGTTTTCGGGTTCGCCGATTACGAATTTCCAGTAAAAAATTTTGTTCAGGATGGAGATTTCAAGATGGCGGATGACTTTACCGTTTAAGATCCGATCCAACTCAAGATCGATATCTGAGGGTTTTCTAGGTCGTGGATTATGAATTTTCAGTCAAAATAAAGAAATTCAAAATGACGGCGCCAATATGGCCGACGACTTTTGTAATTTACGTTCAAATAGATCAAAATCGATATCTGGGGGTTTTCGGGGTCGCGGATTACGAATTTCTAGTAAAAAGTTTAGTTCAAGATGGCAGTCGACTTTACCGTTTATGATCCGATTCGTCTCAAAATCGATATCTGAGGATTACAGCATATCAAAAGACTAAAAAGTAAAAAATAAAATTATGTAAAAAATATTTTTAAAAAAAAGCTTTTATTTAAACGTTCTAAGAAGTAGAAAATAAACGTTGAAGCAAATCAAATCCATAATTTTGATCCATTATATAATTTGTCTATGATATAAAAGCTTGTCGCGAACAATCTCCTTTACACAGGAAAATCTGGCGACAAGCTTTTATATCATAAAAAAAATTATATAATGTAACAAAATGATGGATTTGATTTACTTCAAAGTTTATTTTCTACTTTTTAGAGCATTTAAATAAAAGCTTTCTTAAAAAAAATATTTTTTTATATAATTTTTTACCACATTTCTAAGACAGCTTTGTTATAAATTCCCAATTTTACCCATATAAAAGTTTTCCTATAGTATTACATAGTCAATATATACATTTAAAAAATTTCTTCGTGACGAATGAGGCGAACAACGCGTCTATTACATTGAATTTCAAATTTATTTTACTGTCAAATAAATAAAGATTGTTTTCCAAATTCAAAGCTGTACCCCACCAAATTTTTTCTACAGTTTCCTGGGACCCTTATATACATTTGCCATACAAAAATAATCCGTGACAGATGAGCCTTCATACGCGAGTAAATTGTTTATTACATTGAATTTCAAATATATTTTTACTGTCATATAAATAAAGATATTTTTCAAAATTCCCAGTTGTACCAAAACATATTTTTCCTACAGTTTCTTAAGACCCTTATGTACATTTGCCATACAAAAATAGTCCGTGACAAACGAGCCTTCATAGGTGAACAAATCGTTTATTACATTGAATTTCAAATTTATTTTTACATTTATACAAATAAAGACTTTTTCCAAATTCCCATTTGTAACGTAATGTGATAGTGCACGTATGTCGTAGCGTCTTACACGCTCTACACTGGTGGGATAGAACTTCTTCTACGTCAGCATTTGTGGATGAAATTTTGTGGATATCTTCACCTTAATTGTTTGAAGTAACTCTGTGGCTGAAGCCAACTCCGTGTCGCTTTTTCTGCGCAAAATCGTGACCGGTAACGTGATATACCAAAAAAATGAAACTGCTTACATAGGGAGTTACATTCAGTGAAAAGTCCGGTTGAATCTAAATATTAAGATCCGTGGATACCTCGAAGGAAGTACGCAAAAATACCATTTCTGACACTACTTTAAACACTGATATAATTTAATTCAGTTCTTCTGAACGAATTTAATTAAATGAAACAGTTTTTAATTTTTTATGGAGATTTTCCAATCCAATATATACCTCGACATATACGCATAAAGTTTAGGCCGTTGATAAAAAAGACATTCATATATTCTTATATTCTTAACACTGCTATAATCTTAAAATAAAGTTTTCGAGCATAATTTACTACAACTTTCTTAAATTACTTTTAAATCATTTATTTTCCAGATTAAGTTTCCATTATAAATGTATTTTAATTATTCTATAGATAATTAAAGCGGAAGTTTTATTAGCCATTAGGTCCTGGTTGGTTTTTCAAAATAAGATCCAGACTTTGCACATTTAATTTGCTACATCAGCGACTGCAGCTTTCGAGCAGATGAAGTGTACGGGATTATGCAGATATGAATAATTTACGTGAATCTCAGTTTCAGTTACCAGATAATAAATTAGTCATTTGGTGAATAATGAGAGCAAGTTTCAGAAATCTGAGGGCAATAAACATGGGTATCATTGTGGATGTATCTAATCACATAATAATTGCAGCTACAAGAAACGCAGTTTCACTACTTCTTGACTATTTTGAAAGTGAACTATGTTATTCTACTATCATTTTCTTTAATAATCCTCGGCCAATTTTTGAGAGTGGTTTAGTTACAATTTTCTTGACTCCATTTAGTGACCTCATAATTATTTTCTACAAAGTGAAACAATTTTTGATATTAGGATGCTGGACTCTGTCAGTTTGACGTGCAATGCAATAAACACAGGTACTGTCGTGAGCAGATAAAAATAGGACTTTTTTTCTAATGTAAATCTGTCTCTATTTAAATATGTAATGAGTAGCCGAAATAAAACAGTTTTTACTTTAATGCTGTAGTTATCGCTATAATAAATGATGGATGGTTAATGAGACAAATTGCACTACGTTATAACATTAACAAAAATTTGGTGTGTAACATTTTAAGAAAGTGAATAATAAACGGTACGATTAGTAGAAATCCTGGATCAAAGGACAAAGGATATCCTACTTAACAAGAAACTAACTATGAACATTTCGTTATTACACCATTTCTATTTATAACTTCTATACTTAAGTCTGTTTGGCATAGAATTAAATAACCTTATACAATAATCATTAGTAAATATTTTCCCATGTATTATTTACTATTTCCAATAATTTTTCGGCATTCCGTGGTCTCACATTTCGTTTTTGGATACTTCTTACGAGTAGTCCCCATACTTCTTCTACAGGGCTAAAATCTGGACTATGACTGGGCCAGTTAAGAACATTGATGTTGTTATCTTGAAACCAGTTAGTTACGGTATGAGCAGTATGAACGGAACAATTGTCTTGTTGAAATATGAACTCATTATTAGGAAATAATTGTGACACAGAAGGGAGCATAATATTGTCTAAAATCCTAATATACATTTCACTATTAAATTGTTCCTCGATATGCCACAAAACACCAGGACCATGTGCCGATATTCAAGCCCACATATTGACGGAAAATCTTTTACCATTGTTAGATATATATTTCTCATCGAATCGAATATTCGGAGGGCGGTAAATCCGAATACGACCGCTGTGTGTTGACTGGAAAGTTTTTTCGTCTGTAAAGATTACATTGTTCCAAAAATTTACATCATGCGCTAAAAATTCAAGCGCAAATCCTACTCGAGCTTCTTTATGTTCAGCTTTAAGTAAGTATTTCTGTGCTGCTGCATGACAGCATAGCTCCGATTCTCTTACTCTCCGGCGACCAGTACTACTCGATCCAGGAAAATTCGTTTCTTCAACAGCCTGAATAACTAAGTAAAATGGATTTTCTACTAAATCATTTACCAATTGTAAATCTTGTTGTTGAGTTGATATCCTTCGTCGCCCTGATCCAGGATTTCTACTAATCGTACCGAATTTTTGTCAATATTATAACGCAGTGCAATTTGTCTCATTGACCATCCATCTTCTGCTTTAGCAATAACTCCAGATTTAACTAAATCGCTTATATGAGGCATATTAGTTTTTTGCACACTTGCAATACATTATGACAACTAACTGACAATGTCACAAAAATTAAAGTTAGATGTACACAACTAGATTTTAGCAATAATAAATCGACATAAAGCGGTGAATGACAATTTAAAAAACTGATAATACAACACGGAAAGCTAAGGAAAAACTTTTGGTATCGGATAGAAAGATTCTCCTTGATAGTCAAGAATTTCTATTACCTTTTCATCTTTGTCACTGTTCAACATGATTTAAAGGAAAATCCATAATTTATAAAACGAAATACAAGAATAGATTTGTAGAGCTCTTTAAAATATAATTAAATTGGCTCAATAAGCTCAATTGGCTTATATGAGGCATATTAGTTTTTTGCACGCTTGCAATACATTATGACAACTAACTGACAATGGCACAAAAATTAAAGTTAGATGTACACAACTAGATTTTAGCAATAATAAATCGACATAAAGCGGTGAATGACAATTTAAAAAACTGATAATACAACACGGAAAGCTAAGGAAAAACTTTTGGTATCGGATAGAAAGATTCTCCTTGATAGTCAAGAATTTCTATTACCTTTTCATCTTTGTCACTGTTCAACATGATTTAAAGGAAAATCCATAATTTATAAAACGAAATACAAGAATAGATTTGTAGAGCTCTTTAAAATATAATTAAATTGGCTCAATAAGTTGTAAATAATACATGATTTAAAGGAAAAGTCCATAATTTATTAAATTGAATACAAGAATAGATTTGCAGATCTCTGTAAAATATAATTAATCTGACTCAAAGTTGTGAAAAAGAACCGTTGTGGTGGTTCAGTAA
This sequence comes from Leptura quadrifasciata, assembly GCA_963675555.1. NCBI lineage: Eukaryota > Metazoa > Arthropoda > Insecta > Coleoptera > Cerambycidae > Leptura > Leptura quadrifasciata. Next base: position 131,911,137 of record OY776675.1, read on the forward strand.
CGCGTTGTCATATTATAGTGTCAAATCTACTATCAGTGGATATTTTTTCTGTTTTTGTCTGAGTCTGAGTGAGACAAGTAAAGAAAACACTCACTCAACATTCCCATGTACTCAACGTGTCCATTTGACTCATCTATTAATAACAATCTCCCATGTAGCATATATTTAGGGTGTTTTATCTTGTTTATCTTGACGTGATACAATTAGGGCGCGTTGTACTAATCTTTTTTAATCCTCTGATCACGGAAACAAGGATTAAGTTTAATAAAACAATTTTGTGTTGTACGAAGCAAGGTTATCGGAGAATCAGCTGATCTGGTTCTAAATGGGTGACTGTGTATATTGGCATCACCGATTCTGTCAAAAGTACGCAAATCAATATAAATCTCTGATGTATGACATAAATTGTGGATTATAATCTTTCTTCTACATGTCAAATTACCAAGAGCGACAAGTTGCAGAAGTAATAGAACGTGAGATAATTTAACAATAAAATTATTATTTTTACTTAATAAATTATGTAATCTATAAACAACACAATTACGCAAGCCATCAACCACAGAAGAAAAGAAAGCAAGCAATTGGTAGTTGGTGCTATTTCCGCATATATGAGAACCAAAATATGTCATACCACTGGTTTCGATATTCTATAACGATTTCTAAATTGGCCCTCTGCTTAAGAAAATTATTAGGTCTTTTCCGAAACAGACGAGGAATTCGCGGAACTAGTTCAAGTAGTTCCAAAAAGTCTTTATCATCTGTTAAGTCTTGTAAGTAGTTTTCTTCTATTATTTATAATTACAGAACAAAAAAAAAATTGAACAACACTCTAGCTTAGTTCATATTTAATAGTACGTGTTACTTATATGTCAGTGATTTAGCCAAAATTTGAAAAATGTGAGGTTAGATGCAACTGATCCAGGTTTAAACCTCCAACATAATGGATTTAGGTGATCTTGAAATCAACTATCGTTAAAACACGAATCTGGAATAGTACAACGAACCTGGACCACTGATCCTCGAACCAGCATCGATCAGGGGATCAAATTGTTAGTACAACACGCCCTTAAAGATTTAGTTGATCTTTTCAGGTAAAACTGCGTGCTTTACACCAAGTCTAAAATTTTAAAGTATATACGATTGGAATTGAAACTGGTCAGTTTTAAAGCACAGGACCGTGTGTACTGAACTTGATATTTTGTCCTATATATTTGGCAATGGTATTGAGATTCGAACGGTAGTTGAAACTGTGCAGGCGAGTCCGAGACTGGGAATGTAATCAGCCTGAATGAACCATCTACGACTGCACTGGTTTAAAGGTAATAAAACGGACAGGCCTACTAGCACAAAAAAACTCGTAAATCGTTTCTTTATCTTGGAACGTGGAAGTCTAATATCGTGCTGTCTATGTGCCAGTGCAGCGCATAAATACCTATTATAATATCAAGCGTAGGAGTTTAGTTAGTTACTGTTCATATTTATAAATATTTACTAATGTATAAAAGGTAAAATATTTTAATTATTTACTAATTTACCATGGCTTTCTGGAGACCATTTGAAACAGAGGATAATATAATAACGCCCGAAAATCTTATCATTTTGTTATGACAAGCATTTCTATTTACCTCCGCCCATGTACAATAAAGAGATGCCGACTGTTTTTGCCGGCTTTTAGTTTTTATACGGTTTCAATTCCAATCGTATATACTTTACTATACTGCACAAAATAGAATCATTAAATTTGGGAAATAAAATAATATGTAAAGGCTGGTTTTAAAATTAATAATTCCTTTGTTTATCCTTTACTATTCTGTGGTGATTACTGTAGACTATTGATAATTAATATCGAAATCACAAATTGTAATAAAAAATGCAAAGACAATATAGAGCAAATAATAACAGACGACAACACAGTAATCACAAACAATTTTCAAACACGCAGACATACCTAAACAATTCCAAGAAAGCATAGTTGTCCCAATTTATAAAAGTGGTAACAAAAATTACATGACAAACTTCCGTCCAATTTCGTTGATAAACAATATCGCAAAAATTTTCTAAAAATGTCTGAACCATAGGCAAATAAAATACACTCAAAAAATCAGTATGGATTCCAAAGAAATTTAAGCACAGAAGATCCTCTCCAGTTACTAACAGACAAAATTACAGGAAACTTTGAAAAGAACGAAAAAGTCACAGCTATCTTTTTGGATCTACAGATAGCCCTCGACATGGTGTCACATTGCCAGCAGTTACTGGACAAACTAAACAAGATGGAAATTAGAGGTATTGCCCACAACTTATTAAAACAATATCTGTCAAATAGACCCCAGCAAGTAAAAATTGGCAATACTCTTAACACTAAGAAAATAAAAAAAAAACAGGAGTCCCACAGGGTACAGTCTTAGGTCATACCTTATTCCTGCTGTTTATCAACGATTTACTGGACAGAAACTTTGGGTGAAACATCATATCATAAGCAGATGCATGATATACTAATATATTCGGGAGACACCTGGAACTTAGCGGGACAAAAGGCGGCTGAGGCAATTAGTAAAGCCAAAAACTAGCTAGACACAAATTTGTTAAAACTGAATCTAGCAAAGTTAAACATAATAGTTACATCTTAAATACCACTACTATCAAATACCTCGGCGTTATTTTCGATAATCACCTAAAATGGAATAACCATATTAAATATTTAAACGGGAAGCTAAGAAAACTAATATATAAATTCTATAACCTAAAAAGTATACTTAATAGAAAGACTCTCTTAGTGACATATAACAGCCTAGCGGAATCCCTAATTAGGTATGGTATTAGCGTCTGGGGCTCAGCCTACTATACAACTCTCCAGCCTCTCCAGATAACAGGCAATTATACCACACTACTCCAACTATTGACCTAACAACAAAACAAATCTTTCCCCGTTTACTTCCGACTCTTGTAACTAACCAAGCCGTAAATGAAGGTAATAATACATAATAAATTAACTACAAACCTATAAATCGTAATATTCCTAGAAGATGCAACGAATATTAACTCATGAACAAAATGTTAAATACTGCTAGACACAACACGAGGTCCCCTCAGGTGTCAAAACGACATGCTGTTAATAGAATTGTAAAATTAATAATAAATATTATTATTAACTATATAATTACACAAAATGTACAACTTGTAAAAATATTGCAGTAGTAAATATATAATATAATTAGACAGAAAATACACATGTTTAAGCAAAGTAATGTCAAATATGTATTAACAAAATTGATATTTTGTATTTGTTTAAGAAGGCCATAAACAGATTACACATTGTTCTAAAAGATAGCAGCTGTCAAAATGTTTTCAAAAGTCGCGTTTGTGATTTTTAAGTCATGCCTACGCAAATAACATCGGATCAAATAGCCTGAATTATGGCTTTAGTGGGAGACTGAAGAAGTAAAAAATATGCTGCCCGGTTCGTTGGTATCCCCGAATGGACTGCACTTCGCGTCGGGCAATCGCAAGATACGAAGAGAAGGATCATTGTCGCAGAAGAGCTGGATCAGGTCGTTCTAGATGTACAACTGTTATTGATAATCGGTTAATTCAGCTTCAAACTCTGCGAAATCGCTTTCATACAGCAGTGAAAACAAATATTCATATAAGGCAAGTAAGAGTAAGAGTTGTAAGTGATCGTACAGTAATTCGGAGATTGAAGGAAGTCAATTTAAAGTCTAGAAGACCAGAAACTGCAACACTCAGATTGGAATGAACAAAACTGGTCCCGGATCCTGTTCGCTGATGAATCTCGATTCATCCGACGGCCGTTAAATGTAATGGAGAAGAGTTAGAGAAAGATATGGGCAGTGCCTATTCAGCACAAGAGAAAGCTTTGGCGGAGGTTCCGTTATGGTCTAGGGAGTAATTCCACTAGAAGCTCGCACAGAGCTTTACGTGCTCCCAAGGAATTCCCTCATGGCCAACATGTATATCGAGAACATTTTGCAAGACTATGTAATTCCATTTGCACCCTTTATGGGGAACGAGTTTATACTGGTTCATGACAATGCACGGCCCCACACTGCTCACATCGTAAATGAATATCTCGATGAAGTTGGCGTAGACCGTATGATTTGGCCAGCAAAAAGTTCCGATATGAACCCCATAGACCTCCTTTGGGATGCAAAGGGGCGAAGAATTAAGTCGCGCAATAGGGTTCCTGATACTCTGGATACTTTAGGAGAAGCACTTATAGAGGAGTGGAATAATATTCCACAGATCAATAATTCAAATTTAATCAGAACCATGCCAAGAAGAATAAAGGCTTTAATCAGAGTACGAGAGGTAATACACGCTACTAATCTTTTTTCTCCGTTGAGAAAGTTCCACCTTTATTTTTAAGTTCGATTTCGTATTGGTAATTATTGTACAATGTAATCTTATAAAATAATGTAATAATGTAATCTTATTCAAATAAAATGTTTTTAATTGCACCTGTTTCACCTACAACCGTGTATTTTCTAAACAAAACAAGATAAAGAGGTGAATCAAATACAAAAATTTAATCTGAATTCCGCTTAAAACGCTGAAGGTATTTAGAGCTTAAAGTTTAGTCAATAAAATGTTTGGGCCTGCATAATGATCCTAAAGAATCATTCTACATAATAAAAAAGGTTTGTGACAATCAATGTAGTTTAGAAATTTTGAGAAATTAAAGTTGAGTAAAATTTCGAGTGCGCCATTTTTTATGTCTGTCAGTTTATTTTTTGATTTATATAATGCAAGAGCATATGTAAACACTTTTTAAAACTAATGTGTTATAATCAAAAAAATTATATATAAATTTCAACTGTAGTTTTCTTCGTTTTGAAAATGTTTTAGAATCACTCGATTAATTGAAAATTTGTGACCGTTTTTATTGTAGTAATAATTTTTCCTTGTTGAAGTTAAATCAGTTGTGAAGTGAAAATGTTTTAACGCCATTTAAAGATTAACTCCTGTTTCCAGAGACAATCTGGTAATGGTTGCTGGGGCGTGTTTTATTGGATTTATTCAGGGTTCGACTGCTGACCATCGGCTACTAAGGACAAAGGACGAGGACGTAGGTGTTGTGGAATAATATTATAGGGGATGGAGAGTAAAGCTAATATTGCTAGATTTTAAATAGATAGGAAGATGCTTATAAATAAATATATTATTATTAGTCTTAAATTAATTAATGCTTTAAAAATATGGTTCTTTTCTATAATTACTTTTTATTGCATTGTAATCTTTTACGTGCACGACATTTCTTGTACATATCCATATTTAGATTAAAGAATAATTTTGTCTGAAAGTTATTTGTGGCATTCTACGAATTCAGAAATCAAAGATTTGTGAACATGCTTGGGAAAACGGACATAGAATAAACTGGGACTCGGCAAAAATTTTAACAAAGGAAGCAGATACCAAAAAAAGAAAAATTAAAGAATCCGCAATAATCTTATTAAATGAAGATAAGTGCGTATCGAATTGTTCTGTAGATATTTGTACAACCTGGTTACCAATGTTAAAAGAAGAACTTAACAAACTCAACATTATCTAAAAGAAAATATCATCAGTTCTGTGTTCTGTGTAAGTAGTAAGTATCTATGGAAATAACATAAACAGAATCTTAAAGCTGTGTATTTGACATACATTATTTTGTAGATTCGGTGATTTGTTTTTGAAGAGGATAATAATACATGTGGTAGAAAACCCAAATAATAGGAAAGAAGAATAATTTTATTTTTTACCCTGAGACACGATTTTTCCTATCATCTCTGTTCAAGGATATAATTTCCATATTACAAATGTCATAAGAGCCCAGACGGTCGGAGTATCAGCATAACCGCTGTCAATTAACAAAAGTCATTTGATGTGAAAGTAAACAAAACAGCTGAGTTCATGGATATACTTTTCTTCTTTTAAATCTTTTACAAACACCGAAAGTCAAAACTAAAATAGAACGGAGGTTTATTAATAAGTTTTATTAATAGTACAGTAAACAACAAGTTTAGAAAAGCAAAGTTTTACTAAACGAATACAGTTAATTGAAGGAGTCGAACAAACTAGCAAATGCTTGTGCCTGGGATTAGACAATAAGGTGGTAGGTGACCAGGATTGTGTAACCAACCACGGGAGTTAGTTTCTGCCTTTAAGGGGATGGAAATTTTTCCCATCTATAAGTGAATCAATCCCTAGCTTCCCTATGTGACCTATGTAAATTAACTTTAAAATTAGTAAGTATAGTATATCCTGGTCACCACTTTCCTCAAAGAGATGCCTCCTACAATATATTAAATTTTTCCCCAAAGAAAAAAATTTTCCACGTCTTTGAGGTGAAAACAATCTACGGTGGTATTTACACAATCCAGGTCACCTATTGGTAAAAGGAAGTGGATCGAAACTGCAGGGTGAATAGAAACAAAAGTGGGGAATGTAATTGAAAAATTTCCTAGGGGTTCAAATTTAAAATTGGCGGTTTTAGTTTTCTTTTAAATTATCTATCAGTAGGTCCCTTACGTATACCTGAAATTTCAGCATCTTATGTTGGTATTTCTGTTTGAAACAGTGTTGTCAATAAACAGCTGTTATATGGGGTTAATTTATAGGCTGCACAACTTTTTTTTTCAACAAGAATAAAACAGGTAAGTAACTTCATTTCTTGCTGAAAAAATACCATATGATCAAGAGCCGAGGTTACTCCAAGAAGTGTCAATGGTTACTTTGACCAGCTTGAAACGGAGCTAAAAGAGTCCACAGGGAATACAATATACCAACTATTCGTGATTTTATTACTGAAACTTCCCAAAAATTTTTTAAGTTTAAAATTCATAGATCGGAAGTAACCACAAATATGACAGATGTCAGGATTCACCATAATGTGGCTCACACTCATAAATTTATATACGAAAACCTTCCGATCTATGAAGAAAGATAACCATAGTTTTTAACGCATAATTTTCTTGTGAAGTCGTGCAGTGTGTAATAAAGCATACAAAAACGTCAAATTTTATATAATGTAAATATTCTGTTGCCATGTAATGTAAATAAAAACTTAAAAATTGTTTAAATGTCTAAATGTATAAATTAATTTTAAATAAAGCATCGGTGTATTTTTAACTTGTATAAATTTATTAACTAAAACAGGTTTTTATGTTTATGTTTCCTGTATTGTATAAGAGAAAAATAGCCTAGCGAAAATTTTAATCCTTTTACTTTTCTTAACCCATTGGGATGGATGACATTAACTTGCTTGATCGTTGGAAGAGCAACTATAAGTTTATTAACTTTAATTTTGGTAGTATCAGTTTGGCATAACACCAGCCACCGATTTCGTATCGCTGCATTATGCAATTTGTTACGCGTAGGGTGAATATATTTATATGTATTGTAAAATGCAAATGAATGAAATATATTAATTGATATAAAATACCAAAATTGACATGTATTTACAAATAAATAAAGATTTTTAAATGGTAATGGTAATGGAGCTAAAAGAGTAATGTAATGGCAATTTTAATGAAAAATAAGTTAGTGTTTCTATTCACTCCACATTTCGTAGTGAATAGAAATATATACATTTTTTTTTTGTCAAACTGGTCAAATTTTTGAAAAAGTAATATATGCCCATGCAATTATTACTATTCGGGACCAAAGTTTTACATATTTTTCATTTTGATAAAGCTGAATAGCTTTTCTACACCAAAGCCGCAAAGTTCAAAATGTGTTTCTAGGTACCCCCGATTATGGTATCACTTTATTCAAAGAAACACCTCCTATAAAATATCAATTTTTTTTTAAACAAAATACCATCAATTTTCTAACTCCCTAAAAGGGTGGAAAATTGGAGTAGGGGTGGCTAAGGTCAAATCCTTCGAGGGACCTTCTGTTCTATTCGAGGGAACAACAATTAGTCGAAAAACTGGGGAAGATAAGCGGGTTCGCGGAAAATGACTTTGGGGGTGGTTTTTGGCCAATTTGAGATGGTTGTCGAGGTGGAAAAATTGGTTTGACTCCGGGAATCGATTCAGCACCCTCGTTAACGGGGGAGACGTTGTCTATTGCCAAGCGCAAACATTTGGTAATTTCGTCATGAATCCCGACTCTTTAAATGGACTAATATAATAGTATAAAATATAGGAATTATAATACTCCAACCTATCTGCAAGTGCCTTATATAAATAGGGACTCAACAAATTAAACCAAAACAGCTATTCCCCCTTACGAGCACTAAATTATATGGTAACATTTTGCCGTATTTTGTCTAAACACAGTTAGCACTAAAATACAATGACTTGGAATGCTCGAATTCTACGAGGAAGATGCGAGACCTCCTTCATCCATGATATCACTAACTGCAGACCAGTTTCGGCCTATTGCAAGTGAGAATGCCTTCAATACCCGGAGTTCGCATCTCATAGACCCTGTTCAGTTCCACCGCAGTAGAGCGTAATTAGCGCCATCTCACAGTAGTCTCGAGACAATCCAAATCGAAAATAAAATTGATAATCATGACTGAATAGGCAATTTTAAAGCAGAATTATAAGCAAATAGTGATAGATATGAAAGCATTACAAAGTTTGAAATTTAAAAATTTTTATAGTAGGTACTTGTGTAGTAACATAATAGTTTTCAGGAAGAAGAAGTGGAATTGGATAAATATCGTGCTGTAAACTTTTCAAATAAACAATTTTCTGTCAAACTGTTTTATTAACACTGGCATTACTATATAGTAAAGTAACACTTTAATGTGGTAAGTGCCGCTTTATTAAACGATTTGGAATAAAAATAAAAATAGCTTATTAACAGTCAAAATACGAAAATAATACATTAAACAACAAGTTTAGAAAAGCAAAGTTTTACTAAACGAAAACTATATGTGTTTAGTAAAACAGCTTTTCTTACGAGACTTGTTTATACTATTTTTTGCATTTTGTGTTAGCAGGTAATTATAAGCAAATAGTGATAGGTATGAAATGATTACAAAGTTTGAAATAAAAAAAAAATCATAGTAGGTACTTGTGTAGGATTTCCGTAACCTAGTAACATAATAGTTTTCAGGAAGAACAACTGGAATTGAATAAATATCGTGTTGTTAATGTTTCAAATTTTATGATTTGATTTGTACTTTTAATATATAATAACAATGTTTCCAATATTTAATAATCAATTATATTGTATGGTCGAGAGGTGAGCGCACTTGCTTCTCACCCAAAAGTTCCGGGTTCGATCCCCGGTCGTGGCAGTGGAAAATACTGTGAGAGGGATTTTTCCACTATACACGGATATTGGGTGTATGTCCCTTGTCTCTAAATGTGTAGCCCCCTCCCACACAAGGCTCTTTTAAAGCCTTCCGGGGTGAAGGGGGTGTCGTCATTACCTGTGGTGTATTTATGTCAAACTGTTTTATTAACACTGACATTATTATATAGTAAAGTGACACTTTAATGCGGTAAAGTGCCACTTTATTGAACTATTTTGAATTTAGTAAAATAGCTTACTATAGGTCAAAATGCGAAAAAATTATTTCTGCAAAGAATTAATTCTCCGACAAATGGAATTATCACAGTGAATTTCCTGAACCACAATAGATTCGGAAAATCTGAAAAGTCTGAAAATTCCATATTTGCTCTCACCCGACCGATTATGAAAATTAAGAAAAGTTGTTTAGTACCAAAATAAACAAAATAATAATCTAGGTGAATTACTTTTCGATTTTTAAAATTTTATCTATAAGTTATAAACACGGAAATTCAAAAACTAAATCCATAGAAACTTAGATTAATGTTTTACTTATCTTGGTACCAAATCACATTTATTAATTTTCATAAACAGCCGAATGAGGAGCGGATCTAGAATTTTCAAGTGTTTGGGATTGCATTACCACTGTAAATTTTTCGAACACGAACTTACCTGATATATAATATAAATTTAAATGAACAAAATATCCTAAATATTAACTTGAATTTACCTCCACACCATTAGCCACTAAACTCTGTGGACATTGATAATATTTATGATGAAAGGACTCCGCACAGAAACACGTGATTTGGGATCCCGGTGAAAAATGAGATATGTTATAGTTCAGACCTACCTAATGAGAAATTCAAATGGGACCAATGCTCGAAGACATTTTATTTTGGAGTTACAGTGAGAGCAAAGGTCGAAAATTAGAATACATGGGATTTGGGATCCCGATGAAAATGGCGAAATTGAGATATGTTTTAGTTCAGACCTTCCTGATGAAAAGTTCAAATGGGACCAAGGCTCGAGGAGTTACAGCAAGGGCAAAGGTCGAAAATTCGTAAATTCTGGGATTTGAAATCCCGGTCAAAATGATCGATATTGAAATAGGTTGTAGTTCAGACCTTCCTGATGAAAAGATCAAATGGCACTAAGGCTCGAATACCTTTTATTTTGGAGTTATAGCAAGGTCTAAAATTCGTAAATTCATGAAAAATCTTCAAAAATCAAAAATATATATTTATATACACGGTACTAGATAACAGCCATGTGATATTAACATCATAATGCAACTTGAATTTAAAACTACCAAGCACGTCATCTGCCCATGCGCAAATAAGATTATACGAAAACGAAATTTCCGTTGCAAATATACTATGATCATCGAGATGAGGAGCTAGTCATATTCAACGTTTGAAGTTAGAAATGAGGGAGAAGAGGCTAAAAAATTGAAAGTAATATATCTTTCATGCCAAGAATAAAAAACAATAAACTCGAAGGAGCGTTAAAAAATGTCATTTGCAAAAGACTCCTACAATGTAGGAATTTTCCTACTAACATATTCCTTTTGAGTGAGATAATTTTCGTACACAATAGTTTTGAGTTAAACATAAAATAAATATTAATTATATATTCGGTTGATAAATATGATAGTAGGAATAGGCATTCGAATATTGAATATTTTGTTGAAAAAATAATATTTTAACACACATAAATAGAATAAAATCTACCGTTCATATAGCGTCCTTTGTGTAGATGAGTTATTTTATAGTGCTCGTATTTGAATCGCACGGATTTGGAAGAGTAAAAACCTGAACTAGACAATGTAAAATCAAAACGGTCTAAGAGTTTCAAACGTATTTTTATACTTAAGTGATTATAAAATCCGTATATCGTATATGTATATGCGTAAACATATATACGTACACATAAATATATACATATGTATACGTATATTTTTGAAGATTCTTCACAAATTTTCGACTTTTGCCCTTGCTGTAACTCCAAAATAAAAGGTTTTCGAGCCTTGGTCCCATTTTCATCAGGAAGGTCTGAACTACAATATATCTCAATTTCAGTCATTTTCACCGGGATCCCAAATCACGTGTTTCTGTGCGGGGTCCTTTCTAATATTTGTAAGAACACGGTGAACCAATTTACTCCGTTGCAAAATTTCACAGTTAACTAATAAATATCAGTGATAATTCAGTAATAAATTATGTTCAATTTGAAATTAATGGGGAGTTAAAAATATTTAGGAACAGAAGTGACATGGCAAAAAATTTTAATAGATATTTTATTGATAATATTAACTAGATAGTATTGAGTATTGATGTAAATACTGCTTGGTAAAATGTAAATTGTAATTCATATTTTGAATTTAGAGAGTTCACAATTTTAACATTACAAGATGTTGTTGAGTTGGTCCGGTCCTTTGAGGCTAAAATCGATATTTATAAAATGTTAAATTCGCAAATTATAAAATAATTTTAGCATATTGTCTACAAGGACGTACCCAGGAATTTCAAATAAGAAATCTATTTTTTATAACACATGAAACAAAATGTATAATTCACATAAACAATAAATCCATAGGTCATTCTGCAGTTTATCTACTTTTCTCGATTTTTGAGTTTTTTGTGGATACATTAATAAGAGAGTTATATGAAGCGTTTGTGACTAATTATAATTATTTTATTTTGGTTACGACTGCCCAGACAGGAATCCAATTATAGGGCAGGAATTTTGCAAACATAAAATGAAAACTAAATAACTTAATTAAAAGTAAACAATTAAATGATAATAAAAATTAACAAAATAAATCTATGATTAGTATAGTTCTAACAGTAGAAATCTAATATTTTAGAAACTACAGTTGTTGTGCAGAATTGAGAACCACATTTCGCAGTTTGGATATACTAGTATTAAAAATATCTATATAATTATATAAAGAATCATAGTTGGAACACATACGGTGCAGGGGAGAAAATAACAGCAAATTTATTCTTGGTGCAGGCAAATAGAATAGAGATGAATGCGACCGAGTCTGCAAATTGGGAACATGAAATCTAATGCAACTAAGAATTTCAGGGCAGTCAACAGTGCCATTTTAAATCTTGAAAAGGAATACAAGAGAGTGATGCGCCCAACGTAGTTGAAGATCACTCGTGTTGAATCTATGTAATATGTCACAATGTGGAAAACCTCTCTCTGGATAATTCCCAGAACTTTTGAACCATAGGTATTTAAGAAAACGCCTCTGAAGTTTTTCAATGATATTTATGATTTTCATAACCAGGACTCCAGACTACTAAGCATATTCAAGTCTTGACTTCACAAATGAAGTAAAGAGAAGTTTCAGTGTATTTTCGTTAAACTCTTTACAATTACGGATAATGTAGCCTAAATTTTTGAAGGAAATAGCGGTGATTTGATTGATATGCCTAATATCTGGTCGATAGCCGAGTGGGTTAAGGCGCGAGGTGGCAATCGCGATTAATCACATGGACATCGCACCACCGAGTTCGAATCCTGGCTCCGGCACTGACAATGTCGGAAGAAAAGGTTGTATGTCTGCGTTTTTTCAATGTGTAACCCCCTTCCGCACAAGTCCTGGCTTCTGGAATTGGGGTTTGTCTAATTTCTGTGCTGCTTATTTATTATTATTATTTATTATTAATAAAAGATAACTTTGGATCGAATGTAACTCCTAGATCTTTGAAATGACTACAGCTCTTCAGTTCTTCATCATTAATTGTATAGATAAATTTTATTGGATTTTGTGCACGAGTGCACAAAAAGCTACAGTTTAAAATATTTAACTGTAAATTGTTTACGCTACAGCAAGACCATATTTGTACAAGATCGTTTTGCAAATCAATACAGTATTCTGCGCTAGTGATAGATGTAAAAAATTTTAGGTCAGTAATGTTTTTCAGTGTAAGCCAATGACGATATCATTTATAAAAATGTTAAAGAGCAAAGGCCCAAGTACAGAATCTTGGAACACCTGATATCGCTGAAATATCCATAGACCAAAATCCACGGTAGGATTCAAGAAAGTTTAGGAAGTGATCAGTTAGTCCAAATTCGGGTAATTTGTTCAGCAAGATTCCTAATGAAATCCTAACTATAGAAACGTTGCGCAAATGTATAATAATCGAGGAAATTGACGAGAAAGTGGAGTGAATAGGGGTGCTGGGTAGATAAAAATGAGTGAAAGGGGGTCAGTTTGAAACGATTGGCATTGAAAAAGCCATTTTAGGGCAAGGGTAAATAAGATAAGAGTCATTACAGCATTATAATAATTCTATCTATTAAATACGTCTAACCTAACTTAACTTTTTCGGTTTACAATGACCAATATGTAAAAGATCCAAAAAGAATTAAAATACGAAAACTTCAGGTCACTTTCATATGAAAGCATTTAAACAGTAATTTCAGGGCAGCGGAAAATAAAGCATCATGACAAATTTGAATGTTTATTGGGGTACGACAGGACTTCAATAAAATCAATGAATTACAGTAATAAGCAATCAAATGCAATGACTCTTGTTTACCCTTGCTCTAAAATGACTTTTTCATTGCTAATCGTTTCAAAATTTTCGCTCCATATTCTTCGATTTTTTCTATTATTAAACATTTGCGCAACGTTTCATTAGTCACAAACGCTTCACATAACTCTCTTATTAATGCACCCACAAAAAAAACTCAAAAATCAAGAAGTGGATAGACTGTAGAATTACCAATTCATAATACATATACAATAACGCATCGAATCACAAATTCACAAGTTCAGACGTCAAGATTTCGTCGCTGCCATGATATCAAGGACTTTGTCAGGATCCACTATGTAGTTCCAATATATTGAGAGCGTGGCAAGTGCGCTTGGTCTGTCGTCGTCCATAACACTGCGCAAGAACATCTTGATTCGTTTCAAAGTCGGAAAAAATCTTTCTACGCTTACAGTCGTAACTGGCATCGTAGCAAGAATTGTTAGAAGATAGTTAATAGGTGGAAAATAGGCTCCATCACATTTTTTCAACACCTCTAGAACCAGCAATGTAACTCGCTTACACCACATATTGTACTCGATCTTTACCGCGGAAAATGATACTCTACATCAAAATATAAAGAAAGATTCTTAAGTCCTCCGCTTTTTCATTCGCAGCGTATTCAGGAAGTATTATTTGGAAGCTCCGTAAAATCCCTGCATTTTGAATGAATTTTTCTGATAAATTCATAATCAGAGTATCAATGCATGGACTAAAGACTGAAACCATGTAATATGTTTCAACACGAAGATCAGCATCATTTTATTATTTTTTTAAATTGTACTGAATTTGAAATGTGCTGGATTTTTCGAATTTTCCAGAATTTTAGCCCCCTCTCTGGGTACGTGGTTGATTGTCTAATAAAATGACGCTCACAGGAATAGAGAGAATTGAAATTCTCATTATGATTGAACCTTCTTGTACCACGTATAGTAAAAAACTTTTAAATTCAGTAGTAGATTGATATTTAACATTACATAGTACATTTTTACTGATAGCTTTGAAACTAATTTCCATGTTCGATTTGTTTCCGATTACGTTTCTTTGATTTAGTAAATTCCATATTTTAACATAACGACCCTTCCAATAAAGCAAACGATTTGTTCTAAAACGTTGACATTGTACCTATTGAGATTATAACGATCTAATCTAGCGAGTCGAGTAAGCATGCCTATAAAAACGGAAAATACTCACCGGTCTTTTTCTCCTGTGATGGTCGGCGCAGACCGAACCGTGCATGTACACAGAATCCGTGTCAGCTCCCGTCGATGATTCCGATCGAGGTCTCCTCCAGTCCTCCAAATCGACCGTGGAGCAGGCATTGTTCGCTTCGTCACTGCACACGAATACACTGTATGCACATAATTAACTTATGATTAAAGAGTTTGCTTTATCACATTTACTAACATCGAACATCTAAGGAACCTATTAGAGATCAAACAACATCGACAATAATTTCATATCGGCCGGTCAGTTGAGAATTGCCGGTTGTGTACAAAAGATTGTTTAGGGTATTATTGAGCGGAAGAAAATTCACGGAACAATACATGCATTAAAATTTCTATATAAGTTATTAGCCCACTGCGAAATCTACTGTAATTCAAATTAAATTAAATAGTACTTTATTCACGTTATCGTACGGCAGTTTTACAAAGATACAAATATTGTGAATTAGATAAAGATAATACTTATATAAATAAATAAATGCAAAGGGTCGGTCATGGGTCATGCATTCTATATATATCCCTAATGAGAATCAGAGAACATCTTTGCGTTGGGAATGGCCCTATAAAATAATTTTTGACATGTACTTACTGTACTATTTGTATAGATTATTAAAATATTATCGTATAGTTGGAAACAATTAAAAAACCGCTGCCCAAGGAATCACTACTTCCACATCCAGATTTTGTATCCAAGTCTTATACACGCTAAATCCAAATGTAATATTTTATTCCCTTTAATAATAGGGTGGGGGTGGCAATGGGGATGGTAGAGGGGGTGGCTAACGTCAAAATAAATTTTAAAGATCCTTGCTTCTCTTATACACACCAAATCCCAATTTCATTTTTTATTCCCTTTAATAATAGGGCGGGGATGGAAATGGGGGTGGTAGAGAAGGTGGCTAATGCCAAAAAAATTTTTTGAGAAGTTTCGTTATTGTATACACATTGAATCGCATTTTAATTCATTTTACTCCCTTTCATAATAGTCTGGGGGTGGTATTGGTGGTGATAGTGAAGGGAGGCTGATGCCAAAAAAATTTTTGATACTTTTTGACTTTTCGTACATGCCCCAAATTGCAATTTCATGGATTTTTACCTGCTTACTTTGCCTATTTACCCTTATTTACCCCCCCACCCTTCAACGGAATTAGATCAAAATATAATCTAGTTCCAGATCTCATTATAATAAATGTATCAAATTTCAAATCAATATCACAAACGGTTCCAAAGTAAACGTGTGCACAAAAAAGTTACAGACCGATAGACAGAATTATTTTTTTGCTCAAATTTAAAATCTCGACGTTTCATGACATTTTTAGCCTATTTCCATAAAAAAAATGCGTTGCTATACCTCCACTGGACGAGTGAGTAATAATTTAATTATAAAGGAAAATATCATAACTTGACAATGTACGTTCCTTTTTTTATTATACAGGGTAGGGCAATAGTGCGTCGGACCTCGATATCTAGAGTTCTACGATAGCTAGACATTTTTAAAAAAATTGCAAGTAAACTAGATAAAATATATCGGAATCGGAAATTATTTTCTAACATACAGGGCAAGCCAAGACGAAATTACAGGACTAAGTGCCTTTTTTTAAATGGAATGCTATGTATATCAGTACATTTCTTGAAGCCTCTTTCTAGGCTCTATTCATTCCTATATTAGCATTGAATATCTCCCAACCACGTGGATGTAATATTTTTTTTTTTTTAATTATGCAATCTGCAGATGGATATTAAAAAAATCACCACAGTCACAATTATGGGTTTTAAGAAAAACTTATGTGAGTACCAGTTACACTACTGTTACAATGTTGTCTGGTCGATAGTCGAGTGGGTTAAGGTGCGAGGTGACAATCGCGATTAATCACACGAACATCGCACCACCAGGTTCGAATCCTAGCTCCGGCACTGTCGGAGGAAATGTCCGCGTTTTTACAATGTGTAACCTCCTTCCGCACAAGCCCTGGCTTCTGGAATTGGGGGTTGTCTAATTTCTGTGGTGTTTATTTATTATTATTTATTACTTATTTATAATACACCTAATTAATGTTAATGCTAATAATGTAAAATATTTTTCAATTAAGAACATTTTAAATTGAATTTTCTCAATTTTTTCAAATGGAACATCCTGTATATTTTTCGACGATGTGATGTAGAAATGAAAAACGAACACTTTTTGTAAGTACTTCCCTAGGGCTAATTGCAACCAATTTCGTTTTATTGAGCAATAATTACAAAATTCAAAAATAAAATTAAAAAAGAGGTTTCTTCAAATAACTCAGTAGGAAAAATTACAATAATTGTTCCACATGTTGCCCATTTTGATTGACACACTATGCGCTTTTGAAATGAGGTTCCCACTGTTCCTAAAACTGCCGGTGTGATAGATGTAAAAGCAGTTATTATTCTTTCCTTCATATTTTGTACTGTTGTTGGTGTGTCTCTATAAACAATTTCCTTCACGTATCCCCATAAAAAGAAATCCATTTTTGTAAGATCTGGGGATCTAGCAGGCCATTTAGTGGGTCCATTTCTTCCAATCCATTGATTAGGGTAGGTATTATTTAAGTGGTCTTTAACTACATTTAAATAATGTGGTGGAGCACCATCTTGCTGAAACCACATCCTATTTCGAATTCTTTCAGGGAGATTTACCAATAATTGTGGCAGATAGTTTTCCAAAAAATGAAGATAAATAGCTCCAGTCAATGTACCATCAAAGAAATGTGGCTCTATTACATGTTTATAGACCATCTGTGTTGGATTTTCCGAAGCATAATAATGGAAATTGTGCCTATTAACAAATCCATTTTTATGAAAAGTCGCTTCATCACTGAATAAAAGAGTATTGAAGAAGTTGACATTATGTTGCTTTTTACCTCTGACCCAATTACAAAATTGTAGGCGCTTTTGAAAATCGTCATCAGATAATTCCTGGTGCATATGAATATGATATGTATGCAACTTATTTGTTTTTAAGATTCGACCCACAGACCGTCTACTTATTCCTACTAATGAGCTCACTTGAGCTCTTTGACTAACATGGAGATTCTTGCGTTGCCAGCACCACAGAAAACTAATTTCCTTCGTTCACAACACGTTCTATTCTTTAATTTTTTTATATTCGACATTTCCAGTTTCCAGAAATCTATCGAGAAGGTTTTATATGCTGCTAACATCAGGAATCCTTCTTTCAGGATAACGTTGGTGATAAATTCTATTGGCAATCAAACAATTTCTGTCTGACTCGCCCAAAACAAAAGTCATGGCTGCAAGTTCCACTTTATTAAAATTCATATTGTAAAATTCCAAATATATTAAATTCAATATAAATTATAACGACCGATAAGTGTGTTAAATGCTCCTTTGTACACGACAATTTATACCAAACTGAGGTTTTATTGCTTGTCGAATAACGAAAACATTAAACATATGTACAAAAAAACATTACAGTAAAGGACTGGTTAAATACTATTCACTGATTTCAATGGATTGAAAGAAATGGTCCCACTAAATGGCCTCATTTCAAAATTGCATAAAGACGTGCGTCAAAACGGGCAACACGTCGAACACCTATTATAAATTTTTCTAATGAATTATTTAAGGGAACCTCTTTTTTTAAGTTTATTTTTGAATCTGACACTTATTTATTTATAAAACGAAAATGGTTGCAATTAGCCATAGGAAAGTACTTACAAAAAATGTTCGTTTTTCATTTCTACATCACATCATCGAAAAATATACAAGGTGTTCCATTTGAAAAAATTGAGAAAATTCAATTTAAAATGTTCTTAATTGAAAAATAATTTCTGGCCACCCTGTACATTTTTAGGAAATGAAAATGATTCAAAAATATTAATTAGATGTCTCGTAACTGGTGTTCACATAAGTTTTTCTTAAAACTCATAATTGTGACTGTGGTGATTTTTTTAATATCCATCTGCAGATTACATTATTTCACAAAATAATTCATTACATCCAAGTGGTTGGCAGATATTCAATGCTTATATAGGGATGAATAGAGCCTAGAAAGAGGCTTCAAAAAATGCATTGATATACATAGGATTCCATTTTAAAAAAGGCACTTTGTCCAGTAATTTCGTCTTAGCTCGCCCTGTATATTCGAAAATAATTTCCAGTTATAGACTTTTTTTATCTAGTTCACTTGTAATTTTTTAAAAAATTTCTAGCTATCGTAAAACTCGAGATATCGAGTTCCGACGCACTGTTGCCTCACCCTGTATAATAGTAATTAGAATAGGGCTATGAAAAGGTGGTAGTTAGTTTTATCAAATGTTGACATTCTATCTTAAATTTATTTCTTTTGGTTTCATAATTATGGTTGACATAGAACTCTTAGCTCCGTCCCCTAATTAACTCCATCCACTCTCATTACTCCCCACCTCTAATCTGATCAGTGATCATGATCCTGATCCTGCTCCGAGGTTCTATCATTAGATATCTACTCACACCAATTTTGGAGAAGATAGGTCCAGAGTTAGTTGAGATATTGCAAAAAGAAATATAAAAATACAACTTTGACACCCTGTAACTAAAGCATGTTGATTATATCCTCATATTTTTGTCCAAAGAATATAGCCTTGAACTATGGCCTATTATCAATGGTCCACCCCGTATACTGACATCGTTTACATCCTCAAATGTTTGTTTTTTTTAACGAACGAATCAGATACTATATATTGTGGAATGACTGGTCTAAAAAATAGTAAACACTGAATGTTTATATTTGCCACGAATAAGACTAGTTTTAATCATAGTATTAAACATCTCCTGAGATCTCCTTTCAAGTTTTTTTCAGTCAGTTCTGGTGTTCAAAACTTTGAACTCATGATTTTATTAATATTTTCATTAATATGTTCGAAACATCCTATTTATTCCCATTCCTATTTGTGTAATCTACTCGCAAGAGAGTTCGTTAAAACTATGTACTCGCTGACTTAACGAAACAAATTTTCGAGGAAAATTAAACAGGATAGGATGAAGTTTGAGCTTATGATTGACTCTAAGGAAAGTTAAAGTATACGTGGCAATATCTATGTAAATTATTTTAATGAAAGTCAATTTAATTGACATTTGAAGCAGAACTTTTTCATATGTAAATGCATGCAATGAAAGTATGAGTGTGAATGGATGCTAGGAAGTTTTCCTTTTTAGGCTGTCATTTGCTGCGTTTATCGGATCACTTTGACAAAAAATGCACGGTTAAAGTTTCCACGTTACTTTGGAGAAAATTACAAAAGGAAAGAAAATATAAAGTTTCAAAGGAATACAAAGCCTTTACACGTCTATATGCAATTTTTCCACAGTGTACAATGAGTGACACTGCTCAATTTATTTACTTATTTATTTAGTACTTTGTTGGTGCAGAGAGGACTATATCGGATATTCAAAGACTATTTATTGCAGTGAACATGTGGTACATACAGTTGTATACTTTCTGGTGATGAATTTTAAATAGTCATGTAAACATTAAATATATTCCTAGCTGAACTTAACTAAATATAATTTGATATATCATAATCGGATTGCTTATTTGCCTTTGTCTTTTGACCTACCCTTTATGAAAAAATATTTCCCTCAAAAAGTGGGTGAAGCATAAAAAATAATGTGTACTTCTCTGATGGGCTTTCATGCATTTTCTACTGCGTAATATATCACATTCTTGTAATTGAATCGGAATAACAAAAATATACTGCCTTGCTTGTTTTAGAGGTAAAAAATGTACTGAGGATGCCGTTTATGATCTAACTACTGAAGTAATAAATAATCTAAATAAGAACAAAAAGAGTCTTGTAGTATATGTAGACTTGGCAAAGGCGTTTGACCCAGTATGCCATAGATCATTATTTGATAGATTGAGAAATGTTGGAGTTAGAGGACACACATTGTGATTGTTTGAGAATTATTTAACTGACCGAAAGCAAAAGATACAAATAGAGGAAACTTTCAGTAACTCTCAGACAGTCTCAATGGGTGTACCGCAGGGTACTGTATTAGGACCTCTGCTATTTCTCAGATAAATAATGAAATTGTAATCTCATATGCAGATGACACCGCTATTTTATTTACAGGAGCAAATTGGACAGAGTATACGAGAAAGCTGAAGCAGGTCTCCAGTCGATACAAAATTGGTTAGATTTTAATTTATTAAGTTTAAATATCAAAATAACAACATTTTTGACTTTTTCCACCTCAGCTGCTCATCAACTTGTTCAAACTACATAAAAATACTGCAATATCAATTGCAATTGCCCTGAAATAAAAAAGATAAAATCTTCTAAATATTAGGAGTTATTATTGATCAGTATCTGAGATGGAACGACCTTAGTATATTTTTAAAATTCGTTTCTGCAAAACATTTAGACTGCAAATGTACATTTAATACACCCCCCAACCTATAATGCCATAAAACAAGTGTGACTAAACTAAAGCTTTGTAGAGGATTAACAAAGTTTTTAAATTTAATATATCTTTAATGTGTTTGAACATGCAAACCATTTTTTCACGTTACGTATAACTCGGGAATTGAGTTTTTATATAATCCAAATAATACAAACATAGTTTTATCGATATTCAGACTTAATAATTTAAACTGAAACCATTCTATAATTTTTGGCAAATCAGATACTGCTTTATCTTTTACCTGATTCCAAGTATCTGCTTCATAATATATGACAGTGTCGTCGGCGAAACTTATGATATCCCCCTAAATATCTAAAGAAAATAAATTGTTAAGAGAAACTAAGAACAAAATGGATCCTAAAACTGTTCCTTGCGGAACACCAAAATATTGATTCAGTTTTTATATTAGTGACTGTAAAGTCTTGAATGTATGGGTCCATTTCTCCGTGTGATATTTCAGTTATATAATATTTTATTTAATTAAGTACGCTTTTACGTTATTTTTTTTTTTTTTAAATACTCATTATAATATTTATATAATCAAAGAAAGAAAAAGGACAAGAAAGAAAGCAAGAAAATGGAAATGCCTTTTTTAAGCATAATAATACATTTACAATATATCCAGACATAAAAAACTATTGGACAGCGTTTACAGTAATTTAAGTATTAACTTTATTTAATACACATATATTATTATATTTGCATCGTGGATAATAAATTAAGTTTAGATGTGATATAGGAATAATATATACAATGCGTCTCTGGATTGTCTGTTGGACCTTATCCTAGTTAATAATCGAAGAAATTTGATTATCTATCTAGAAAATAAAATTCTCTCCAAAAAATCATTGTTATTCTGTAAAACCCAATTGCAATAGTTCATCCTATGTTCGTGAACATTTTCGTACAAGTGGTGGTGCTATTGATATTTACAAGATTTATTACTACCTCTCTTTTCAAATACCCTATAATTTTATAAGGTGTTCTGCAAGAGTCCCCCCCCCCCCACTACTGTTGTTTGTTATCTATACAGCCGATATTTTTACCTAATTAACATCAAAAGTTTGTAGGGTCTTTTGCAATACATTTCCCCCTCTGTTTTCGAGGGAGAGAAAAACGATGGTGATGGCTTTGAGTTCTGAAACTATTGCGTACTACCCCTATCAAGAAAAAACTACCCCAATTTGCGGCTTCTCAGTCTTGGGCTTGCGAGGGATCGTCGGATATGGTTTTCTTGGGAAATAATAATAAATTCAGTTAATTTATATTAGATTGCTCCGGAGCGACCCCTGGGAGTTGAACCTACCCACGCCTCTAATAGCAATATCCTCAAAAAATAAGAAAATACGAACTCGACAAAATTTTTGATGGGTTTTCGAGGGCAGGGATCACGATCATGGTGTTATTTCTCAGCCTACCCTCCCAGAACTACCCCCAACGTATAAAAACCACCACCTCTTCCATGCAGCAGGTCCTATGCATGCGGGGATTCGTCGGATCGGGTTGTTATGTGAATGTCAGGGAAACTAACCATTGCTAAACCAGAGTTGACTTAAGCAACCCCCGGGGGTTGAAACTACCCTGCTCGTAACACCGAAATCACTCACGGGTTTTCGAGGGCAGAAATCACGATGGTGGTGTTATTTCTCACCTTAACCTCCCGCGACTACCCCCAATGTATAAAATACCCCTTATATATATAACTACACACATAGTTATAGAGAAAGGGGTATTTTTATACATTGGGGGTAGTTGCGGGAGGCAACACCAGCATCGTGATTCTCGCCCTCGAATACCCGTGAGTGATTTTGGTGTTGGGAGCAGGGTGGTTTCAACCCGCCGGGGGTTGCTTAGGTCAACTGTGGTTGAGTAATGGTTAGTTTCCCTGACATTCTCATAGAAACCCCGATCCGACGAATCCCAGCATGCCTAGGATCGACAGCATGGAAAAGGAGGTGGTTTTATACGTAGGGGGAGTTTCGAGAGGGTAAAGTGAAAAAAAATACCACCGTGAGAAGCTTGTTTTCCCGTTTTTTCGAGGGATTTCACTATTGTAAGTAGGGTAGTTTCAACCCCTGGGGGTTGCTTAAGTTAACTGTGGTTTAGTAATGATTTGTATCTCTGATATTCCCATAAAAACCCCGATCCGACGAATCCCCGCGCGCCTATAGGACCGACAGCATGGAAGAGGGGGTGGTTCTTATACGTTGGGGGTAGTTGCGGGTGTGTAGGGTGGAAAATAGCACCTGCATCATGAGCCGTGCCCTCGAGAACCCATAAAAAACTTTGTCAAGTGCGTATTTTCTAATTTTTTGGGGATATTGCTATTAGGGGCGGGGGTAAGTTCAACACCCAGGGATCGCTCCGGAGCAATCTAATGTAAGTTAACTGAATTTGCTATTAGCCGTAAATTGGGGCGGTATTTCCTTGACAGGGGTAGTAGCAAGGGTTTCAAAACTCAAAACCAACACCATCATTTTTCTCACCCTCGAAAATAGGAGGGGGAAATGTATCTCAAAAGATCCTACAAACTTTTGATTTTCGGGATCTTGTTGTATGAACTATCCGGCTTCTGTACGACTATAATCCATCAGACACACTAACACCTTTTTAAATGACATCCGTTTTCTGATATTCTAAGGAGCACAATTAAAAAATTATCCAAAGAAATCGGAAGCACAACTGATTTTTGGTATTTTCTTAGATTAAAATTTACATTGTGAACATACAGTGTGACCCATTTCAAACCTTAACACCCTCATAAAAGTTGTATTTATTAATCGATTTTGACCGTTTTTTTTAAATACAACACCAAAAACTGCACTTGTGGACAAAACGTCATATTTCATTTTTTTCAAATTATGGCCTACCGCGATTTTTCTAGGCGCTAAAATTTAAGAAATCGTATTAGAAATTGGTTTACATAAAATCTGAATACATCCCTGTATTCAGCTCCCTCCTAAATGGGTATGTACCAAATTTCATAAAAAAATACGAATTAATAAAATTTTTGCAGATAAATTTAAAAATGAAAATATCAGTACGCATTTATTATTGCAGACTTAGTAAGTCATGGAATAAAATAAAAACAGACAACAAAGTTAAATCTTATATTACTGATAAATTAAAATTAACAAGATTGATAACAGTGACGCACCCCCATTATATTTAATTTGAGGTTCAATTTTCGTGAACGAGTCTTTTACCCTTTATAACCGCTTCAACTATTTCAGAAAATATTTTTTTTGAGCTTTACCATGAAAACACTTTTTTTAAAGACAGTTCTGCTGATTTGTTGTTCTAGACTTGCAAGCGAAGCTATTATTTTCTTTATTATGCCTTAAGTTCGCCTTGAAAAGGCAATTGTAGAAACAATTAAAAAAATATTGTTAACTGTTATTTAAGGTATGAATAAGTTTTGTGTGCTAAATGTTTGTAAAAATAAATGATATTTGTTATGGAATAAATAAATTTGAGGCACAAAATTGAAATAGTTCGTCTGGTTGGTGATAATGCTTGTTCGATAAGAGAAGCAGCTGATGAATTTAATGTTAGACATCCCAATGGATCAAACGTCATACAATATAAATAAAGTTTTCAGTGACACAGGTGCCGTATCAAAACATATTATCAAAGGCAGGAATCACAAACATTTTGTAAGTAGACATAATGATCAAATTTTGGAATATTTTCGTAATATCCTAATTCCAACTTAAGAAGTTCCTATCTAGATTTAAGTATTCCAAGAGAAACTATTAGAAGAACCCAAAAAACCATTTGAAGCCATACAAACCAAAGTTTGTGAATACTTTAGGGCCCGGAAATGGAAGACTGGAATTTTGTTTAAGGGCTCAAGGAGAATACCTCAATAATTCTAATTTCTTTAAAGAAATATATATATAGACGAAGCCACTTTCACCACCAATGGTACGGTTTCATCCCAAAATTCTCACTACTGGTCAGTAGAAAATCCAAACTCGGTTATCAATTGTAAAAGACAATATTGACTACAAGTAAATGTTTGGTGCGGGATACTCCATGTTAAAATTATTGGTCCGTCCTTCTTTGAAGGAAACTCAAATAGATTTTAATTTTTAGATTTTTTGAGGAATGAATTTTCGGAAGCACTAGACAGTTTACCCATTCGTGACCGAGTTAATTTAAAATTTCAGTTAGATCGGTGTCCTGTACATAATGCAGTGATAGTGAGACAGTTGTTAAATAATCATTTTCAAAATCAGTGGATAGGTCCCAATAGCCCTCTAATTGAATTTCCACCTAGGTCTAATACCAATGGACTTTTTTCATTGTGGTACTATTAAGGAATAGGTATATAAATCGAGACCCCAGACAACTGAAGACCTCCGAGTTAGAAAAAGGAACTCATGTCTAGAAATTACTCCTACAAAATTAAGAAGTGTCAAATAATATTAAAAAAAGATATGAAAAATATATTACATTGAACGTTGGAGTGGTCTGGTGGA
The DNA here is from genome assembly GCA_963675555.1 of Leptura quadrifasciata. Lineage (NCBI taxonomy): Eukaryota > Metazoa > Arthropoda > Insecta > Coleoptera > Cerambycidae > Leptura > Leptura quadrifasciata. Next base: position 131,937,081 of record OY776675.1, read on the forward strand.
AGCTTCAAAAATTTAATTGTTTCTTTACAATCTTCCTTTATTACTTTACATTTATTGTTGTTAATAGTTTTTTTTAGTGTTTCCTTGTTACAATTATTTCATGTCATTGTTATTGGTTCCGTGTTAATTTTGCGGCGTGATTTATTAGCGTCATTATGTTTTCATTGCATATTAGATTTAACTTTATTGTCTGTTTTTCATGTTTATTCCATGACTTACTAGGTCTGCAATAATAAATAATAAATAAATATAATAAATAAATACCACAGAAATTAGACAACCTCCAATTCCAGAAGCCAGGGCTTGTGCGGAAGGGGGTTACACATTTAAAAAAACGCAGACATACAACCATTTCCTCCGACAGTGCCAGTGCCGCAGCCAGGATTTGAACCCGGTGGTGCGATGTCCATGTGATTAATCGCCATTGCCACCTCGCGCCTTAACCCACTCGGCTATCGACCAGACAAAATGCGTACTAATATTTTCATTTTTAAATTTATCTGCAAGAAATTTTATTAACTCGTATTTTTTTTATGAAATTTGGTACATACCCATTTAGGAGGGAGATGAATACAGGGATGTATTCAGATTTTACGTAAAAAAATCGCTAATACGATTCCTTAAATTTTAGCCCCTAGAAAAATCGCGGTAAGCCATGATTTAAAAAAATAAAATATGACGTTCTGTCCAAAAGTGCAGTTTTTGATGTTGTATCTTAAAAAAAAACCGGTCAAAATCGATTAATAAATACAGCTTTTATGAGGGCGTTAAGGTTTGAAATGGGTCACACTATCACACACTGTATATATTCATTATTTCAAAAAGCTTATGCTAGAATAATTTGTTTGCGTTTAAGTAGACACATTTCAAATTTTAAAATGCGGGAGAAACGTGTGATTTGCATATATTATCTACTTATAAATCAAACTCCAAAATTATAATTTTGACAGCCTGTATCTTTTTCCACACCAACAAATTACTAAAGTATTTTTGGTTATATTATCATATTTTGGTTCAAAGAATCTACCCCTTAACTATAGCCTATTATTAAGGGTCCACCACGTATATATTTTAAAACTACGTGCTGAATTAATCAATTCCATGGGAGCTATTCCTTCTGACTTGTGAAAACTGTTTTTGTGTGATAACACCAATATAGTATTATTATTTCATTTTTCTATAAGCATAAAAGTTGAAATGTCAATTCAATTATTTCATAAAAATAAATACCAACACTCCTTGTTGAAAGTATGATTTATTTAAAACCTGTATGTTGAATGTTAAAAATAAATCTTTATATCTACATTTTTCAATAATTCACAGAACCACAATTTTCACAAAATATTGAAGTTATAAAATTGATTAATTAAATCTCCCAGTGCAGATAAAACGTAAATTATAGACTATCATTAAAGTCTGTGTAACTGTTAATTAATTACAATGTTAAATTCCCAGGGTATTTAACTTTTGGCTATAACTTTCAGTATATACAATGTAGAAAATTACTACTATCACTATTTGCTAGAGAGTTGGCGGCAGACATTTTGATATAATTTTATTATGTGAGTGAAGTTAAAAAGTGTAAAAACGTCATAACCAAAATCCTAATAAACCATTTCAGTTAGTATGGCGTTGCTGAGTTTTTAATTAACAGTTAATTAAAAATGCAATAAAAAACATGCTCCTATATAATTTTATTGTGTCAGCCACTTGTTTTAAACATTTTAATATTTTTTACAATTATTTTTTTTAATTTTCAATAATTATATAACAATTCAAAATACTGGAGTAAATAATCCGCAAGTAAATAAGTTTCAAACAGATTCTTCACCTTGCAAATGCCACGAACTATTGCGACCGAGAATAAGTAATCGACTGATTTTCCCATTACCAGTGACGCATCACATAATATATTTTATTATTTTTATTAGTGTCAATGTCATTGTGATACTCGCCAACGATTTCTTGTCAAAGTAATTTAATTGACATAACTGACATGAAAATCCCTATTTACAGCAGAATTTTTCTTGCAGCTGTAGTAGCGACCCCTCATCTACCCAATGACGGGAAATGGGAGCCGACTTAACTTGAGGAACAAGCTCACGCTTATCAAGACCCTCATCAGGCCGCAGCTGACGTACGCCTCGATAGCGTAGGGCTACCAGGCGAAGTCCTACATGAAGAGAATCCAAGCAGTGGAGAACATCGCCCTCAGGACGGTAGTTGACGCCCCATGGTACGTGAGAACCGCAGACATCGTCAGAGACCTGGAGTACACCACGGTCACTGAAGTCATCCGGGAACGAGCGAACAAGCTGTACGCCCAAGCCGAGGAGCATGGGAACCCGCTGATCAGACAGGCCACTGATTACGACCCCGCCGACGCCCCGAGGCACAAGCGACCGAGGGTTCAGCTACTGGACAACGGGTAAGTATAACCTTTATTTCCCGCTAACACATCTGTTTCAGATACGCCAGGACGGACCACCACTACCAGAGACATGACGTTTTCAACCCTGACCCAACCTCCTTGCGGGCGTCGGACAACATACCGTCCGACGCCCGTTGTCCTACCTGCTCCGTGGAGACCGAAAGTGCTAAAATAAGCACTTAGGTCTCCACACTCCCGAGCTACACAGCTCATCCTTACCTTTCCGACGATCCGGGGTAGGATATCAATTGATGTCCTACGTACCGGCAGTCAGTCCCAGCCAAAACTTCCTAAACCCAACTAGACCGATGACTACCCCACGGGGGTGACAAGCTGGCGAAGAAAGAAAACATCAAGACAAGAAGAGCGCCAGAAGAGACCTCAGCCAGCGAGGTTCAACAGCCAGGACCAGGGGAGGTCCGCAGAAAATATCACGACATATCTCACAAAGAGTAATAGTCCTACTCGGCCTTAGTTATCGAGACCGACATCCAGCCAATGGATATTGGCGCGCGTAGTAGCGACATTGACATTGAGTTCAGAGCTTCTTTTTACTTCCACGTCCAATGGAAGTATAGTAACGCAAAAAAAATATATTTTTTTTGTTGAAATAGGCTTAAAATGTCATGAAACGTCGAGATTTTAAATTTGAGCGAAAAAAATTCCTTTCTGTCGGTCTGTCTGACTGTAACTTTTTTTTGTGCGCACGTTTACTCTGGAACCGTTTATGATATTGACCTGAAATTTGGTACATATGTATTGTAACGAGATCTGGAACTAAATTATATTTTGATCTAATTCCGTTGAAGGGTTCGGGGGTAAATTTGGTAAATAAGGGTAAATACGCAAAACAATCAAGTAAGAGTCCATAAAATTGCAATTCAGGGCATGTACGAAAAGTTAAGGTTTAAACATTTTTTTGGCATCAGCCACCTACCCCCCCCCCACACTATTATGAAAGGTAGCAAAAAAATTAAAATGTGATTTAGTGTGTATACAAGAACGAAACGTCTAAGCAAAATTTTTCGGCGTTAGCTACCCCCTCTACCACCCTCACCCTATTATTAAAGAGAGTAAAAAATTAAATTGAGATTTGAACCAAGGGCCTCTAAAATTTATTTTGGCATTCGTTACCACCCCCATTTCCTCCCCCACCCTATTGTTTAAGGGAATAATAATTAGGGTTTAGTGTGTATACGAGAACCAAGGATTTCTAAAATTTTTTTACATTAGCCACCCCTCTACCACCCTCACTCCATTATTAAAGGGAATAAAATATTACATTAGGATTAGTGTGCATAAGACATGGATACAAAATCCGGATGTGGTAGTAGTGATTCCTTGGGCAGCGGTTTTTGATATTACTATAAGAAAGTCAGAAGCAACCAAGCTCTGCAGCTGCTCTAATCGATCAGTTATATCAATACCTTCATCCCATATAGGTTGGTGCCAATACCTTATTTAAAAAAAATATTATTAACAGGCAAAGACCAGCCGGAAAATTTAGTTAAGTTTATAACTAAGAGGTAGAACAAAAATTAAACACGAGATAGAGTGAAAATTATAGAAAATTATAAAATTCTAATGAATTCTAGATTTTGCATTGTGGCCGTTCTTCTTCATCTAAAAGACCCTATCCCAAATGTTTCCACACATCTAGATTACTGAATAGATACTACTTCAAACCGAGCTCAGCAGCTCTCTTGGCCCCTCTTATTAGCCTTCCCCCCTTTTGCCAAATTTAGGCTGGCTTGAACCTTTTATAAGCACCTATACCAAGTACCTTTCTAATATGAATTTCCGAATTCACAGTTTTGTAAATTTTTCTATCACATTTATATGCATAACTTAAAAGATTTTTTATTAATTTGTTATTTATTTAAAAGCTTCAGGATGGTTTCCGCCAGTTTCATCAATTAAATTCATTCAACTTTCGTAATATTACATTGAAGTAAATTCTGTCAGTGAAATTTAATCCATTATTTACATAAACAATAAAAAAAAATTGAAAAACTGCTTGTTTCCCAGATTTGAATAAAATGATGCTTATTCAATGCAGAAAAAGGGATACTTCCAGGTAATTTCATGTAAATTGAATTATTTCTACCAAAAAAAAATTAAAAAACCGAGAAATCGGTTTTCCGCCATTTTCTCGGAAATTGTGAGGTTATGTTGAAAAATGCCTTATATGAAAGTTTTAAATTTTTTTATTGTCTACAACTTTTGTGAAGGACATTATCCGCTAGGAGGTCACATTTCGCCGATAATCGTAAAACAATACTTTCAACCCCTAAACAGTCTGTACCCCCATTTTACAATTACATTTTATCTCTTGTTTAATATTTGTTATTTTTCTTAATTATAACCTTAACTATATAAAGGTCTATAAACATTTGGGGAAGAATTATTGGAGAACATGTAATAGGGCCATATTTCCTTGATGGTACATTGACTGGAGCTAATTATCTTCATTTTTTGGAAAACTATCCCCACAATTTTTGGTAAATCTCCCCGAAAGAATTCGAAGTAGGATGTGGTTTCAGCAGGATGGTGCCCCACCACATTACTTAAATGCAGTTAGAGACCACTTCAATGGATTGGAAGAAATGGACCCACTAAATGGCCTGCTAGATCCCCAGACCTTACAAAAATGGATTTCTTTTTATGGGGATACGTGAAGGAAATTGTTTATAGAGACACACCAACAACAGTATAAAATATGAAGGAAAGAATAATAACTGCCTTTACATCTATCTTACCGGCAGTTTTAGGAACAGTAGGAACCTCATTTCAAAAGCGCATAGAGATGTATGTCAATCAAAATGGGCAACATATTGAAAATTTATTATAATTTTTTGTACTGAGTTATTTGAAGAAACCTTTTTTTAAAGTTTATTTTTGAATTTTGTAATTATTGCTCAATAAAACGAAATTGGTTGCAATTAGCCCTAGGAAAGTACTTACAAAAATGTTCGTTCTTCATTTCTACATCACATCGTCGAAAAACATACAGGGTGTTTCATTTGAAACAATTGAGAAAATTCAATTTAAAATATTCTTAATTGAAAAATAATTTTTGGCCACCCTGTACATTTTTAGGAAATGAAAATGATTTAAAAACATTAACTAGATGTCTCGTAACTGGTATTCACATAAGTATTTCTTAAAACCCATAATTATGACTGTGGTGATTTTTTTAATATCCATCTGCAGATTGCATTATTTCTACAAAAAAATTCATTGCATCCAAGTGGTCGGGAGATATTCAATGCCAATATAGGAATGAATAGAGCCTAGAAAGAGACTTCAAAAAATGTACTGATATACATGGCACTCCATTTTTAAAAAAGGCAATTGGTATTGTAATTTCGTCTTGCCTCGCCCTGTATGTTCGAAAATAATTTCCAGTTATAGACTTTTTTATCTAGTTTACTTGCAATTTTTTAAAAAATTTCTAGCTATCGTAAAACTTGAGATATCGAGGTCCGACGCACTATTGCCCCACCCTGTATATATATCAAATTCAATCTTGACGAGGAGAATACTTGGAAACAACGGAATGAGTTTGGAAAAAAGTGAGCAATATCTTAGCACCCAATTATACCACCGAGTTACCAGCACCAATTTCCACACTTCAGCTAATATCCTGCAGCTACAAAAAGGGTTGCGGAAAACGATACAGATGTGTTAAAAAATTGCTGCTCAACAATGTGCTCTAATTGCCATGGGAAAGGATGCTTAAATTCCAAATTTGAAGAACAGTTCCTCGATGAAGAACCCTCTAATGAGTAAAATTAGACAGAATTTTAGTGGAATAGGCCTACATGGGAAACCACTTTAAAAAAATACGTACCGAGAGCTGCGCTTCAAGGGTGGTGTGGAAAACAGCTCAAATAAAAAAAGGCATCTTTGTGGAAAAAAAGGGAAAATAAATAAAAATCCTTTGCGTCAAAACATGCATCTTAGAGAAAATTCCGCTATAAAAATTCATACTTGGGCATTTATCTCGTTAAAATAACCGGTTTTGAGCGCTCCCCTTTGTTTAGAGGCTGTTACTTCGAAATAGGTGGGGATAAGCTACAAGATCAATACGGTATTTTCTATACAGAATTTAATGACAAATTTACTTCCTATACTTATTTCCCTTCCAATGAGCGATTTACGAGATAAATGTGAAAAACCAGCTTTAAGTCCCCGTTAAGGATGTTTTTTTGCACAAAAAAAACTTTTCGTTCCTGAATTGAGTGGGAACTTTTCGGATATCTATTTTTAACCCTATCGAGAGTACACATCTCAAACATTATTCTTTTATAAATTATTTCTTCTAATATGTCTAAGCTCTAACTTAAATCCCATATTATTTTAAGAGCTTTTAAAAGTCATAACCCCCATGAACTTCTCAACTCAGTATTATTTCCGTTAGAGATTTACCGCTATAAAATTAAATTTATTTTGAATTAAATATCCTGTATACCTTGTACATATTGGTAACAGAAATTTCCTCAAATAATTTATTTTTCGATCAGCTTTTGTACACAACACGGCATCCAGCCAGTTCAGTGATTGAAATGAAACCGTAAACATCACAATACACGCATCCAACGCAGGGGTTCTTCAATTTTCCTATTGGCAAATATATCAAGCAATTGGAAAATGCTACGAAATGATGCGACCAAAGTAAACATACGATGACGATTTACGATCGTTTAATTTCATTAAAGTAATTTTATTTAATACTTATATTACGTGCCTCACTTAAAGTAGCTATTAAAATTTATGTACCTATCGATTTGTTTGGGTTATTAAATTGAATCCGTATACAATTTTTAAAAGAAAATATTACTGAAAATATATTAATTAGCAGAAACAGGATTTCTTCAAAAATTATTTTTTTCAGGATAGGGCTCAGAATAATAGTTATTTGTTTAACTAGGCAGCAAAATAGTAGATTGACTGCCGCGGCTGATAAAACAGGCAGTTAATCTATTTTGCTGCTGAGTTGAACAAATAATTTTTTCGCCAATTGTTTAAATATATTCTAAAATAATTAAATTATTACAATTCTCAATCTCTTTATTTTTGTTCTAATAAATTCAACAAAAATTCATTAAAAATCGCAGTTGTTACTAGTTGGTTACCATGGAAACTAAGTGTCACTTTTCCTGCCTAGGCAGGGAAAGTGACACTTTGCTGATTGAGATTAGTCAGCAAAGTTAGTACTTTGCTGTCAATCGGCGAAAAAATATTTCTTACCTATTCATAGAAAATTAGAAAATGGTAGTTAGAATGTTGTTTAATAAGTTTTTGATATTAATATTTTGAAGCAACCTAAAGAGACAGAAAATTTTAAAAAACATTTTTGGCGTCATTTCGGTATTGCAGTAAAAAATTAAATTGGCGAAAATTCAATTGATTAAAAATTCTCGGAATTTTTAAATCATTCATTATTCCATTGACTACCGACCCACATTACATCTTAATATATATTTTAAGTGAGCCACGCTGAATAATTATTCAACTTTTATCTGATAACGAATTTATATAACTACGTATGTTATACCACATGCACATTTGATAATACACAATTAATTACAAATAATTTAACTGTTTTAGTAAATATTACCAGTTTATAACGTGTATACACAATTTTAGAAATAATTGGTTAATGCTATAATTGTAGTCAAATATTATTATATATTTGCCAAAATTGTGACTAGTAAAAGTAAAATTACAATTACAATTGATATTATTTATGCTAATAGTACTACATTCGCATACAGTCTATTATTTCGCATTCATAAGTGGATAAAATTAGTAAACCCTAATGAAGCGCATGCGGTTAATAGTCATTTTGAGATAAATACATTATGAAAATTGACATTAATTACTATAAAGGAATTTAAATTTTGAAAACAGAATTAGTTAAAGGCCATAGTAATATTCCTGTCATGACAAGAATTCGAAAAAATTAATATACAGAGTGTTTCAGTTTTTAAGGACCATACATCACGAAGATAAAAAAATAATGTTTACTACCAAAGTTTCTATTCAATATACAGGGTGTCTCACCGGGAACTGAATCGATCGATATAGAAAAGTACGCATCAGAAAATTTTGAAAATTTAGATAATTACTAATGTCGGTGTGGCCAATCCAACTAAAGTAATTACAAGCAGCTGGAATTTCCGCATATACCGGAAGTCGATACCAACTTGCTTATTTCAAATGGAATACCCTATATATTTTAGGGTTTTCGAAAAGAGCATAAAATTCGAGTCGAAAATATGTAGCATATCCTATACCTAAACCTAGCCGTTTCAGAGATATTTGACATTTTATAGAAAATTTGACAGGTGCAACGGTTTGCAAAAACCGTTATAACTCTCTTCGTGTAAAACATCCTCATTTGCTTCTTGTCACATAAAAAGAACACAAGGAGAATTACGTTCTACAAATGAAATAAATTCAATAATATCATACCAAGTGCTCCGTTCTTCGTGTTACATTTTGTCAACTTCAAACCGCGAAAACTTGTTTATGTCAAATGGAACACCTTGGTATTTTTTACGTCAAGTTGTGTAAAATTGAATTCCCTTTTTTCTGATATTAGCATTGTTACAACTTTTTGAAATATTTGCGATTTTATTAGAAATTCACTTCATCAAAATAGCCATGATTAGAAACAATCAGTCATTATCTTCAAAAAAATCAAAGTCAAAAAATACCAGCACGTTTAAATTACACCCACGAAGACTTTTTAAATTTGTTTATTATTTATAAAGAATGTGATAAAGTAATATCAAGAACTTGCAGCACATTTGCTACTCGATATCCAGAAAAACGGAAACCGTCACCAAACACTGTAAAACGCATACTGGAAAATTTTAAAAATTATGGCTCTGTCAAGGCAAAAATGCAAAGAAGAAAGCCTATTGTTGATGACGAAAACATTGAAATAGTCATTCTGGGATATTTTCATGCATTTCCAAGGATTAAGACAAGCTGCTCTGGAATCGGGACTATGCAAGGATTCAATTCACAGAATCTTATTAAAACATAAGTTTCACCCGTTTTCATTCCATATGGTTCAAGGATTAAAAGAAACAGATTTCCTAAGAAGACAGAATTTTTGTGAGTTTATTCTAATAAGGTCTGAGGGTCACGATTCTTATTTGGGAAATATTATATGGACAGATGAAGCAAAATTTATTAAAAATGGACTTCTTAATAGACACAATTCGCATTATTGGAGTGACTCAAATCCACATATGTTCAGAGAACGAAACTTTCAGGAAAGTTGGCAGTTCAATGTTTACTGTGCCATAAGAAACGATAAAGTGGTGGCATTACAATTTTATCAGGAAAATTTAAACGGTAAACCAAATTTTCTCTTTTGCTAATATGTATAGGTAAATTTTTGTTTTCTTTTTTAGGTGAAAGATATCTGAATATCTTACAAAATTTGAATAATATCTATTTAGAAAATTTACCTCTCGCCGAACAGAAACTTTTTATGATCAATGGATTGCCAATAATGGGCTTTTCTTATGGCCTCCTCGCTCGCCCGATTTATCAGTTCTGGATTATTTCATTTGGAGAACTATTAAAAATAAAGTTTATTAGAGACCATTTACAACCATTGAAAATTCTATGCAAAGAGTAAGAAATGCATTTCAAAACATATCACAGGATTCAATTAGAAGAGCTACCCATGAGGAACTAATCCGAAGATGCGAAAAATGTGTCGAGGTTCGAGGGCGGAATTTTGAGCAATTATTAAATTAAAATGAAATCATATTTTAAGTTGATCTTATCTCTGCTATTTTAGTTCATGTCATATCTTCAATTCAATTAATACGCATGTTACAGTGTTAGTTATTTTGTGTTTTTGTGGATATCGAGTAGCAAATGTGCTGCAAGTTCTTGATATTACTTTATCACATTCTCCATAAATAATAAACAAATTTAAAAAGTCTTCGTTGGTATAATATAATAATATATTTAAACTTGCTGGCATTTTTTGACGTAAGATAATGACTGATTGTTTCTAATCATGGCTATTTTGATGAAATGATTACAACAATTCATGAATTTCTAATAAAATCGCAAATATTTCAAAAAGTTGTAACTTTAACCCCCATAATGCTAATATCAGAAAAAAGGGAATTCAATTTTACACAACTTGACGTAAAAAAATATAAGGTGTTCCATTTGACCTAAACAAGTTTTCGCGGTTTGAAGTTGACAAAATGTAACGCGAAAAACGGAACATTTGGTATGATATTATTGAATTTATTTTAGATGCAAAATGTAGTTCTCCTTGTGTTCTTTTTACGTGACAAGAAGCAAATGACGGTCTTTTACACGAAGAAAGTTATAACGGTTCTTGCAAACCGTTGCACCTGTCAAATTTTCTATAAAATGTCAAATATCTCTGAAGCGGCTAGGTTTAGGTATAGGATATGCTACATATTTTCGACTCAGAATTTTATGCTCTTTTCAAAAACCCTAAAATATATAGGGTATTCCATTTGAAATAAGCAAGTTGGTATCGACTTCCGGTATAAGCGGAAGTGCCAGCTGCTTGTAATTATTTTAGTTGTATTGGCCACACCGACATTAGTATTATCCAAATTTTCAAAATTTTCTGATGCGTACTTTTCTCTATATCGATCGATTCAGTTCCCGGTGAGACACCCTGTATATGTTTTGCTTTAGGAGACACAGATCGTTTGAGTTGTAAATTTCCACTGTATCTTTTAAAATAAATAAGATATCAACTCATGTAAATGAAGCAGACGTGAACAAATTATAATATAAAATAGTGGCAAGACTTGTTAAGATTTCTCATTTTAAGTGTTTAGTGTGCCTCGAAATAATGCAATATAGGTTCAGACTTATCGAACTTGCAAATATTAACTTTGTGTATATATTTTGTGATGACTATTTCACTAGAGTGATACTTTACAAAATAGTATTCAGCTGATAAAATATTTATAGTTCAAGTAATATGTTCCCCATACATAAAGAACGCAGCAAAAACTTTACGGCATAATTATATCGCCGCAGGCCATGGCGCCAAGCCTGACATCAAATAACGACCCGAGACCTGACGCACATTAAAAATTAAAAGGTAAGCGAGTCAACTGCGGTCGAGACAACACAAAGAGTAATGGTATTTTAATGAGGTCATAAAGTTTATGTTACGTTTTTTATGTCTCAGGAAGTCCTTACTTGGGCTCTACCATGCTGATACTTGGCAAAACCAACAATTTGGCATTTCAGCGACTTTTTGACATTCTAAATATAACGGGTCCGGTAGAATGAAGTATTCCTTTTCAAGGTTAATTCAAGTCATAATATAAATTAAAATCAAGTCGCCACGTTTTCAAGATAAATGGAAATTTAAGACAGTTGCCAAAGCGTTTGCAAGAAATGTCAGTTTAGCTGTGAATATGAAGCGCTGGTCAAATATTCACCGTCCTATCGTGGTTGAAGCTTATTGAAGAAATGACTATTGAAAAAATAACTATTCTGTTATAATAACCCAGTGTTTATTTTGTCGTCACTTTCAAGTAAATCCACGAGATCCAGTGTGGGTACACAAGTTCCGCAGTACTGCTTCATGTGCCAGTGAAAAACCAAAAGGAAGAACTCGTTCTGTACACACACTTAAAAATGCTGAAAGGGTAAGAGCAGGGTGTGCTACGAAGTCCTAAACGATCTGCAAAACGACAAGAACTAGCATTTAATATTTCGAACTGCAGTTGTCGCCGCATTCTGAAGGACTTGCACTTCCATCCCTAGATCATCAGTTTGGATTCCGTCAGAAGCATTCCACAGTGCAACAAGTTCACCGAATAACACAAACCATTAATAAAGCACTAGAAAATAAACAATACTGCAGTGGAGTCTTTCTTGACATTAGTCAGGCAATCGATAAAGTTTGGCATCCAGGATTAATTAACAAAATCAAACATACTCTTCCGTTAACTTACTTCAACCTACTAAAGTCATATTTAGCTGAGAGAACTTTTCAAACTAAGGTAAATGCAGAAAAATCCGACTACTTCCCAATTAATTCAGGAGTGCCGCAAGGCAGCATCCTTGGTTTTGTACACGTCAGACTTACCGATGGAGCAAAATACGACGACAGGGACATTTGCCGACGACACCGCTATTCTCTCCTGTCACGAAGATCCTCAAGTAGCCTCAAACTTCACCCAAAACCACCTAAACAACCTTCAACAGTGGATGAAGAAGTGGAAGATAAAAGTTAATGAGGGCAAATCTGCTCACGTTACGTTCATCCTTCGGAAAGAAATATGCCCTGCAGTCACAATAAACGATGTACAGATACCACAAACACAAAATTATAAAATACCTAGGCCTTCGAAGCAACATATCACAAAAAAGAGAAAACAAGTAGAAATCGAAACAAGAGAACTACAGTGGCTGATGGTAGAAAATCACGAGTATCTATAGAAAATAAAATTATAATATATAAATCTATCATCAAACCCATCTGGGCATATGGATTAGAACTATGGGGATGTGCTTCCAAATAGAACATAGAAATTATACAAAGATACCAATCAAACATACTCCGTGAAATTGTAGATGCCCTCTGATATGTAACAAACCACACGCTACATGTCATCACACACCATGATGTTATAGAAGAAATTCACCTAAACCCGTTAATTGAAGAACTCCTGGAACCATTCATCAACAATAGGCTTAAAAAGCTACCGCCAATTTAAGTTTATAGAGGTGATATCGCTGGATATCAATCTGATCATGTTATTTAGTCACTAGTACACCTAGTGATGTTAGCTCTTTAGCTTATAGAATAATGTAAAATTCTAATTGCTAAATAAAGTATATAAGAAGAAAAATCCCTACAAAATTCAAGTCGTACAAAAACATCTGTCGCAAGATCTTGGAACGCGCGTTGATGTTTGCGAACGTCTCTAAGGGCTATTTGCAGAAAACCCGAAAATCGTTGATTACTTGCTGATGTGAGATGAAGCTAATTCTCATCTTTCCGGTATATTAACAAACGGAACTTTCACTACTGAGCGACGGAAAATCCTCTGCAATTGCACGAAATACCCCTTCATAGCAAAAAGGTTACTCTGTAGTGTGCAGTATCTGCCGTTGGAATGTTTGGGCCGTTCTACTTCGAAGAAAATGACTTGACGGTTACTGTTACATCACAACTTTATCAATAGGCATTGCGTAACTTTAAATAACAACTTCGTAATGATGGTGTGGATATTCGAAGAATATGGTCAGGGCCGGTCCAATAACTATTTTAAGCCTAGGCAAAGTTCAATTCTGGCGCCCCCGTGTTTGAAATGAACTAAAATGATAAAATAACTTCTTCTGTAATTCATACCGGACAGTGTTGTCGGATTTTTTATTTCTCCTAATTACTTGATACAGAAAACATTTTGTTTTTTTTGGTAATTCTGCAGTTTATCCACTTCTAGAATTTCGAGGTTTTTACGGATATTAATAAGAGAGTTATGTGAAGCGTTTCTGACTAAAGAAACGTTGCGCAAATGTTTAATAGTCCAAGAAAGTGAAGCGAATAGAGGTGTTGGGTGTGTAAAAACGAGTGAAAATATGACGTTTTTAAGTCATTTTGAAACGATTAGCATTGAAAAAGTCATTTTAGGGAAAGAGTACATTAGTGATTTCATTGTGGCCCGTCGTACCCCAATAAACATTCAAATTTGTCAAAACGCTTATTTTGCGTTGCACTGAATTTAAATAATCATTTAAATGCTTTTCATGTGAAAGTGATCTGAAATTCTCGTATTTTTACTCCTTTTTCAGTCCTTCATGTATTGGTCATTGAAAACCGAAAAAGTTATGTTAGGTTAGACGTATTTAGTAGATATAATATTATAATGACTCTCATCTTATTTAACCTTGCCCTAAAATGACTTTTTCAATGCTAATCGTTTCAAAGTGACCTAAAAACGTCGTATTTTCACTCATTTTTATCCACCCAGCACCTCTATTCGCTCCACTTTTATTGTAGATGGCGCTGGCATTCCACCAGTGGTGCTTCTGGTAAATGTATGTCAGTCAGTAACAAATATGTCATGTTTACAGGTGTAATGATTGTTGCTAATAAAGATGTTTGAAGGATTAGTGGGCTTATTATTAAGTACAAGTATAATGTGTAGATACAACATGGCGCAGTCGTGCAATTAAATATTATGATATTCAAGTTTGAACCTACAATAGAAGATTTACCGAGGTCAAGTTGTCAAGTCAGTTTTCGTTTGACAGAAGTGCCGTTAAGCACACGTGATGAAATAGGTTTGGATTTCATGCACAAATTATATTAAGTATAAATTAATAATGGATAGTTTTGCCAGAAAGCCAGCTATTTTGGACCTTAGTGGTAACATGAGTAAAAATTGGCGCCGTTTCAAGAAAAATTATAACATATTCAGTAAAGCGTCTGAGAAAGACACCAAAGAAAGTGATGCCAAAGCAAGCATCATGTTAAGTCTAGCTGGCGAGGAGGCTGTAGAATTACACCACCACCACCACAGGTAATGACGACCCCCTTTATCCCGGAAGGCTCTAGAAGAGCCTTGTGTGGGAGGGGGCTACACATTTAGAGACAAGGGACACACACCCAATATCCGTGTATAGTGAAAAAATCCCTCTCACAGTATTTTCCACTGCCACGGCCGGGGATCGAACCCGGAACTTTTGGGTGAGAGGCAAGTGCGCTCACCTCTCGACCACCAGTCAATTATTTAATACATTTGGGCTAAATGAACAAGAATCCCGTGACGAAACAGAAGTTTTAAAATGTTTTGAAGCATATTGTAACCAAAAGAAAAATCTGGTGTACGAAAGATTTAAGTTTTATAAAAGAGATCAGTTAGAGGGTGAAAATTTCGAACAATTTTTAACTGAAATTAGAAAATTGTTCCACTTTTGTGAGTTCAGAGATTTAGTAGATGAAATGATCAGAGACAGAATTGTAATAGGAATTAATGACGAAAGTTTACAAGAAAAAATGTTACTTATTGCTAATTTAGATCTGAAAAAAAAGCAATAGACTGTTGTAGAGCTGCTGAGATTTCAAAGATACAAGCCAAAAGTTTACAAGAGAAGAAAGTTGATGTCGTGCAGAGAAAATATATGGATAACAAGAAGAAAACGTAGGAAAATTTTGAAAATAGTAAGTTCATTCAATAACTAGAGGATTGAGTATTACGGATGAAAGGAAAAAAGATTTAGAAATAGCTACTTTAAATGATCCAATTCTAAGCAATATTAAATTTATTATTATAGTGGTTAGCCTAAACAAAAAAGTAGTGTGCCTGATGATATTAAATTTTACAAACATCAAAATGAATGAATGAATCAGTGTGGAAGATAATCTTGTATTCTTTAGTCACAGAATTATAGTGCCACATTCTTTGAGGCGTGTTACGGACCTTTAGCGTATGCGACCCACCATACGCTTTAGCGTTTTGTGGGCCGCATTATAACAACTGCTACGTCCGTAACACATTTCGCTATTCTCCACGGGAGGGCGAGACATTTGCGGCACGTGGTCAGCAGAGAGCGGAAAACGAAGGCAATCATTTTAGATTTTAGAATTATCAACACAAGAAAATTTCCTCAATCTGTTGTTGTTCCGTTTAGCGGAATATTTTGTGCTTGTGAGTAAATTTTATCTGCGGAAGCAGGATATTTAATTACACAAGGCTCTCCTTTGGAAATACAGTGTCAACTTGAAAGGCGGACTCGACCCCATTCATCCGACTGTGGCTTTTGGTGGATTGTTCCCTCATCAGTGAGGGTTCTACGGACGGGGCTTCTACACACGTCAGTGAGAGTTCCACGGACGGGACATCCACACACAGTGGAAGGTGCCAGGGCTGGTGAGGCTACCATCAACCCCATCCTTGGGTCCATTTCTTGTGTCCCAAAGACATCTCCGTAAGGCTACAGTTCTTCCACGTCCGCACTCGGTATCGTACCACCCTGAATAAGTGTGTTGTGTTTATTTTTTTTACTTACCGGGGACCACCTTCAGTGGTTCGGCTGGATATCAATTCATACTTTCGCATTTTAACTTGTACATATTTAAAGATTTTATGCATGTATATTTATTTAAGGAGGTTCTTTAAATCAGACCTTTGTGGCAGAATTTATGACCATTTATGAGGACATTGTAAACCGTTGTGTAGCTACACGAGGCATTTTATGAATGTTATAACTTATTAATCGAGAAATTGGCCACAACTTTGAACATCGCCAGGTTACATGCTAGAGAACCAATATCTGTAAATTGTATAATATGGTGCATTTCATTTTTAAAGAAAGTGTCTTTATTTCGTCTGCGACCACTACGTATTGAAACCTCAGTGAATGGTTAAGTAAGTAAACTAATAATTTATCATAGTTTATATAAACTTGGGCTTAACGCCCTGAGATAGTCTGAGCTAGAGAAATTTTATCGTAGGCACGTACATCACGTACATCACTTTCCGGGTTAAGTTTGTGGCCTACGATATCTGCTACGATACAGTAGCCCAAGTGATTTCGTTATGTAATAACTTATAATCATTAATATCCAACGTATTTATTTGTTTATGTAGTGTAACTCGTAGCGTATATTTTAAATCTGTTGCATGAATCTCACTTTGAGATCACCAGAACTAAAGAGAGAGCTAGACAAATTGTATATTGGCCTGAGCTCACTACAGATATAGAAAATATGACTAATACTTGTGTTGTATGCGAAAGGTTTCCAAATACTAATATTAAATAACCACTTATAGCTCATGATATTCCTGACATGACATACCTTTTAATAAAGTTTGCTGTGACTGTTTAAATTTTGGAGGTAAAAGTTATCTAATTTTACAAGACTATTATTCTAAATGGCTTGAAATATTACCAGTTAAAAATAAAACGTCCAGTGAAGTGATAAGTCAATTTAAAATTATTTTTGCTACACATGGCATACCAAAAACAGTAGTCTCTGATAATGTGCCCTTCAGTTCACTTCAGTGTAAAAACTTTGCAAAATCCTGGGGCTTTGAATTTGTTACAAGTTCTCCTAGGTATCCACGTAGTAATGGACAGGCTGAACGTGCCGTTCAGACCTCGAAAAATATCTTAAAGAAATGCTCTCATATTGGTGCACACTATCAAATATGTTTATTGGAGTTTCGTAACACTCTATTACCTGGAATAGATTTATCCCCTGCTCAATTGTTATTTAATCGCGTTGCTCGAACAAAATTACCAGTTCATTCAGAACTTCTAAAAAGTGAAAATAGCAAGAAGGTACATAAAAACTTAGTTGAGAAGCAAATATCTTACAAAAGCCATCATGATAAGTCAGCAAAGCCGCGGGAAAATGCTCTAGTTAAAAGGGATAAAGCATGGGAACCATCGGGAATTATTGGAAAGGATGTATGGCCTAGATCATATATAATACAGGATCAACGGGGTAGTATTTTAAGGAGAAATTTCTCACATTTACGATCTTCAAAAAATGAGTTTAAATTGTGCACAGATCCCGATGTGACATCAAATAATGTTAATCTTGATGTATCAAATGAAAAATGTAACCATACTTTTAAGAGTGATAGTGATCCTCAATCCTGTGAATCAAATATTGCCATTCCAAGCGCACCGGTACAAAAAGGTGCAGGTGTTTTGACAAGATCTGGTCAGAATATTAAGGTTCCTGACCGGTATAAAGACTTTATATTAGATTTTTAAATTTGACGAAGGGATATGTTGTAGATGACGCTGGCACTCCACCAGTGGTGGTTCTGGTAAATGTATGCTCCATGCCATAGTCAGTCAGTAACAAATATGTCATGTTTACAAGTGTTAACGATTGTTGCTAATAAAGGTGTTTTAAATATTAGTGGGCTTATTATTAAATACAAGTATACTGTGTGGATACAACAACATTCCCGTAAATTTCCTCGATTATTATATATTTGTACAACGTTTCATTAGTCACAAACAGTTCATAACTCTTTTATTAATGTATTCACAAAAAACCCTCAAAAATCGAGAAATGGGTAAACTGCAGAATGACCGTTTTTTTTAAATTGTCTACTCGGTACTCGAGATTTATTTGGCGTTTGGCGCCCTAATCGTGTGGCACCCTGGATGCCTGGGTTGCCTGGGCCTATGACAGGCCCTGAATATGGTTTCTCACACTGCCAGTGATTCTATGACAATTTTGCGAAGAATGTCTCCTGGTCATGTCATTTCGAAATTTGGGGACATCAGCTGGCCGGCACGGTCACCGTATCTCTCAGCTTGTGATTTTCTTTTATGAGGCTACTTAAAGTCAAAAGTGTTTTCTAATCGACCGTAAACTTTGGAACATCTAAAATATAATATTCGGACAGAGATTAATGCAGTCCCAATTGAAATGCTGGAGCGGGTTATGAAAAACTTTCGTGCTAGGCTGCAAGAGTGTCGGCAACGAGGAGGAGGTCATTTTCACATTTTCAAAATGTCTGTGCCTCCTCAAGAACCTTGTGTTTAATTTTTGGATAAAAATTTAGCCATTATTAAAAACAACTCAATTTATTATTTTGAAACTGCTTAGCCAAAATTGGCAGTATTAACATGCTATGCATATGCTACTTGTAATAATTTATATCTATGCATGTGTAGCATTTATTGGTATTTTCATGTTTTATGTTTTACATATTTATTATTATTTATTTTTATTTTGACATGTACTATATCACTGTATATGATCGAAAGGATAAATGAGTACGATTATGATTTAAAATGGATACTTTTTTCTGCCGGACCCGTTATAAGTCAATATAGAATTAAAGTTATTGTTCATCTAACGTTCTAGATGAACTCTCGTTGAAAAAAATTTTTGATGGGATACTTAAACTGGTAAAAAGGAATATGGTACGAGAATTTGCCTTTGCGAATAAATACTACATCCAAGTGATGAAAGCTATCTGTGGAAAAAATGGCTTAGACACAAAAAAAGCTGCAGATAACTGCCATTGATCTTTTACATTGATAAAAGAAGCGTTGGTAAACAAGAACTAATTATGCTTCCAGGACGTACTAACTCTCTAAAACCATATTTATAATTAAACCCAGAACACTAAAAAACTTGCTGAATATTGGTGAGAAAATTATCACACAAACTTTCAATTAATGTAATTGAAATTATTACAGAAATTAATAGTTTTTGCCAATACTTGTTTCTGAACAAGTTGCCAGTATTTGATTAAGTAAAGGTTGATTAAACAAATCTTTCTTTTTCTCAAGAATAAAAATGTAAGCAAAATTCATCATTAGGGGATGATTAAAAATTTATTTATTTTCAAAAACTGAGCATCTTATGGAACAGTTATACAGGGTGAGGCAATAGTGCGTCGTACCTCGATATCTCGAGTTCTACGATGGCTAGAAATTTTTTAAAAAATTGCAAGTAAACTAGATAAAAAAGTCTATAACTGGAAATTATTTTCGAACGTACCGGGCGAGCCAAGACGAAATTACAGGACCAAGTGCCTTTTTTTAAATGTACTGATATATAAAAAACTTATGTGAATACCAGTTACGAGATATCTAATTAATGTTTTTGAATCATTTTCATTTCCCAAAAATGTACAGGATGACCAAAAATTATTTTTCAATTAAGAACATTTTAAATTGAATTTTCTCAATATTTTCAAATGGAACACACTGTATATTTTTCGATGATGTGGTGTAGAAATGAAAAATGAACATTTTTTGTAAGTACTGCCCTATGGCGAATTGCAACCAATTTCGTTTTATTGAGCAATAATTACAAAATTCAAAAATAAACTTAAACTTTCTTCAAATAAATCACTAGAAAAAATTATAATAAATTTTCCACATATTGCCCATTTTGATTGACACACATCTCTATGCGCTTTTGAAATGAGGTTCCCACTGTTCCTAAAACTGCCGGAGTGATAGATGTAAAGGCAGTTATTATTCTTTCCTTCATATTTTGTACTGTTGTTGATGTATCTCTATAAACAATTTCCTTCACGTATCTCCATAAAAGAAATCCATTTTTATAAGATCTGGGAATCTAGCAGGCCATTTGTGGGTTCATTTCTTCCAATCCATTGAAGGGTAGGTATTATTCAAGTGGTCTCTAACTGCATTTAAATAATGTGGTGGAGCACCATCTTGCTGAAACCACATCCTATTTCGAATTCTTTCAGGGAGATTTATCAATAATTGCGGCAGATAGTTTTCCAGAAAATGAAGATAAATAGCTCTAGTCAATGTCTCATCAAAGAAATGTGACCCTATTACATGTTCTCCAATAATTCCTCCCCAAACGTTTATAGACCATCTGTGTTGGTTATCAACTTACATAAAAAAGTGAGGATTTTCCGAAGCATAATAATGGAAATTGTGCCTATTAACAAATCCATTTTTATGAAAAATTGCCTCATCACTGAAGAAAACAGTATTGAAGGAGTTGACATCATGTTGCATTTCATCTCTGGCCAAATTACAAAATTGTACGCGCTTTTGAAAATCGTCATCAGATAATTTCTGGTGCATTTGAATATGATACGTATGCAACTTATTTGTTTTTAAGATTCGACCCACAGACCGTCTACTTATTCCTACTAATAAGCTCACTTTTCTTTGACTAACATGGGGATTCTCAACCGTTGCCAGCACCACAGAAAACTCATTTTCTTCGTTCACAACACGTTTTATTCTTTCACTTTTTTATATTCGACATTTCCAATTTCAAGAAATCTATCGAGATGGTTTTGGAAGCTGCTAACATCAGGAATCCTTCTTTCAGGATAACGTTGGTAATAAATTCTATTGGCAAGTAAACAATGTCTGTCTGACTCCCCCAAAACAAAGGTCAAATCTACAAGTTCCGCTTTATTAAAATTCATATTGTAAAATTCAAAATATTTTAAATTCAATACAAATTGTAACGACCGATAAGTGTGATAAATGCTCCTTTGTACACAACAATTTATACCAAACTGAGGTTTTATTGCTTGTCGAATAACGAAAACAGCAAAAAAATGTACAAAAAAATAGTTCAGTAAAGGATCGGTTAAATACTAGTTACTCATTTCAATGGATTGAAAGAAATGGTCCCACTAAATGGCCTCATTTCAAAATTGCATAAAGACGTGTGTCAATTAAAATGGGCAACACGTCGAACACCTATTATAAATTTTTCTAATGAATTATTTGAGGGAACCTCTTTTTTAAGTTTGTTCTTGAATTTGACACTTATTTATTTGTAAAACGAAAATGGTTGCAATTAACCATAGGGAAGTACTTACAAAAAATGTTCGTTTTTTATTTCTACATCACATCGTCGAAAATATACAGGGTGTTCCATTTGAAAAAAATCAAGAAAATTCAATTTAAAATGTTCTTAATTGAAATGAAAATGATCTGCATATTGCATTATTTCAACAAAAAAATTCATTACATCCAAGTGGATATATTCAATGCTAATATAGGAATGAATAGAGCCTAGAAAGAGGCTTCAAAAAAATGTACTGATATACATAGCATTCCATTTTAAAAAAGGCACTTGGTCCTGTAATTTCGTCTTGGATCGCCCTGTATGCTCGAAAGTAATTTCTAGTTATAGATTTTTTTATCTAGTTCATTTTCAATTTTTTAAAGAATTTCTAGCTACCGTAGAACTCGACATATCGAGATCCGACGCACTATGGCCCCACCCTGTGTATATATATCTCGATTTTGTTTTGTTTTTGACTACATTAACTACTTTTCTACTAGTATTAACGATAATTAGGGAAAATGTTTAACTATTCGTGAATATTTGTAAACTTCAATACATATCCGGGGCTATACCTATATCCATGCATACTGGTGGTCATTGAAGGTCTGTTTTAATTGGTCCAAATAAGAAAAAAAATGGACATTATGAGGTATATTCTAATTGGTCCAAAAGATGTCCATCATAGACCACCATTTAAGGTCCAAAATTGGACTTCTAAAAACTGTACAAAGTAGTGACAATTAGGCGTCCCTAGGACGTCGGAAGGACGTCCAGTTGTACATGAAATGGACATCCACAGGATGTCTGAGATGTGCGGCGTGGACGTCCACTGGACGTCCATAGGACATTCGTGTGCTATATGGGATTGGCAACTAATGAGGGTGCTACTTTATTAAAAAAGTCTTGTTACCAAAAATGATTTTCCACCCCTGACTGGTTGGTGGAAAATCTCTGCATTTTCTTTGCTTGAGTTCACAAAACGGATAAAGGGGTATTTTTATTGAGGTTACATCATTTTATCCAACTATTTTTTGCTGTTTGTTTCAAAAAATCAGATTCCTTACATTTGAGATAATTCTCTTCAGTTAGATTTTGCACATAATTATTTAGAATTTACTTACAAAGAATAAGGGAAATTTTACATTTCAAGCCCTCGCATCTCTTAAATAAGGGAGATAGAGGGAATGTTTATAGGAACTATTCTGTTGAAAATTACTGTTACTGTTTAAGCCTATGACGTATGGCCTTATTATATTTGAACACTCTGTATAGGTAACCTATTTATTAAAATATTCTTACTAAGAGAATCTGCAGCGTGCTTCGATTCGATAGCTTAATTTGAAAGATAAAATATATTCTCTAAGCGAATACACCTTCTCTTGTATTTATTTTTCAAACAAATGTAATTTATAATTCTACTTTCTTAAATAACCAGATATTATCAAACAAAATAAGAACAATAGTTAGTTATACTTTATACGAGGATAATTGGAACTGGTCAGTGTTAAAGCACAGGGCCGTGCGCACTGAACTTGATATTTTGTCCTATATATTTAGCAATGGTATCGAGATTCGAATGGTAGTTGAAACTGTGCAGGCGAGTCCGAGACTTTCAATGTAATCAGCCTGAATGAACCATCTACGACTGCACTGGTTTAAAGGTAATAAAACGGACAGGTCTACTAGCATAAAAAAAACCGTAAATCGCTTCTCAATAGTCAAAGGTGGACTTCTGCTGTGCTGTTAATGTGCCAGTGCAGTGCGTATTTACGCAGGTATTTACCTGTTATAACATCAAGCGTAGGAGTTTAGTTAGTTATTATTCATATTTATATATATTTACTACTATATAAAAGGTAAAATATTTTAATTATTTACCAATTTACCATGGCTTTCTGGAGACCATTTGAAACAGAGGATAATATAATAATGCCCGAATATCTTATTATTTTCTTATGACAAGCATTTCTATTTACCTCCGCCCATGTACAATAAAGAGATGCCGACTGTTTTTGCCGGCTTCTAGTTTTTATACGGTTTCAATTCCAATCGTATATACTTTATATTGTTACACTATTTGTATTTGAAAATAATTGTATATTTAAATTTCATTTATAATGATAAGTAAATCCTACATGATTAAATTATATTAAATATTAGACATCTCCTGTAATTAGTTACTTTAATGTTAAAACTGGTAAAATTCACAAAACGCGTAAAACAACATGCGACTTCTAACTATACTATATATTAAGTTGAGTTATCTCGCTATAATGCCGAGTTAGGGCTCTAATATACTAGCAAGTTTATCACTCCCTTACCTGGAATTACTTCTTTTACTACTATCCTTCTTTCCGGCTTGAAGATTAGGAAGGTCCTTCTGTCTTTTCTCTGTCTCTCTCCATATTCGCCAATACAGGAAACACATGACACTGACTGGTACATAGAACGCCGCAATAGCCGTCCCGAAAGTGATGTAGTGGTTCGTTTCAATGAATTGAATGTAGCATTCGTTGTCGGGTACAGTCCGTTGGCCCTCGATATATGGCCAACTATAGATCCAAGGTGGCCAGAGAAGAAGGCTTATTCCCCAAGCACATCTGAAAAAAATATATCACTTTACTTTTCAAGTAGTTGCACAATGAACTGCTCCGATAAAAAGACGTTCCGTTAATGCATCTTGAAAGACGGTTCGGAATATTTGCACGAGGATTCGTCAATAATTTTATATTATCCATTTGGGAACATACATTACAGTAATGGTGTAGTAAAAAATTCTACGGAGACAGGACAAAATGCCTAACTGATTTTTCTTTGCAGACACGTCATGAGTATTAAGCAATCATGTTGCTTTGTATATTAAAATGAATTAACATCTGGATTATATTTGTACTAGTAAGGACACAGACAAAAAAATATCCACCATGGTACACAAATAAAATACTACGGGACATAAAAAAACACTTTTTGGAAAAACTGTAAACAAATAAATAATATTAATATTTGTAGAGAGTTCAGTGAAATAAGAAAAAAGAATGGGTTGAGAAAGTTGCATTAAACTTATCTACTACAAATACTAGGATACATAAAAAATGATCCGAAAACATTCTGGTTTTATATTACCGGTAAAAGAGGAACTGGTTCCTTTTCCGATAATACCAATATACAGGGTGTTGCATCATGAGAGGGACATAGCTTAATAGGAGGTAGAGAACATCAGTGGTTACCGGAACCTCCCATAGAAATGTCTCATTGGGCCTTCATTACGCGGTTGCTGGGTGTTAAATAATTTTTGGCCAAACCTGTTTTTTGTCATAACTTTGACAGGGAATGAAATAACGGATTCATATTTGGTACGGCTAATGTACTAACGAGCCCCAAGAGGTACATGTATAAAAAAAGTATATCCAGGTCCGGACTCACTATAATTTATGTTTCTTCTTTGCATCAATAAAACATCACCCTGTATATATTTTTTTGAAATTTCGATACGATATTCGAAAAGAGCAAGAAAAAACAAACAAAATGTCCTATTTCATTTTTTTGTTACACCTTCGTGGTTATTTAAATACGTTGTTAAATGTGCACGAAAATGGATTACAGAACCCTATTAAATGAGAGGCACGTGAAATAAATAGTTTTATAACTAAAATTTGCAAAAATTCTATTGAGCCTAGGTGGTCTGGGTGAATCCTAATTCCGGCACGTTTTAAAGGTCCATTTTGGTAAAAAACTGTGGTCCTAATAAGTAATCGGGTATGAAATAACAAAATTTTTAATCAATCACAGTAGGCTTGTTCAAAGTGACAGATAATAAAAAGAAATCTCCTAAACAGTTGAATAATTGTTTGTTAGTAATTTAATGTGTCAATAATCCGCATTTAGTTAGTGAAAACTTGTGAAAATATTTTAACTATGCCAGTAAAATTTACAAACGTGGAATATGCTGTCATAATATTCATCTATGGTTTCTGTAATGGAAATGGTAGGTCGGCGGAAAGAGAATATCGGCTGCGTTTTCCTGGTCGTCGATGCCCTAATCATAAAACCTTTAGTACGGTGTTCCAGTATGCAAGACAACACGGAAAGTTTCCTAATTCTGCAGTTGTGGAGCGTGTTTTACAACAAGGTGTGCAGGAACAAAACAATATTATAAACGTAGTTCAAGAAAACCCAAATATGAGCACTAGACGAATCAGTTTGGCAACTGGTATTCCTCATTGGCGAGTATGGAGAACCCTAAAAAGAGAACGTTACCATCCATATCATATCCAGCAGGTACAGCGTCTTCAACAAGGCGACGATATCCCCCGCCTGGCATTTTGTCATTGGTTGTCTAACCATCGCCCAGTCATTTACAGAACCTTATTTACGGATGAGGCACAATTTACAAGGGATGGAGTAAACAATTCACGAAATAATCATAAATGGGCACAGGAAAACCCACATGCGGTACGCCAACGCCATTCGCAACACAGGTTTTCTGTAAATGTTTGGGTCGGACTTGTGAATAGACATTTGATAGGGCCACATTTTTTTGAAGAAAGATTGAATGGTGAAATTTACTTTGATTTTCTTATTTCTTCTATTTCTTTCTTTCTACATTTTACCGAATATGTTAGAAAATATCGGTATAAGAGGCATGTTGTTTCAGCATGATGGGGCCCCACCACATTTTAACCTTCAAGTAAGAGAACACTTAAACAATGTGTATCCAAATAGATGGATTGGACGCGGGGGTCCACATGAATGGCCACCAAGATCTCCTGATTGTAACCCTTGTGAATACTTTTTATGGGGCCACTTAAAAAACGTGGTTTATAGCATTGAAATTGAAAGTAGGCAACATTTAATCCAGCGCATCGTTACAACCTGCGACGAAATACGGAATAATCCAGAAATGATACGTCGAGCAATTGGTGACCTTTCTAAACGCGCAAGAAAATGCACAGAATGTGGGGGAGGACATTTTGAAAATTTACTTTAGTGTCAATTACGTTTTATTTTTAAACACATTTAGTTATTGTTTTGTTATTTATTGTTAATTGAATGGAAAATATTTTATTTATTTAGATTTTAGTTTGTTCTCTTTTCCAATTTTTATTAAGTATAAAATGTTGATGATTTTCTTGATCAAAGTAACTGGTTGCTTAGGCCTAAATGGTTTAAATTATCTGTCACTTTTATTCTTTGAACAAGCCTACTGTGATTGATTAAAAATTTTGTTATTTCATACCCGATTACTTATTAGGACCACAGTTTTTTACCAAAATGGACCTTTAAAACGTGTCGGAATTAAGATTCACCCAGACCACCTAGGCTCAATAGAATTTTTGCAAATTTTAGTTATAAAACTATTTATTTCACGTGCCTCTCATTTAATAGGATTCTGTAATCCATTTTCTTGCACATTTAACAACGTATTTAAATAACCACGAAGGTGTAACAAAAAAATGAAATAGGCCATTTTGTTTGTTTTTCTTGCTCTTTTCGAATATCGTATCGAAATTTCAAAAAAATATATACAGGGTGATGTTTTATTGATGCAAAGAAGAAACATAAATTATAGTGAGTCCGGACCTGGATATATTTTTTTTATACATGTACCTCTTGGGGCTCGTTAGTACATTAGCCGTACCAAATATGAATCCGTTATTTCATTCCCTGTCAAAGTTATGACAAAAAACAGGTTTGGCCAAAAATTATTTAACACCCAGCAACCTCGTAATGAAGGCCCAATGAGACATTTCTATGGGAGGTTCCGGTTACCACTGATGTTCTCTACCTCCTATTAAGCTATGTCCCTCTCATGATGCAACACCCTGTATATACAAATCCCCAAGGTATTAGCAATGCCTTTGCTACCTTCTTTCAAACCACTTATTTAAATCCTGATAATAACGAATATAAAGCATTTACGAATACTTTTGCGAGGATATCAGTAATAACTCCAGTTCGTCATTAAAGTCATTTTCTGAAACGGAAGTACTTAGATCATTAAATAAAATCAACCCTAAGTTTACTAAAGAAAGTGTTAACATTTCTGCATTTATCATTAAACAGCAATCTTTAATTTGTCATTAAAGACGCGTATATATCGTGATATGTGAAAATATTCTCACCTATGAGTCCTGTTAAAAAACACCAACCACCAAGATCGTAGCCGAAAACTAAAGACCCATCAAACACTGTGATTACAAATCGTTTGATAACTTGGCCACTTGGCGTTCCCCAGGGATCCACACTGGGCCCGCTCATGTTTAATGTTTTTATAAATTATATTGTAGGGGATCTTAATGTGGAAGACCTCTTACATGCCGATGACGAAAACGATAAGATTGCGGAAAACTCTAAAATAACCTTAACATGGTTAAAGACTGGGGTGTCTATGTCAACGTATCTAAATATAACACGTTCCCTAAAATGCATAACCCTATGAAATATAATTATGATATAAACGGTCATATTTGCAGGGGCCGGATATAGTAAAGAATCTTGGAGTTATCTTTGATTTTAAAGTTATAACAATTTTACTATCGCATTTGTTTTTAGATCTTAGTTTTTAAACCGCAAAGGCTTTAGCAATACTGATATTATGAAGTTGCTGTACTATCTGCTTGTACAACAGTAATTGGAATACTGAGCGCTAATATGGTCCCCAGGATATGCCATTTACATAAATAATGTTGAGATTATTCAGCACCGTTTCGTTAACTATTTGTGCTTTATTGAAGATGATATTGTGACTGGTATTGGCAGATCTGAGGCAGCTTGCTTGGTTTTGCTGGATTACAGCAAGGCTTTCGATCTTTTAAACTATGGCCTCTTAATTCCAAAATTAAGTTATTATGGACTCTCGGAAACAACATGTCGATGGTTCACTAAATACTTAACTGATAGAGTGCAAATTATGGAGTTGGAAGGATTTAGATCAGACTTCATTGTTGTTAATCAAGGTGTCCCACAGGGCAGTATACTCGGTCCCATATTATTTAGCTTGTATACTGCAAGCTTACCTAACACTGTTACTCACTGTACTATACATCTTTACGCAGGTGATACAAATACTCAAGACATTCGAGCCAACGAAAGCAAGTCAGGCATTACAAGAAGTCAATACAGACTTATGCAGGATATTCAATTGGTCAGAAGAACATGGATTAAGATTAAATGCCAAGAAAAGTTGCTCTCTAATAATAGGCACAAGTCATACAAAGAATAAAGTTAATTTGCATAATTTTACCACTTTACACATGAATGGAACAGAAATACCACAAAAAGATTCAGCTAGAAACTTAGGAGCAATAATTATTGATACAAGCCTAAATTTTGTAGAACATGTAATTAAGACAAGGTTACTTTATATGAAACTGAAGTCACTACACAAATTTAAATATATATTTACAGGCTCAATTAAATAAACTAGTTGAATCACTGTTGTATCCTCATATTGACTACTGCTTAACAGTTCACTATAATTACTTAAGTGTAGATTTTAAAAATAAATTGCAACTGGCACAAAACTCCTGTATTCGATTTGCACACGGTTTTGGTAAGTCTGATCATATAACACCAATATATAAGGATAATGCTATCTTAAGAATTGAGTCCAGATGATTGCTATTTTTTGGAGTATTTCCAAAATATATACCAATCAAAAGCCCGAATAGTTATATGAATATATAGCGCATAGACAAGAACTCCACAATCGAAACCTTAGAAATATAATAAGATTTGATTTGATATTCATAGACACTACACCAAGAAATTTGAATCCTTCTTTGCATATTCAGCAATTAATTGGCTAAACAATGTAGATTTTTTTAATATGATGCAAAATAGGTTTGTAGAAAGTTTCGGGAATATACTAAGGGTATAAAATAATTTGTAATGCTTAAACTCTTGTTTTTTATATGATATGCATATTATGAAATTTGCATTTTCTTGTCTGTTTTACTATTTAAGAAGTGTGTTATTTCCGTTTTTTGTTTGTTGTGTTATACTTATTTGTTTTACATTTCTTTCTTTTTGTTTGTTATGTGCGGTGGCATGAAAGAACGTTTATACGAATTGTCACCTTTTGTTCTTATATATCTTATCATGTATGTGTATATTTAGTACAATAAACATATTCACATTCTATTCTATTCTATCCTATTCTATCCTATTCTATCCTATTCTATCCTATTCTATCCTATTCTATCCTATTCTATCCTATTCTATCCTATTCTATCCTATTCTATCCTATTCTATCCTATTCTATCCTATTCTATCCTATTCTATCATATTCTATCCTACTCTATCCTACTCTATCTTATTCTATCATATTCTATCCTATGCTATCCTATCCTATTCTATTCTATATTTATCGATAAGTGGATATTCGCAAAATGTTAGTTGGAAAGATTTGACACGTCTAATTTGAAAAATAGAAAAACTATACATTCAATAATATTTCCTTATAAAATTATGCATAGGATGTTTGATTATCCTCTTATTTGGCAGCAACTTAATCTTCTCATACCTCATATAGTCAACGATTGAAGAAAATATAGTATGTTAAAGTGATTTTTGCTCCATATAAAACAATACACTATTTGACTTCCGAATTAATCTCACTTAAAATCCTTGTCTTATAAAGCAATTTTAAATCTGTACTCAGATTCAGCAGAAAGCACAATATAAGGTTCACAAGGTATTTTCGTTCTATTGACAGAAAGAAATATTTTTTTTACAGCTCAGTTTCATTGTTTAATGTCATATGATTAATAAATTTTCTTGGCATATTTATTACAAAAATGTTCATTAAATGCATTATTTGCAACTTATTTGATATCAATGATTAGTGTTATCTACTATTACTAAATTTTGCTTAATAAGTGGATAAAATAAAAATTAATAGTATAATATTAATCATAAACCCATTATTTTTTCCTTCTGTGCATTGTTTTGCTATAAAATGGGAAGTAAAGCAAATACTACAATCAAGGACGTTAATTCACGTGTTGATAAATTGGCAGAAGAGTTCCAGCGTGGCCTTAAGGAGTTTAAAGATGAATTTTTAACTCTGAAATTCGAATCCCCGAATGTATGCAGTTCTGCAGATTATAGTGAGTTGGTTAAGAAATTTAATACATTTGAGGCATCGATAAATGTGGCTGTCAGTGTTTTAAGAGATGATGTAACAAAATTAAACGAAGAAATACTTGGTTTGAATGTATTTAAAACTAACTTTGAATTAAAACGTAATTATAACTGTATTATTGTGCATGGTTTGGTTGTTGATAAGAAAGCTGATTTATATGAAGAAATATTAAAGTTATTTTCTGATAATATGGGTGTAAAAGTGAATAAATCAGATATCAACCAATGTTATCGATTTGGAAAAAATGAAACAAGAAATGATAATCCAAGGCCAGTTGCAGTTCATTTCTGCCAGCGATGGATGCGCGACCTGGTATTCTTCAATAAAAAGAAGTTGAAAGGTTCTCGGATTGTTGTTACTGAAATGCTTACGTTTGACAATTTAAAATTATTTAGAAGAGCCCGTGAACTTTTTGGGAAGTCTGCGTGGTCATACAATGGAGTGGTATATATTGATTCTAAGGACGGTAGAAAGCTAATTAAATCCGAAGCCGATTTGTCTGAAATTAATACTGCTGCATAGGTGTTTACAATGTTTTTCTAGTGTGTGTCATAGTGACGGTCAGTAGTATTTTACTAATTATATTTCTCTACTTATAACACCCTAAATAGAAGTTTCTTTCCAAATTTTAGTAGGAAATATTTCATACGTAATGCATAAATTTGTACATATTTTTCCTTATTATGATTAATTCTTTATAATATTTTCTAGTAATATTTTAATTTGATACTTTATTGGCTAATTATTTTGTTCAATAATTTCATTTCCTAGAAAATATCTCTTAATGATATTTACATAAATCTTATGTTATAATTACTTTTTGATAAATTAATTTTGAAATTTCTCTGTTTATTTCTTACTTAATGCAATATAAAGTTTCTTTTCAATATTTTTTAAATTATTTTGTTGATAATATGCGTGACATTTGTAGCTTAACTGATTATTTTTCAATTTGTGAAATAGTTTCTATTCACATGCCACTTAATGCATATGCTGAATAGTGTTTATATATATTTATTTTCTCAACTTCAAATGTTTTCAATTCTTTGTTATAATGTATTCCACTAATTGTTGTATTTTGGATATGTTTAATGTTTACATGAAATTTTTCTGTGCTCACTTGCTTCACGTAATTATTACTTACTTAGTTTTGTGTTCTGTTAAGACTCACTTTTTCTGATAAATTTTATTGCGTATTTTTTATTTTTTTCTTTCCTAATTGTTTTGCTGGCATATTGTCACTTGGATTTTGAGTAAGATTAGCTGAATAACATTAGTTTCTTTGTTAATATATATATTTTTTTTGTATAGTACTTATTATATTTGAATATATTTTCTCAATAACAGACAGTTACATGCATATACTTTTATATATCTTTATGGAGTAATCTTGATTAATATGGTTACTTACTTGCTTGTCTTATTATCTTTACTTGTTTATTTTCCTTCTAACTTTCTAATATGAAAATTGCACATGTTAATATAAGGTCACTGTTTACAGGTTTTAATGAATTTTCCTTACGTGTAATTGAAAAACAATTTGATATAGTAATGGTTACTGAGACATGGCTTTCTGATGATGTTATATCCGATGTTATTGCAATACCGGGATATCGTTTTTTACGAAAAGATAGAGGTACTAGAGGAGGTGGAGTTGGTGCGTATATCAAAGTTTCTTATAAATATCATGAGTTAGCCTTTGATTTTCGGGTAAGTGCAGAATTGGAGTATTTGTTTATTAAATTAACAATGCCCTCGTTAACAATAGTTATTGGTACATTTTATAGACCCCCTAATACTCACATAAATAATTTTTTAAATGATTTTGATGAGATTTTATCTACTGTATGTCCTATTGCTGATTATGTTATCTGCACTGGCGATTTCAATGTAAATTTGTTTAATATTGGGAACCCAGTTGACTCTTGTTTTCAAGCTTATAATTTTTCGCAACTAATATCTGACCCTACTAGAGTAACTAGTACATCTAGCACACTACTTGACCCTTTATTTATATCAAATAATGAGATTGTTAATAGTTCTGGTACAATTTCTATGGAAGGTATTTCAGACCACAGAATGGTTTTTTGTGATATAAAAACTAAGCCTGTCAAAATGAAACCTAAATATGTAGTTTTTCGTTGCTATAAAAATTTTGATTTGAATTTATTTACAGCTGATCTCCATGCCCTCCCTTTGTTTAATATAATTTATGAAAACAACATTGATGATAAAATAAAATTATTTAATGAATATCTAATTAGCTTGTTTGATAAACATGCACCGATTAAACAGGTAAGAGTTACTAAACCACATGCGCCGTGGCTTACACCAAATTTAAAACTTATTATGAAAGAAAGAGATAGAGCCTTACAAAAATATAAACGTACACGTATTGACAATGACTGGTCTAGGTATAAAGAACTTCGTAATTATACTCTGACAATAGTTAGGCGAGAAAAGAAAAGCTATTTACAGTCTATTTGTATAAAAAATAACTTGAAAAATACATGGGCAGCGCTCAAAACTCTTAATGTCCACTCTAATAAGGAGATAAATATTCCTGATGAATTGGCCAATCCTACGGAAATTAATGATTACTTTGCATCTTTTGTTCAGAATGTTAGTGATAAATGTGATAATAAAATTGAATATTACAACAACAACTCGAAAAACCCATTTTTATCATTTAATTTTTCACTTACTTCTGTTGATGAAGTAAATAAAATTTTACACAATATTAAAACAAATGCGATAGGTATCGATGGCATTTCGTCCTCTATGCTTAAATATTGCAGTCCTTTTATAGATCAATATATAACACATATTATAAATTGTTGCATTGAGGTAAAATATTTTCCTCAGTTATGGAAAGTTGCAGTAGGTAAACCATTACCAAAAAATAATGACCCCTCCTCATTTCCTGATCTTAGAGTTATTAGTGTTTTACCGGCCATGTCCAAAATTTTTGAGAAAATTTTATTTTACCAAATATATGAGTATTTCACACTTAATAATTTTTTGCCAGATTCGCAATGTGGCTTTAGAAAAGGATATAGTACCAGCACCGCCTTAGCTGTTGTTACCAATGACATATTTGAGGCTTTTGATAAAGGTTTGGTTAGTGTGCTGGTGTTACTTGATTTCTCTAAAGCGTTTGACACCATTAACCATAAGCTTATATGTGCAAAAATGAAATTCTATGGTTTTGAACAATCTGCTGTTGAACTTATATCATCTTACTTAAATGGGCGCACGCAAAAAATATTAATTAATAATGCTTATTCTCCAAGTTTAGATATATTGTCAGGTGTTCCTCAAGGGTCAATTTTGGGTCCCTTGTTGTTTATTATTTACACATCTGAAATTCTTTGTTCTGTCTCAAATATTCGGATACAAGCCTATGCAGATGACACCGTGCTTTATTCTCATTTTAGTATTGAAAATACGGTAGAGGCGGGTGATATCATAAATCGTGAACTTAATAAAATTATGAGTTTATCAGTCGAACATGATTTAAATTTAAACTCTTCTAAATCTAAGTTAATGTTATTTGGTAGCATGAATAAGGTTAACGTTGTTAAAGCTAGCCTTGATATTAAAATAAATGGTACAACTCTGCAGGTTGTTGACGAAGCGAAATGTCTTGGAGTTATTTTTGATTCTAACCTGAGATTTAAGAGTCACGTAAAAAAATTGATGCGAAAGGCATATTCTTCTTTGAAGCTAATATTTTCAAATCGTCACATTTTAAATTTCAATCTAAGAAAAATGTTATGTGAGTCACTTGTATTATCCCATTTTAATTACTGTGATTTTGTTTTTGGCTTTTGTCTTGATCAATATGACAAAAATCGCATTCAAAAAGTTCAGAATACTTGTTGTCGCACTATATTTGGATTAAGAAAATCTGATCATATTTCTCATAAAATTAAGGAATGTAAATGGCTTAATATGAATAATCGTAGAATTCATCATCTAAGTAATTTTGTGCATAAAACATTGATATCTCCAAACTCTTCCTCCTTTCTAAAAAATAAATTTCATACTCGATCCTCTATCCACACAAGAAATATAAGATTCAAAAACAAGTTTACAATGCCACATCACCAGACAGCCATATTTAGTAGAAGTTTTATCTTTAATGCTATTTCAGTTTACAATCAAATTCCAGAACAAATTAAAGTTTTTAATATAAATAAATTCAAATACAAATATAAAAGTTACCTATTAGGCAAGCAATAGTTCTAAATTATTTTGGCTTTTACTTACTCCGTGTCCAAGTACGTATGCCCAGCTATTATTAATTGCATTGTTTACGTTTACTTTTTACCATTGGTCATATTCTCTTTAACTTGTTATTTTTCTGGTTTAAATTAACGAATTGTGAATGTGCCTCATTGTGGTTGAGTATGAGTAGCTCTCAGCTAGACTTCGCCATAATGGGTATCATTACTTTTCTGCACTATTTTTCCTTTCCTTGTAATTTTTATTTTCTGTGTTTTCTACCTTGTAAACTGTTTACCACAATAAAGTCGATTTATTATTATTATTATTATTATTATATTACAATACTTGGGCGTTTTTACAACGTTGTTATTTTCAACTTTCAATATTTTACACTTTTGGATTTATTTTTAGATTGCATAAATTTGTTATCATAATTGTACTATCATATAATATCGTCTGATAACTATTTATATATTTAAACAGGCTAATTTTGGCAAAACTAATTTTTGTCTAGACATCGACGCTACAGGCAAAATAAATTATATGGATATCGGAAATCACACAAGTGTGTAAGATACTTTCCGGCAAGTTGCGTACAATATTTTTTCCACGACCAAAGAAACAAAACTACTTTTCATTTAATTACAAATTTAAATTAAAAACTTTTGTTGCGATGTTGTGGGTAATAGATTTAACGAAGTGTTAATTGCTGCTTCGATAAAACTGCAGTTACATTCCTTGTACTTATCACTACATTAGTCATTATTCATATTTTAATACTGTAATTTTTCAGATTATGATTATATACAGTTTTAATGATGTTGTCAATAAAATATGACATTAAATTTATCATGACAGATGCCTCCAAATCACGGTCCAATTTACGCGCGCAACTTGCCAGATGCCTCTACAGAACTCCGCATATTCAGTTTTTCACAGTTTGATAGCGTCTACTGTTGATACATATGTATTGTGATGTATTGCCATCCAAGCTACATATCACATACGCGAATTTTCAATCGATTGAAGGATAACTTTGATGTATATACCAGAGTGGTCGATGAAAATCAAATTCTAGCAAATAAATGTTGCCACTACAATGTTACATCTTGGGATGTTGAATTGAACGGTTGCGATTTTAAACCCACAGTGAAGAAATTCCGTGTCTTTAGAAACTTTAATATTCAGTTATTTAAGTTACACGCTTCTGATATTGGAATACTATATATAATTTTAACTGTCTAGAAGAAAAAGTTGACTTCCTCTAAGTAAATCTGTTAAATCTTTTTAATCACCATGTTCCTCTAAAAAGAGTTACTTTAAAATCTAACAAGCGCCCAGACCCATGATTTAGATACTTTACGTGAGCTTAAAAAAATTAAAATAAAAGCGTGGTTAAGATATAAAAAAGTAGAAGTGTTGCCCATAGGCAATATTTTTGTGAAGTCCGTAATTATTATAACAATGCCGTTGTTAAAAAAAAAACTAAACTTATGGACGACATTTCACTCACTTTCAAACCGGTTACTGTTTAAAAAATTGCAGATATCATTAATAAACAAAAATCCGATACTATTGGCCCAGACGGTATGTCGGCAAAAATGTTACAACTTGCACTACAATGGATACCGACACCATATTATTAGTATATCATTAGAACTAGGTGTTCTTCCGTCACAATTGAAAACGTCCTGTATAAAGCCTGTAACTAAGAAAAAAATCCTGAAGAACTTAGGGATCTACGTCCTATTAGCATGCTTTTTGTTCCTCTAGAAATTGCAGAATCGGCTATATATGAACAACTTTCTGGTCATGTCTTTCAAAATTACTTGAATGACATGCAACAGTATACTAGTATTAATACAGGAAACTCGTTACTTACTGCACAAAATAGATCAGTTTTATCCGGTGTTCCACAAGGATCTATTCTTGGACCACTTCTTTTTAATATATGTATTGCAGATATCTCGAGACTTCCACTATTTTGAAATCTATACATGTGCGCTGACGATATCCAGCTAATACATAGTTTTTCTCCTTCCAAATTTCAAATGGCAGAATTTTGGCATCAATAATGACTTGAGTCTTATATACCAATGGACACTCCAAAATAGTCTTGTACTTAATGCTAGCAAAAGTAAAAATATGTCTTTGGAACTTCTCAACAGTTACACAATTTCACAGAGCTGAATGTTCAAATCAATAATGAGATCGTTACATTAACTAATAGTGTAAAAAATATTGGTATTAACTTTGATCCTTTACTAAGCTTTTCTGGTCTGGCTAGTACTATTTGTAAACAAGGTTTCTATTGTTTAAGACAGTTATTTACACACCTTTAAGGAGTATCTGGATTCAAATACTAAAATACTGCTTTCGGCAATTATGGTTCTATCGCACTTAATTATGCAGATATTGTATACGGTCCCTGTCTTACTCAAGAAGACAAATTACAAATACCGTTTACAAACAATTTAAAACTGTTGTATAAAATATTTTACAACTAACTATGCCCTAATATGGTCACATATTACTCCACATTTATGTGATTTCAAACTATTAAATATATGTATTTGTGAAAAGAGATTCATACACGTAGTAGAATACGTTTTAAATGTTTTCAGACCAGGCAAACCTAGTTATTTTTTTCATAAAATATAAAGACAAACTGATATTCATAGCAGAGATTTGAGACATGTTGAAAATGAAGTTTGTATTCCCCCTCATAAAACTTCACCTTCTCGATCGTCCTTTTCGTTCATAGCATTATCATGCATTATCAATAATCTACCAATTCAATATCATAATATGTCAGAGGCAAAATGGCTAAACGTAAACTAATCCTCTCAAGATTAGAAATTTTTGTGTACATGTGTTCTAAATTAGAATTATATTTTTATTCCTATGACTCGCCGCTTTTATTATTACATATCGAGGGCTTCACATCAGAGGGGCGTATGAACCAAAATCACGAAAATTGAGTTTTTGCTCGGTCGGTTTTTGTATCGGTATTTACAATAGTTAAAATGTTATTGGCGCTTTTATGTTTGGTGTATGAACCATCTTACATCTCCCGAACATCACATAGAGGCGTATGACCATACGCCTGTTATTGAGAGTTTCTGTTTGGCGCATACGCCTAACCTCAAAACGATTATAGGATGTAGCAATGAAGTTAGATGTGACGAAAACAATTATAATGATGATTAACATGTAACTGCTGATTATAATTTATCTGAGAATGAGGCCGATAGCTCTAATAGTTGTGATCGAAGGTCTAATACTTTGGAAGTAATAGAAAATTTTCCTGATCTTGAAGAACATGTAACTGCTGATTCATTCCACGCTTCCTCGGACGAAGATCCTGATTATAATTTATTTGAGAGTGAGGCCGACAGTTCTGATCGAGGTTCTAATATGTTGGAAGTAATAGAAAATTTTCCTGGCCTTCAAGATTTACCAAATGAGGTGAATAAGCCAAGTATGTATCTAACTCTTTTTATTAATATTGCCTTACCTACATACAATATATTTTTATAGAACGAAGGCGCAGAAAACGGAAAGCACCAGAATTATGTAAACAAAATGTTAGAAAACAAAAAAGAAATAGCGGGCAAGCATATAAAAACACTAGAAATTCGGAGGTTCAAACAAGGAAACCAACTCAAGCATGTAACAATTGCATCTACAAATGTTCTAGTTTAATAGATCTGGAAGGCGGGCAGATTATTTGTCAAGATTTTTAGAAACTTGGCGACATACAAAGGCAAATAGATTATATTGCGTCAAGAGT
The DNA here is from genome assembly GCA_963675555.1 of Leptura quadrifasciata. NCBI lineage: Eukaryota > Metazoa > Arthropoda > Insecta > Coleoptera > Cerambycidae > Leptura > Leptura quadrifasciata. The sequence goes on from OY776675.1 coordinate 131,976,010, forward strand.
AAATGTTTACGAGACTGTCAGAACAAGAGTCTAGAAGGAAGTTCTCTCACGAATATTATTTCGTTTATTTACAACAAAAATACAAGGTTCGTAAAAAAAAATTTTTGGTCATAAAAAATGATGCGCACTACTCTATCTAAACAGAATCGTTCCTATGTCAATGTTCCTTCCCCTGATTGTCGAGGAAAACATCAATCAGGCGTAAAATTACCTGAGAATATAATCACCCTCACAGAAGAGCATATCAATTCATTTTCCACCGTACCAGCCCACTGGTGCAGGAGGGATTCCAAGAAAGTTTACTTAGAAAATATTTTGAATAAACAAAAAATGTTTTCTTTGTATTTGAAATTTTGTGTTGAAAAAGGAATTAAACCAATAAGCAAAACTTTTTACAGAGAAATGCTGATTTAGAAAAATATAGGCTTTTATCATCCAAGAAAGGATCAGTGTTGATGTTATGAATTTGAGCTAAAAAATACGGAAGACATATTAGAAAGATAAGCATAATATGAGCTTCACAAACGAAGAAAAGATGCTGCAAACTTGGCCAAAAAGGAAGACGACGAAAAAGCGAGAAATAACAATACCTTTGTAGTTGTTAGTTTTGATTTAGAAGCAGTGTTGTATTGTCCCTTGTTTTTGCAAAACCAATATTCTACAAGAGAAAGTTGACAGTTTATAATTTTACCGTTTACGAAGTAGCCAAGAAAAAGGTCATTGTTTCTTATGGGATAAAGCTGCAGGCAAGAGAGGTGCAAATAAAATTACTACATGTTTATCAATTTTTATAGATAATTTGGTACCCGATGTAAAAAATTTAACTTTATACTCTAATAACTGTACCGGCCAAAACCGAAACGCAATAGTACCTTCTATCTTATTGCTTAAATAAAAGTAACATTCTGGAAAGTATTGAAATGAAGTTTTTAGAAGCTGGACATACACACATGGAGTGTGACTCTATTCATGCTTCTATCGAGACAGCTTCTAAGAGTACAAAAATTATGGTGCCATCTGATTGGTATAACTTGATTAATTTGGCAAAAAAAAGAGGTGAACCCTATAATATCCATGAACTACAATACACAGATTTTAAGATATTTAAAGGTTATAAAGAATTAGCTGTCAAATTGTCATACAGCTAAAGACAACAGCAAGCTGAATTGGAAAAAAAATGTTCGCTGCATTAAGTTTTTGAAAGGCACTCCTAATATTTTGTATTACAAGAGTGACTACTGGGATACTAGTTACAAAGAACTTGATATGAAATGTCAGGCTAGGAAAGGTCGTGAAAGAAAAACGCCAAATGAAGTGTCAACATTGTATGAGCGAGAGTTAAAAATTAATTCTAAGAAATATAAAAATTTAATGGAACTCTGCCGAACTGACGTGATTAAAAGACAATATCATGAATATTATAGAAGTTTAAATGTAAATAGTTGCTGAACAAGATTCTCCAGATGACGAAATAAGCCAATGACAATGAGAGAAAGATTAAAGAAGCGCTGAGTTTTTTATCTCTAAGTTTTTCTGTTTTTAAAGAAGCAATAAGTTCTTTATCTCTAAGCTTTTCTGTTTTTTATAATAATTATGACTACTTATTTTTTTTCGTATCTTCCCTATTTCTAAATAAAATGAAGTTCAAATTTCGTTGATTAGTTTCATACGCCTGTATAAAAGTTATATGTCGCAACATAACAAATGGGCGTATCAACCGGAAATGTCAGAAATGTTATTATTAGTCGTTATTTATTACTTCATTATAAAACTTAAGGTAAGTTAAATATTTTTAATAACCTTAACTTTAATGGATTTATTGAAACGATTTCTTAATTTGTTTTTCGTTTCTCCTGTAAAAATAGTAATTTGGTTTTACGCCCGCGACCGCCCGCCCGCCTACCCGCCCCTCTGTTGTGAAGCCCTCGATGTATGTGCTTAATTGTATCTATATGTAGATATAGGCCAGAAGTCGACGTTGGCCCTTCTGGCCCTAAGAAGGTGCCATTTTTCGGTTTTTTGCAAATAACTTCCAAACCATCAACTTTATCAACACAATACCTATTATAAAAAATAATCTAGAGTAAATTTGCTACAAAAAAGTACTTTACCATTTGTCTCTAAAAGTGAACCGTTACGATGCTACGACCATTCAAAGTGGAGCCCTTTTTGATTCTTGCGGAAAAGTTATCGAAATCATATGCCATATCAAAGTTTCTATATGTTATAAATATTTATCAGCATTCCAGGTGCACAAGCTGTTAACTTGTTACAAGTATAACAGCTTTTCAATGTAAACAGCTGTGGCAAAATAGCTACGATTAGTATTATTATTGACTAGTATTGACATAAAATCACTCTTTTCCACACCACCTGGCGGTAGAGCAAGTGGTGTCCCCAGGAGGCCTAATCCACTGTTCAAATGTCAAAGTTAGTCGATTTTCAACCGTTTTGATGAAGGCTGGCAGTCTTGATCGGCTGCCTCAATTTCTCCGTCATCGCTTTCATCGTCTGCATCGGTACATTTGTCCGACGCCACAGGGCGCTCAAGATTAACATCGATGTCTCCGTCACAATCATCTATATCATCTTCCTCGGCAGCATTTGTACATGACCGTCCCATACAATTCATGCAGGTTCTGGAGCATCGGAGGCCCGTTTTCCTGCAACCACACGCTGCGTTACATCCTTTCGAATATTTGCAGGACACTGTGTTTAGAAGCGTTTGTGGCGCCGGATCCCTCGTCGTAGGTATAAGAGCCAAATCACATTGAGAATTTTTCCAGCCCCAATCCAGTGGATTTGTAACATTTCCATATCATGTTTGGACTTGATGGTATGTTCTTAAAGAGTGCTCACGTGTCGCTGATTCGGTGGGAGGTAGGCTTGCGAGATTAAATCGATGTTTGCTTAAAGATTTTGCAAACAGTTGGAACTACAACTCATTTAGGGTGTTTCCCGTGGTTTTGTTGTCATAAAGCCTAGCCGCAACCAACTGGCCCGCTTTGTCAATTTCATCGGGGTTTGTGTCTCGGAAAACCCTAACAGCTGTCTACAATTCCTCATTACTCTTCAGCAGTGTTACGAATTTCATTTTGTCCTGCCTGAAAAACGAAAACGTTGTATCGCACCCACTAAACGCATGCAACAAGAGGATGTTTTCTTGCACACACGGCGGGAGATTGAAACTTGTTGGTCAAAATAGTTGTTGTTTGGTTGAACCTTTGCCGGGTTTCATAAAATACATTTTCGTGGAGGGTGGCACACGAGCCGCCAAGATGACCAGGATATGTACTTACTGACCATTTTTTTTATTGATACCTGCATTAAAGACACCTGGAATGCTGATAAATATTTATAACATGTAGAAACTTTGATATGGCATATGATTTCGATAACTTTTCCGCAAGAATCAAAAAGGGCTCCACTTTGAATGGTCGTAGCATCGTAACGGTTCACTTTAGAGACAAACGGTAAAGAATTTTTTTGTAGAAAATTTACTCTAGATTATTTTTTATAATAAGTATTTTGTTGATAAAGTTGATGGTTTGGGAGACATTTGCAAAAAACCGAAAAATGGTACTTTCTTAGGGCCAGAAGGGCCAACGCCGGCTTCGCTCGAGAGGGAAAACTTGGGAGAGTAATATCTGGGTCCAAATAAAGCGATTAAAGCAATTTCCAGCTTCCCACTAATTATTTCCTTATTGAACTACCTGTCGCCTGGCCTAGTATGCATTTGTATATATTATATTATATTTAAATGTATATGTTGTTTTGTTTATGTACATGTTATATATTTTTTTATTTCTATACTCTGAACGTTGAAAAACAACATTGTTGACACACTTCCCTCTGAGAAAATTTGTCATTTTACTGCTTATTTTTTTCAATAAGCCTATTGTATTGTATTATAAATAACTACTTACATTTATTACTGAGGAATTAGCATTAATAATTATTATAAACGGAAAAATTGGACAAATTAAATTAATATAAACAATATTCATAACAATTTATTACAAATACTTCATGTATGAGAGAACATATTCAAATAAACCAAGAATGCCTATCTATCTGCATAATTTATATACAAACATAAAAGTGTGCGAGGAAGCAACCCCGTTCACAAAGTTCACAAATTGTAAACCACCAATCTAATTCACTAGTCTACATCAGTAACAAATTAAATTAATTTCCCTTACTAAATATTTGAATGCGAATTTAAGGAAATTAGCAATACCATAATGATCTCAAGTTGAGTGTATAAAGTGCCGTGATTATAAACAAGACCGTAGTTAGAGATGCGCCGATCCGTCGATAAGTGCTTTCTGTATTTATAATACGGTGATCGTTTTAATTCCCCCTCCCAAGCGAAAAGCCAATCGGTTCTGTTGTAGAATTCAAAGAGTCGTATCCCAATGAAAACCATCCCCACCAAATATTTGTTTCATAACTTATTTATAGAGAAAAAAGTAGGACGTAAAAGTAAAGGCCACATAGATATTTTAATTTATATAACAGGTTTTCGCAATTATTTCCGTTGGTAGTTGTTAAAAAACGCTAATAAGTAAAAAACTAAATTTAAATATATGAACATTTTGTAGAATAAGTAAGAGTTCTTTACTCTTATGATCAGTAAGTAATCACTTACTGATCGCTAATTTGTAAACGTCACAAATGTCACAACAAATTCAGTAAAGGTGTCAAATTACCTGGGCGAGCAAAAAATACATTAAAGCTACAATATTCTCATTTAAAATAATACTCTATAGTCTACATTATTCAAATTATAAATGCTACTATATTATAAACGCAAATTAAGAGTTATTCATGATCGACAATATTAGATACTATTTTATGAAAGGGAACGTGAAATCGGATCTATATATTATATGATTTGATTTTCCGAAAGAAATATTGAAGTGAATCCTAGTCACACAATCCGTAACTAAATCTCTTAGTCAAAATCAAAATTAAGGAAATTTTAGTTTAGTTAAAATGCTATAATTTAATTTACGGTAATTTGAAATTACACACCAATTTTCTGTTAGCTATGAATTAATTAATTGTAAACGCTTTGCTACCATAGAATAGTATATTCTGTAATAAGTTTGGAATGAAGTATATTCTGCGCGAGCGCATAATATGCCATTCCAAACGAATTACAGACTATACTTTTTCTACGCCTATAAATTAGGTTTATTTGTGTCTATATGTCTATTTGTTTTACCACTGCAACGGTGAAACGTGAAAGGTTAACAGTCAATAGAAACGTCAACTGTCAACAGAAACGCAAACAGTATTACAAATTGCACTGCTACTGGATGGCGCCACCTATACTTGTTAAATTCTAGAGGCATGTAATAAATATTACATATCAACCACTGGAATATAGGTCATTCCTTATTTAAAATCGACATCATAATGTTCATATTACATAATAGGCGTAGAAAAACAATATTAACTCTAGTAATCATATAACTGGGAGAAGTGTGTAATCGTTGACGAAATGTTAAAATTAACAGAAAAATATATATAGGTATCGCATTTGTTAGAAAATCAGGAATAAATTTAGCTAATTTTCCATTTGTGTAGTTCTCAACAGGGACACTGTTGGTATAATTTACAGAGCTAGTTTAAGTATAAATATGAAAAGGAAAAGCTACTGAATTATAAATTATCAGACATCTGGCTGATGATTGATCTAATAAATTGCCCTTTTTACGTTTTTGTTAAAAATTTACTTATATTGTGCGATTAGTATCAGGCTAAGTTTCTTATATCTTTTATCATCTAAAAGATCTTAACTTTATTCTCCTTTTACATTTCTTATATACCGGAAATGAACTTTCTTTGGTATGTTGAACGATTGTCAAATAAGAGCAGTCCAAACTGCAGTAAGATTACACATTGAACGCATCTCTCGAAAGTGATTCAGGTTTATTGAATGGAGCCGTTCTGATGATCCGTTGTTCATTTCACAATCGATATCGAAATTGAGGTGTCGTTGTCTGCATGTACTGTTTTGTATTCGGTATGCCTTCAGCGATATGGATTATGGATTTCCTTTAAATTCGTGTCATTCTTTCTGTGCAGCAGAGTACCGTGTTTGCGGCAACATAGAATGGATATTTGCAGATACCGGTTCTACGGAATGCAAAAATATGCAATTTATCTCTGACAAGATTTTAGAAAATAGCTTCAAGTTTTTAAATGTCACTTTCGCTTTAATACTAGTACAATTAGAGGTAAGGTTTGAATTATTTATACATATTATCCTGGAAATCAAAGTTTTGCAAAACTAAAAATAATAATAGAAAGTAGATTGATAATACATTTAATAGAACATATAACGGGCAATAAAAACTTTACAACTCCATTATTATTGCCGCTGCACCATTCGGCATGCTGTCATCAAACAAGCCGACGCACATTAAAAACCTATAAAGACAAGCAAGCCAACTTGCGAACGAAATAGTACAAAACCGTACTTAAAATTCGTATGTATTAGAATGTACATATTAATAATACTAGACCGTAACGTGCTGTTAAAATTGAACGGCTAAATATTTTAAGTGCGTACCTGGGCGCAATTACTTTTGCGACTAGTTTATCGGTATTTTAATGAGGTCGTGAGTCCTTATTGCATTTTTTACTGCACCATAAATCTGAGCACAACTATACTTTTATATACTTTTGTATACTTTTGACAACTCTTGCCTAGGAAATGTGAAAAAAACGCCATATTATTTTATATGGAACATAATATAAGTGTCTGTTTTGTATTTCTTCTTGATCTGTTTATTGAAAATTTTAATCATTTCTGTGCTCAACCAAGGTAAAAATATATGTGCAACATATAAAAAATTTGATGCTGATTTAAATTCAGAAAAATAATGAGGAAATATAAAAATCTTTTACTACCTCATCTCTGGCAATTGTAAAGAGATGTTTCAATAAGCAAGCAACTGAGATCCTTACTACTAAATGACCTCACTAGATTAAGAGTTAGATTTTTTTATTAAAAAAAGATGTTTCCATTGTATGTGGTAACATCTTACCGAAATAAAGAAACAGCGATGGGTATATTTCTAAATAAGTTCTAAAGTACTATGGAGAATTTCACTAAAGTGGTACAAATCATATTTGTCCGATCGACTTATGCAAATCCAACTAAAAGCTGTGCAGAACAACAATGTGAATAAAATATTGTCATCACCTGTATAGTTAAATGTGGAGCACATCAAGGCTCAATATTGGAGCCTCTCCTCTTTTTATTATACATCAACGTCCTTTCGTATAATTTTTCGGTAGCCAGTTTTATTTTCTTTATGGATGATATAGTTGTCTCCAAATTTACTGGGCATATATAAAAGACAATAAAACTTTACGACTTCATTAAAATATCGTTATTCTCTGTACTATTTCGCCCGCAAATTGAATCACTTATCCTTATAGGTTTTGTACTTCGGCTTGTTGGATGACATCATTCCGAACAGTTCACCGGCGTTAATTATGAGCTCGTAGTTTTTATAGTCTTTTTTATCTGCATTTTATTCAATAATGCAGCTTAAACTAAATGGTGAAAAATTAATAGATGAGGTGGTTAAATGGTTCAATTCAAATAAATTAATATTTAATACAGAAAAACTAACAACCCTTAGCTTACTCAGGCAAGTAAAAGATCAGTAATCTTTGAAAGAAGAGGTTGAGCAAAATTTCTGGTTGGAGGTAGCTTGCCTACAGGCGTCGGTGTTAGGCCTCAGTAGCGGAAAGAGGCTGATTTTAAATAAATATATTTAAAAAAAATCTACAAAATATCTACAATCAAGTACTCTATGATATGTCTAATTTTTAAGCATGCCATCTTATGTAATTAGTTTCTTTTCGTATCTATATTGATACAGTATATAGATTTAAACAAAATTAAACTTGTTATTTTCTCGCACGCCTCTATAGGAAGCTGCACAATGTTTAGATATTATAGTTCAAATTTGTATTCATTATGTAATACTTATTGTACTGGGAAATAAAACTCTATTTATCTGTCTATCTAAAAAACATATTCATTTACTCATGCCGATAAAATAAGGAATATTTGGACAGGACAGTTCTTCTTTTGAATCGAGAGATACGCCAACAAAAGCTTTCTATCAACGTTCGACCAAGCCCAGTACATGACAAATTTTCAAAAATTAAGCCAGAGACTAGGTGAATATAAAATTTATTTTCTCGTTTATTGAAAACAAAGGTATAAGATGTTTGACAATGATTCTAAAGAGTACGGGCTGAACAATAATTCAGAATTAAAGAATAGGAATAAGAATTCTGTTAAAATTGTTAACAGTAAGATAGAGAATCTGAATTATTGTTTTTAAAAAGAAGTTTATAATCATGAACAAGGTGTACTAAACAACTGCCAATCTTTAGATACTAAGATCATGGATGTCATGAAAATTACCAAACTGGAGAGACATTTGAGCTAATGGTCAAAAGATGTAGAATTAATTACTGAATATTATTTATCTTGAAATCTATTTTCCTTGGTTAGGGCATATGGATCTGGAAATTGAAAACGTTTAATAATGTCGTCTTCGGTTTAAGGAAATTTAGGTTATAGGTCCATAATTCAAGACTACCAGACTTTGTCCATCTATCTATCTATTATTATGTCTAAATTGTAGTAGTAATACACTTTATACCACCATGATGAAAAATATAAATTAATACATGATATAAATTACTTTGTGAAATTTTTTGAGCCCAATAGGAAATAAATACATTTGAAAACCATTCTGGTTCTTTATTACATGGAGATATGATTTTTAGAAATGTAACAGCTATATTTACAGAAAATTTTTACTTCCAATTAAATTCTCCCTTTATGTGATTAGAGAACAGAACACAAAAATCATTACTGACTATAATAGTAATTATGACTAGAGGATGTGTTTTCATCGAATTTTCCATCCTAATAATTTAGCCATTCACCAGCACGCAATTCTAAGTACCCCTTCTTTTCGGTCTGTGATATAAGTAGCCCTTTATTTAGATAATAAAGGATACAATCAACTTATAACATTGTCTCAAACAAACTAACTAACTTTTCAATAAAATGTCTTCATTTATATATAAATATATTATAAATAAATCCATCGATACAGGTATCTTTCCGGACATATTCAAAGAAGCTCTAATAAAGCCAATATATAAAAATCTAGACAAAAAAGAATTAGTAAATTACAGACCGATATCCTTAATTAGTACACTAGTAAAAGTATTTGAAAAAATTCTCAAAACACGTATTACAGCTTTTCTAGACAAATATAATATAATAATCACACAAACAGTTTGATTTTAGAGAAGCTAAATCGACCGAAGATGCTATGGCGAGTGTTGTAGCCAACATAAATAAAACCTTAGATGAGGGAAAACCCGCCATTTGCATCTTTGTCGATTTAGCTAAAGCTTTTGATACGGTATCCCATAATAAATTATTAGAAACTCTAGAGAATATTGGATTTAGAGGAATGGCACTTAACCTCCTACGTAGTTATTTAAATAATAGGCAGCAATGTGTAGGTATCGGAAATTTTGTAAGTTAAAAAAAAACTGTAGAATTTGGAGTACCCCAAAGAACTGCCTTAGGACTCCTGCTCTTCAATATATACGTGAATGACTTGTTTAACCTTAACACTCTAGGAGAAATCTTCAATTTCGCAGATGACACTGCAATTTTCTACAATGGTTCAAACTGGATTCAGCTAAAGCAAGCTATTGAACAAGACTTCATAAAAGTAGTTGATTGGTTCAATAGCAGACTACTAACTATAAACTTCAGTAAAACCTTTTTTGTACCATTTAGCTGCTACCAAGATTCGCTACCAGAATATAACAAGTTAGAAATCAGTGTAAACCAACAACAAATAACAATATCAGCTAAAAATAAAATAAAATATCTAGGAATAGTTATCGATAGCCATCTGCGTTGGAACCACCACATTGACTATGTTGTACAAAAGATTAGAGGAATGCTAGGAAAATTTAAGACATATAAACAGGTTTTTAAAGAAAATCAATTAAGGACCTTATACTACTCATTGCTTCAATCGCATATTACATACGGCATATTGGTTTGGGGAGGTGTAAACAATATCCACTTAAGAAGTTAGAGTTTATACAAAAGTGGATTCTGAAAATCATATGTGGGAAAAGCTATACCTACCCAACTGAAGCTTTATATACGGAATCTAAAATACTTGATATAAGACAGCTTTTCTTCCATCGCTTAATAATTAAACATTTTAAATGCCATAATAGTCTTACACCAATAGTGCATCAACACAACACCAGATTTTTCAAAAAAACTACTTTAATACCTAAAATGACCAAAACTATCAGTCAAAGATCTTTTACCTACCTTTATCCTATCGGTTATGCCGAGATACCAGAAGAAATAAGGAAAGCTTGTTCTCTTCTATCTTGTGTGTGATGAAAAAGAAACTCAATAACTGGTTGTTAAATATCCCTAGATTAAAAATTAATCAAATAATAGATAGAAAGAATATTTATAACTTTTAACATACTTGTGTGTATGTATATATACATTAAACTACACCGTCAATTATAGCTATTTTTACCCCACTCTTATATAAAACATAAATAGAAACAAATATAAATAACATAGATACTTACTTGCGTTTTGGATTACCTTGCTTGTAGCAAGGTGCCTAATATAAAATAAAATAAAACTAACATAATTCTCTCAAAAAGGCTAGGAACATAGTATGTGTGCTTATCATAGTTTTAATATTTATTTTGCTTTTATGTATTAAATAAACTGTACAGAAAATAAATAATGTAATAGTAGGTACTGTTCACGCGCGGATTTTTCTTTGTGGACTAGTACTTTACTTTTGTATGTGTTGTTTTGCTTGTATTTTTTGTTTGTTTGTTATATTTTACTTACTAATGTTTCCCGTTGAGGGTATCCCGATGTTTGTTTACCGCTTTATTATAATCTTTGTTATTGAAATGTACGCAAATTTGTATTTCGGTAAATAAACTTTATTATTATTATTATTATTATTATTACACGAAAAAATAATTTATAAACAACTAATGTTTGAGATGGTACTCTCGATAGGGTTAAGACTAGATACCCGAAAAGTTCCCATCCCTTTCAGGAACGGAAAATCTCTTTCTTGCGAAAAACCACCCCTGACGCGGACTTAGCGCTGGTTTTTCATTTTTATCTTGTAAACCGTTTGTTGTAAAAGAAAAAATATAAGAAATAGAAAGTTTGTCGTTAAATTCTGTGTAAAAAATGTCCTATTGACATTATCCTCACCAATTTCACAGTAACAGCGTCCAAACTGAGGGGTAGTTTGGAGCGCACAGATAAAAATCGGTCTCCCAGAAAGTTTCACAGCGTGTTCCAAAAAATGATTTTATAGAGTGGAACTTTCTCTATAAGATGTATGTCTAGTAGTAGCCCAGGCGGTGTTTATTTTGGGTTGGGTGAATCGGGTAGTATTGCAGATTGCTGACTTAGTCGCTCGCTAAAAATGATAAGGAATTATAATTTGACTATTGAGCTGGTTTGAAAATGTGGGCGTAATTTTTCATTAAACAAAATCTGAAAAAAAATTCCAAAAATTCCGTTTTTTTCTTCCTATTTTTTCATATATCTCAGTAACTATTGCTTTTAGAGAAAAGTTAGTTAAAGTCAATTAAAGGATTAAAAAGTTTTATAGTCAAATTTTAAATAAGATGCAGTTGGCTGCGAATTCAAAAATTAATTTTTGCTATTGTAAAAATAGTAAAAATCGCAAAAAAAAATTGAAATGGCAAGTTATTTGTGGAATTTTTTTTCAAATACTTACACTATAGGTAGGATCTTCATACTTAGCTAAAGAAAACTTTTTAATATAATAAATCTTCCCACCAAATATCATCAAGATCGGACTTTTAGTTTTTGCATAATAATTTTGCAATCTAAACTTCGCAAAAAAATTTGGAATTTTCAAAATGTTACTGGGGCTAAACTAAAGCATTCAGAAATTTGAAAATTTTTTTTCATATAAAAGATCACTCAAATTTTCAAATCAATTTTGAAATATTAAAATCCGTTAATTAGGAGAGCCTCTTAAATATTATTTCTTTATAAATTATTTCTTCTAAAATGTCTAATTTGCGTTGACTATTATTTTCGATTTCACATTTATTTTAATTTCTTTGCCCACATTAGTAAACTTGTGGACCTGGTAGTTGACGACCTATTAGTGAAACTTACCAATGAAGGGTTTGAAGCTCAGGGATATGCTGACGATATAGTCATTGTATCAAGAGGAAAGTTTAATAACATAGTTAGGGACCGTTTACAAAGGGCCCTGAATATGGTCAAGAAATGGACCGATGAAGAGGGGCTGAGAATAAGTTCCACAAAGACCAATATCGTTCCATTTACTAGAAGAAGAAACCTGGAGGGATTGGGTCCTCTGGTTCTTCAAGGTATAATACTGAGGATGTCGGGGGAGGTAAAGTATCTTGGAGTTGTCATAGACTCTAAACTTACCTGGAACCAACATCTAGACAGGGTAACACATAAATCGGTGGCCATATTGGCCACATGTAGACGATTATATGGCAAAACATGTATGGTGCACTGGCTCTATACCAGTGTAATAAGACCCTCCATTACATACGCTGCCTTAGTTTGGTGGCCTAAAGCCACTCAATTAACTGCAGTCAACAAGCTAAGCCGGGTACAGAGACTGGCTTGCTTGGGAATCACGGGTGCCATGAAAAGTACCCCCACAGCAGCCATGGAGACCCTATTGGACCTCCCCCCACTCAGCGTAGTGATTCAGGGAGAGGCAAGAATGGGGGCATACAGGGTGCAAAACTCACGTGACGTGGCTCTCCACACAGGGGAGTCAGGACATATGAGGATAATCAACATTGTAGTAGATCCTCTGTTGAGCATGAGGTCAGACTACATGGTCCCAAAAATCACATTTAACAAGCCCTTCAGTATCTCTATTGGAGAGAGAGGGGATTGGTCAACAGGAGCTCCTGAGTTACTACGCAAAGGCCTGGCCTGGTATACTGACGAATCCAGGATGAAATCAGGAGCTGGAGCAGGAATACATGAAGCGAAACCGAGGGCAAGTATAAGCCTTTCTCTTGGACTTCACGCCACTGTATTTCAAACTGAAATTCTGGCTATACTTGAGTGTATACGTGAGAATGTCAAACGACGATGTGTGAACCAGCAGATCTGCATTGTATCTGACAGTCAGGCGGCACTAAAGTCATTAGCCTCTAATAAAGTCTCCTCCAGACTGGTATGGGACTGCCATGAAAAGCTCGAAGTTCTGGGTGAGCAGAACAGAGTTAAACTACTCTGGGTGCCGGGACACACCAGAATAGACGGCAACGAAAAAGCTGATGAACTTGCTAGACAAGGAGCAGCTAACACATTCTATGGCCCTGAACCCGTGCTGGGCATTACCAAATGCTCAACTAGAGGGGTAATTAAAGACTGGGTCAGGAATAAACACAATTATTACTGGAGGAACATACCAGGTAATCGACATGGGAAAACACTTATTAAAGGACCATGCCCAAAACAAACTGCAGAACTGTTGCCAAAGAACAGGTTACAGTTGAGAATTGTAACAGGCCTCTTGACGGGACATTTTCCTGTTAAGAAGCACCTGCACAGAATTGGCAAGTTCGATGGCGAACTTGACTTCAGATTATGTGGCAAAGTACCAGAGACAGTAGACCATATCATATATAAATGTGAGGCATTGGCCCGCCGAAGATATAATATTTACGGGCAAACACAAACAGACCCGCAAAGCGTGAAAACTCGCCCATTCTCAGACCTGTATCACCTTATCAGTGGCACAGGAGTATTAAAATGGGCAGTGTAAATCGGAACAGGGAGTGCACAATAAGCCCAAGAGGCTGCAGTGCCCTCGAAGACAGACGACCCTGTGGGGAGGGGTTTTAGTCAGTAAGAGTCTGACACTGACCCAGCTCAGGTTGGGAGCCCATGAGGCTTTCCCCTCCTCGTCAAAAAAAAAATTGTGGAAAATTTGAGGTAAATTTTCCTATCATTAAATTAGTAGGTAGAATTATGACTACATATATTCTTTCCTATTACTTGGGTTTTCTACCACATGTATTATTATCCTCTTCAAAAACAAATCATTTGGTAGAAAACCCAAATAATAGGAAAGAATATTCGTAGAATGCCACAAATAACTTTCCGATAATATGACTGAAAAAAGAAATAAAAAGAATCAGCAATAATCTTATTAAATGAAGATAAGTGCGTATCGAATTGTTTTGTAGATATTTGTACAACCTGGCTACCAATGTTAACAGAAGAATTTAACAAACTCAACATTATCTAAAAGAAAATATCATCAGTTCTGTTCTGTGTAAGTAGTAAGTATCTATGGAAATAACATAAACAGAATCTTAAAGCACAGCAAAATAAGAGTTCTTCCAAAAAAAGCTTCGAAAACGGAAAGAGATTACTTTCCGAAACGTCAGCAAAATACATTATTTCCGTGTTTATTCCGATTTATATTATTTGCAAAACATAACCTCTGACTATTCCTTTGGCGTAAACGTCACGGGCGCAGAGGCTTTTTTCCAATAATTCTATTATTTTGTAGATTCTGTGATTTGTATTTGAAGAGGATAATAATACATGTGGTAGAAAACCCAAATAATAGGAAAGGATATTCGTAGAATGCCACAAATAACTTTCAAATAATAATATGACTATATATGTTTGGATTACAATAAAGTTTCAAAACAATCAAACTATTCCTTCTTAATTCATTCTTAATTCATTCTGACTACAATATATGTACGTAACGGATGTACACACGTACATTTTAAAAATTATTTAGAATTCTAGGAGTTAGATCGAAGAGGATTGCTGGCTTTTAGAAACTGCGCTAAAAACAATTTTTGAAACTGCACCCAAAAGATTATTTATGATTTTAGAGCGATTATTATTAATATTTTGGTAATTAATAAGATTGATACTGATGTGAGGCAAAACTTTTGCCTATGATATAACTTTGAGTGGAAAAATAAAATATTTGTGCATATTTCATTATGGTTTGAGTGTTTGTGTGTTATTTGAATTGTTTTCAAAATTTTGACACGAATTTGATAATTTATTTTAGTGCTACTGACAAGAGCTAAAACATGGCCAACTCGTTTACCAGATATAAATCCATTGAATTTCTTTCGTCATTACTATTTTAGATCAATTAGTTGTGTTACTTTTGTGAATTATATAAACAGAAACATTTCGAGGATTTTATAAAGATTATGAAGTTTAACGAAAACTTATGTCAATTGATACACTGATATGAATGGCTGTTTCAAAAATTTATTTTGATTTTACAAATTAATTGTTCTACATATTGTGAATACATAGATTGTTTGTATCAGTATGCGCTGTAAACCAAGGGCTTCATTACGGAATATGTGATTTATTTTTAACACACCGACCGTTATTTTCGGATCGGATATTTTAAAAGACATTTTCTATGAATTCCACATTACAACTCAGTCCGTAGAGAGAGGAATTTATACGAAATGAACATCGAATTGTCAGCTCGGTGTTTCTCTAGTATCCATATGATCCTTATACGGCGTATAACCAATCCATTGCGGTCAGTCGTATCCTTAGGAATAATTTAGGAAGCGTATAAAAAGCCACAATCAAAGAATCCACTGTAGGAAATCACCAAGGCACAATTAGATTTGCTACGCCTGGTCCTGAGACTACACTTTAGGCAGCATTCTCATGTCTTCTTGAAACGACGATAATATCCACTAGGCGGCTGTATATTAGCTTTATATATCGGTGGCCGAGAGTTTTCAGAAGAAATATTTCCTTTCCAACACTACACTTTTTCTGAAACTTTTAACTCCACAGCAGTTTCCAGTTGTATTCCACCATATTTATAACTACTTGAAATATTAACTGGATGTAATACACAAATTAATTCAGTATAGTTCATTTTAACAAGCTATGAGATTAAACGGTTCATAATTTATGATTAATTGAAATTAAAAATGACAGCGATTCAGCTGTATTACAATAATATGCTTTTACTCGCACTTTTAATTGAAAATTTTGATTAATTGAAAATAAGAAATGACAGCAATCCAGCTGTATTATAATAATATACTTTTCTTCTTTTTATTTCTTTTACATTTTTAATTTTTTTTATATTTGTATAATTCTGAATTAGGTTAAACGTGCTTCGGGTTAATATTCATCATTGTATGGTAGCTCCAGCTGTTTTGCAAGCTTACATAACAAAAAGTAACGGAAATATATTCTTGATTCAAGAACCTTGGATACAAGAAAGGGAAATTAGGAGACTTAAGACAGGTGGCATGTGGACTCTATAGAGTACATAAAGAGCACATCCTAGTATAGAGCTTATACTCTACGCAAAAAACTGCTACAGCTAGGCGAGGTCTGTTTCAAAGACCTGGTAGTGTCAAAGGACCTACCTAAATATACCTACAGTCATCCATCATGTTTGAAGTCAGCAAAAATCTCATTCGAAAGCATTTTTTGAAACTATAACGAAATCCGAAATATTTTGCATGAACCGCGTGCGACACGTCAAAATGCTGTTATTTTGTGGAAGTACTATGAAAGTTTTTCGCATTTGCAACAAAAAAATTTATTTTTCGGAACTACTACAAAAATTTCATTTTTGAAAATTATCATAAAAATCCGTTCCACGGGCGTAATTATTACAACTGTAATAAATAGCGTCCCACGGAGCGCGATTTATAGAGCTATAACAAATAACATCGCACGGCGTAAATTTAGCAATTACCTCGAAAACCGAAAATAAAATTCTTTATTACGCATCGCCGTTGTGTAGTATTGCTTCTCGTGCACGGTGTGGACCATGAGGTCGAGTTAAAAGTTTCGTAAAATTTCTGTAGGGAAGTTTTTCGCGGGTGACAAATTTTTCGATCGTCATATTTCAAAGTTAGCAGTCGCTTTTGGCTGTAAACTTATATGTTTTCCGTTGTGTTTGCCTACATGGGGTTCCTCAGTAATTAGAAATCCATCCATTACGTCTGAATAAGTCACATCGAACTCTTCAGATGAACGTTATATTAGTCAATTTAGGAAAAGTAACAAAAGGCCCCTCAGACACGTAAACATGTATCGTTTACAGAAGCAATGGAAATGGTTGTGACCGGATCGGATTAATTTATCTTCCATGTGATCAATTTGTGTTTCTTTCTTCTCCCAATGCCAGAAGTGAGGAGTTCGACGAAATACTGCGGTATACAGAAATTTCCAGATACTAATTGGATGTGGTGCCAACTGGCAGCCTATTACATGGAGAAGCATTCGAGGAGTATAGTCTAGCTCACATTTACAGTGCATACAAAAAAGGCAATAAAACCTTTACGACCTCATTAAAATACCATTAAACTAGTCACAAAAGTAATTGCGTCCAGGTACGCACTTGAAATATTTAGATCAGCAACTCAGTCGTTCAATTTTAACAGCGCGTTACGGTCTAGTATTATTAATATGTACATTCTAATACATACGACTTTTAAGTACGGCTCTGTACTATTTCGCTCGCAAACTGATTCGCTTACCTTTTTATGGGTCTTTAATGTGCGTCGGTTTTTTTAATACCACGGCGATAATAATGAGACCGTAAAGGTTTTGATGCCTTTTTTGAGTGCGCTGCTATGATTTACACGTACGTAAACAAATAAATACGTTGGATAGTAATGGTTATAAGATATTACATAAAGAAACTCATTTGGGCTACTGTGGCGTAGCAGATGTCGTAGGGCACAACCTAACCCGGATAAGTGATGTACGTGCCTACGATAAAATTTCTCTAGCTCAGACTATCTCAGGGCGTTAAGCCCAAGTTTGCATAAACTATGACAAATTATTAGTTTACTTACTTAACAAATCACTGAGGCTTCCATACGTAGTGGTCGCAGACGAAATAATGACACTTTCTTTTAAAATGAAATGCACTATATTACACAATTTACAGATATTTGTTCTCTAGTATGTAACCTGGCGATGATCAAAAGGTGTGGCAAATTTCTCCATTAATAAGTTACAACATTAATAAAATGCCTCGTGTAGCTACACATCGGTTTACAACGTGAGGATAAATGGTAATAAATTCTGCCACAATGGGTCTGATTTAGAGAACCTCCTTAAATAAATATAAATGCATAAAATCTTTAAATATGTACAAGTTAAAATACAACAGTAAGTATGAATTGATATAACCGAGCCGAACCACTGAAGGTGGTCCCCGGTAAGTAAAAACAAAAACACACTTATTTAGGGTGGTACGATACCGACTTCGACGTAGAAGAACTGTAGCCCTACGGAGGTGTCTTCGGTACAAAAGAAATTGACCCAAGGATGGGGTTGATTATAGCCTCTCCAGCCCTGGAACTTTCTACTTTGTGTGAATGCCCCGTCCGTGGAACTTCATTGATGTGTGTAGAAGCCCCGTCCGTGGAAACCTAAAGATATCACGATTTAATTTGCAAAGTCGGAAATGCACGTGAAGCGTGCCTAATATGAGCAATTCAAATCTGACATAACCTACAAAAGAAATATAATTTACCTCACTGATGAGGGAACAATCCCCCAATGTTCCTCGAAAGCCACAGTTGGATGAATGGAGTCGAGTCCGCCTTTCAAGTCGACACGATACTTCCAGAGGAAAGCCTGCAAATTTGCGAAACACGTGGGCAGGGAACGGGTAAGATGGCGTGAAGAGGTTAGCTTACCTTGTATACTTAAATATCCCGCTTCCGCAGTTAAAATTCACTCACAACAACAAAATATTCCGCTAAACGGAACAACAACAGATTGAGAAAATTTCCCTGTGTTGATAATCGCAAAATCCACCAGGATGCCTTGGATAAACCGAGGTTTGTAGGATTATCAACTATATACCGCCATTAAAAATGGTTGCCTTCCTCACCAACTCGACGTATCTCGCGCTCCCGTGGACAGTAGCGAAACTCTGCTACGGACGTAGCGGTTGTTATTATGCGGCCCACAAAACGCTAAGGCGTATGGTGGGTCGCATACGCTAGAGGTCCGCAACAGCACCGTAAATCTGAGCTCGACTATACACCTTCTATATTTTACTATACAAAATAAAATTGACTTTTCAAGAAGAGTTAGATATGGAAATGACTAATATTACTTTAATTTTATTGTGTGTAAGTGTTATTTTTTTAATAAAAAAAACTAAAAAATCGTCAGGAATTTAAACTCAAAGTATGTATATTTTCTTGATAAATATCGGTTTAAAAGTGAATAATAAAATAAATATAATAACCGTAGATAGATAGACATATATTTATTTCAAACTGCTACAGTTAATACAATACAATATATAAAATAATTAGTATTGAAATATGTTAACGAAATTAACTGAAATTCAATTAATACAATAAGAAGAAAATTTCCGAAAGTAATACAAAAAATGCGAAATACGTGGAATCATTATCAATAACAAGAGATTAACAGCTCTGAAAACAGGACAACATTTTATGTACTGTGTATGGTTCAATTTTAATCAATAGGTTAAATACTTTTCAATTAAATAATTTGATGTTGTTTAGATTTTTTATCCTTGTTGGTAACTTATTTAAAAACTTTATGCTGGCATAGCAAGGCCCCTCCTCAAACATGCTAAGCCGGTGTGTGAGACAATTATAATTTATGTAATTCCTGGGTTATAGTTTCGCAAAAACTGAGAAAATTTTTCTTTCATTTGAGGTTAAACATAAGGTTCTCATAAATGTATAAACCAATTACTGTCAAGCATTTAAAAGTTCTAAATTTTCCTCGATTATTTTGTAGGGTAAAAATTTAATTTATTTCAGATGCAAATAATGTCCCGAACTTTAATTTTGACATAAATACCCCCTAATAAATGGTTTTTAGTATATCATATGTCGCATACTATTTTATTATCTTAATACAAATAACTTATGCCATTTAATTTTTTTTTTCAATTTCAATGTGTGCTCCTGTTTAAATTTTTTCGATTGTTAGTCGAAGAAATGTTACTATTAGACCAAATTCTATAACCTGATTGTTAATAACTATAAAATTCAAAGGAATATGCGACCTGTTCGTATTAAAAAATGTTACTTTTGATTTGTCTATATTTAATATATGCCTGTTTTGCCAAGTCCTGTATGCATTTCCCTAAGAGCTTCTTCATTTGCCTCTGATTGTAACTATAAAAAAATGTGCTGTAATTAGCAGGCATGAAGCCAGCTTCGTCTCCTTAATTATAAAGTTACAGCGGATCAAAATTAGAAAACATTTTAGTATAACACTTTTTTAGCTTTAGTGTATAATACACCCAATATTATTTAGAAAAACTTAGTATTTTATTTATTCTGTAACTTTAGCTTTAACTGCAAAAATATTTCTCAAGGATCTCAAGGCGGTTCTCCTTTATATAGATTTCTGTTAATCATTTACAGCACGGAGACGGTATTTTTGAAATTTAATAAACGATCGTTATGCGACCTCGTCTATCGTTATTGAAAATATTTGCATTCTTCACTTAGAGCGATTAAACTAAAACTATTTGCTCTATTGCCTGCTAAGAAATTCGAATAATCCGGCAAGGCTAATGAGGAAAATTCTTACACTAAATATTTTCGAGAGAATCTAATACTCTGTTATACTTTATCACTTGTTGCCAATTTAAGCGAAACAGAAAATTATAAAAGTAAAAATTTTGAGTTTAAAGAATAGTAAATATGCATTTATATATTTTTAAATCGATTATTTACAAAATGATAAGATATGGACAATTGGATCAGAGTTATTGATGTTATGTTATTTCATCTCGAATAATTTGTGGTTTCACCTTGCTTCATACCAATGCCAAAAGTTACAAATAGGATATATTGCGTGGAGGACACAGAACTATATATATATATATGGCTCCAGTTTACGAAAGAAAATTGAGGTTAAACAACTATTGAAAAGCTATGATGAAGACTATTTTAGTGTGCAACTAATTAAATTAAATCAAATTAAATTAAATTTATTGCATTACCCAACAGAGAAACCATTTACAGGGCAACACTATATAAATATAAGATAAAAATACAAATATAAAAATACAAAATAATACAATACAATTTAAGTATAAATAGGTCATACAAATATGAAACTAAACTAATATCTAAATTAAGGCAGCTAGGCAAACAATTTAAAACTGAATATTATACACAATACACATGTGTGTTTAAATTTTGAGTATAAAATATAATAAATAAATAAACACCACAGAAATTAGACAACCCCCAATTCCAGAAGCCAGGGGTTTGTGCGGAAGGGGATTACACATTGAAAAAACGCGGACATACAACCATTTCCTCCGACAGTGTCAGTGCCGGAGCCAGTATTCGAACCCGGCGGTGCGATGTTCGTGTGATTAATCGCGATTGACACCTCGCGCTTTAACCCACTCGGCTATCGACCAGAGTATGATATTGAACAAGATAATGTAGCTAAATCTCAGCTCAGCGATAATATTCTCGAGCAGTTTTTAGCAAAGATGACAGAGTATAATAATGTATGTCGCAATGGATTGATGTATTATTAAAGTAGGATGAAAGTAGGAAGATTGATGATTTAATTAATATATTCGTTCTAGGTATAGAGCATCTAAAAGTTTTTTTTGCCTGGTGGAAGTCGAGGAATATGGAATGTTATTTGCTAAACAATAGTAGGACAATCGATGTTGTTATGTAATAATTTAAACAGAAAACTTAGGGAATACAAAATTCTGCAATGTTTTAATGACTTCATGTTAAACATACTTAGCAGCAAATCTTGGCTAAAGCCTCTCTCAGGACATACCCTGTTACACTTGAATGATTTGAAATACAAAAACTTCAAGAATTTCCTTTGTACGGTTTCCAATACCATTGGGTGAGAATTATAAATGGAGAAAAAATGAGAGAACAATAATTTTGATCGAACTAACGAACAATATAATGTCTTTAAAGCTAATTTATTGGTAAATGATCTACAATTCCGTATTATGAAACATAAAGTTTTAACTGAATTTATCGCTACTGTCTCGATATATTCAACGAAGGATAGATCAAAGTTAAAAATAATTCCGAAGTCCTTAATTGAGTCACGTCTTAAGTTCATCATTATATACATTATAACCATATAGATAAGGGCATTTCTTACGTAAGTTACAACTTTGCACTTTAATTAATATTTAATGACAATTTATTAACACTACACCATTCTACTACTTTATTGAGCTGAAGATGGAGTGCCCGGCAGTCATCAGACTCTGAAATAATGCTAAATATTTTTAGGTTATCAGCATACAGCAATTGTTCACATTCGATTGATTTGAGTTAGATCAGTTAGAATCTGACTTGTGACCATTATAAGCTACAATTGCAGTCAATTTGTTGGATATGAGCTAAATAACGCCAACAGTGACGTAGTGATACCAAACATCTTAAGTTTAGCATTGAGAATGGAGTGGTCTATGTGATCAAAAGCCTTCGAGAAATCTGTATATATCACATCAACTTGTCCCTGGTAATCCAATGTATTGGATATGTATTGAGTTACAACGAGTAATTAGTAAATATGTTGTGATACAGATATGCAGTTTCTTATTGAAGGATATATGTGACTGTATATGGACATCTCGAAAACTTTCACAAAATTAGAAATTATAGAAATAAGCCTATAGTTACCTAAGAAACTTATATTACCATTTTTTAGCAGAGGACAAAGTCTAGTTAGCTTCCAACACGAAATGTAGATGTACTCAAAATGAGACTGAATATTATTAAAAGTGGGGTAACAAAAATTGTAGAAAAATCTCGAACTAAAAAACTCAGGATTTGATCATTGCCAGCTGTCATTTTATTTTTTAATTTACATATGGCTCCAGTAACGTCATTCTCATTGAAAAAATCTGCATTGATGCAAGTATTTGATAGATTATCACTACTGTCATTATTTTGAGCTGAGGGGTCGCTCCGCAAATAAACACTACTAACGTAATCCCGAAAACCATTAACAATTGATTGCGGATTTCTGTAAGAATTATAACTGAGAGACATTTTTCCGGGAATACGTGAGACGTTTTATTTCTTATATATGATCAAAAATATTGTGCATCATTAATTACATTTTGCTCGACTCTTTCTATGTATATTTTATATGAATTATTAATTTAAGATTTAATTAAAGTCCGCAATCTGTTAAACTCCTGAAAGTACTGTTCGTTCATATATTTATTATATTTATTGCGATGCTTCTTTTTTAACCTAATTATTGTTAATAATTTCTTACGTATAACAAACTGAAAATTTCGTCTTCTTATTTGAATATAAGGGAACGTGAATATCAAAAATTGAGTATAACTTATCGTAAAAGATTTCACAGGTCTTGTTAACAACATTGTAATATTATATAAAAAAAACCAGTCTGTGATAAAGGGACTCATAATGCAGGATGGTTTGACTTTTTAAAATTATATGTTCTGTTCAACATATTGTTCGGAAAATTTGAAGCAACATTTCACGATATTTGTAGCGAGATATTTAATGCAGGATGATGTAAATCTTCTTTTATTAAAGGCACATCGTCGTGAAGTACTTTAACTAATGGGGCTTCCAAAAACATTGCTCTTGTGAGCCCGTATTTTTAGTATTTGCGATGAGCGACAAGTCTTCAAGATACAATCATGCATATATTAGTGTGTTTTCGGATTTCTGACGTGTATTTTAAATTATAAACAGGAAATTGCTGCTATGTAAATTGAAAAAAGTAGGTCAAACACGTGATGTATTAATTTGATTTAAATCATATCTTAATTCTAGTACAACAAATGTTAAATTTAGGTATAGCTTATGTAATAAATTGTAAACTCATGCATGGCGCTCACTAGGGACAGTACTCGGACTAGATACAACACGCTAGCTCCTGGGCTATTAATTTAATTCGTCATTTTATTAGAAACAACTATATTTATACCGCGTCCTCGCCTCAAACATCTTCCAGCAGCTTATATATCAGTGTATGCGCGAAAGCTACACAACCTTAGGCGAGGGTTGTATAGGGGATATACCATCCTTCGGAGGGGATGTAAAGCCGTCGGTCCCTTGTCTATTAAATGTTAGGTAAGTAAAAGATCCCTACTCTTCTTAAGGGAAGAGGTTCGGCAAAATTCCTGGTTGGGGGTAGCTCGTCTACAGGCGTCGGTGTTAGGCCTCAGTAGCGGAAATAGGCTGACGTTAAATAAATGTATAAAAAAAACTATATTTTTCACTCGATTAACATCCGAATGTTTACAAAATTATAGATAATTCCTTTATCGCAAAAAACTGTTTTTACCGCCAGATATCCACACTCTATAACTAAGGACAACTTCTTGTTTTGAAGAAAAATTATCATAAAAATTTAAAAGTTATTCGTCGACATTAATCGTTATTATGAAAGCATGCTAACTGGAAATCAAAATGATACGAAAAAGCTTGGAATATAATAAATGAAGTAATAGGTAACAACAGAAAAAACCATTGCCAAAGGAATGACTACTTCCACATCCAGATTTTGTATCCAAGTCTTATATACACTAAATCTCAGTATTCCAATATTTTATTCCCTTTAATAATAGAGTGGGGTTAGCAATGGGGGTGATAGAGGGAGTGGCTAATGTAAAAAAAATTTAGAAGCCCTTGGTTCTCGTACACGCACTAATTATAATATATATCTCACTCCCTTTAATAATAGGGTGAAGGTAGCTATGGGGGTGGTAGAGGAAGTGGCTAATGCTAAAAAAATCTTAGAGTTCCTTGGTTCTCGTGCTCACACTAAATCCTAACCCAATTTAATTTTTTTACTACCTTTAATAATTGGTTGGGGGTGGTAATGGGGGTGGTAGAAGGGGTGGCTAATGCCAAAAAAATTTTAGGGTCCCTTGGTTCTCATGTACGCACTAAATTCCAATTTAATTTTTTATTCTCTTTAATAATAGAGTGGGGGTGGCAATGGGGGTGGTAGAGGGGCGTAGCTAACGCCAAAATTTTTTTTGAGACGTTACGTTCTTATATACGCACTAAATCACATTTAAATTTTTTTACTCCCTGTAATAATAGTGTGGGGGTGGTATTGGGGGTAATGCCAAAAAAAATTGAGACCTTGACTTTTCATACATGCCCTAAATTAATTTTAAGGACCCTTACCTGCTTGCTTTGCCTATTTACCCTTATTTACCCCATTTACCCCCGAACCCTTCAACGGAATTAGATAAAAATACAATCTAGTTCCAGATCTCGTTATAATACATAAGTGTACCAAATAAGTCAATATCATAAACGGTTCCAGAGTAAACGTGCGCACAAAAAATTACAGAGATAGACGGGAAATTTTTTTTCGCTCAAATTTAAAATCTCGACGTTTCATGACATTTTAAGCCTATTTCAAAAAAAAAATTTAAAAAGTTACTATATTTCCACTGGACGTAGAAGTAAACTAACAAAGGTATTGTTCTCTGCACTGAACCAAATGGAGTAGTGGGGCAAGAGGAAACCGAGGTAACAGAACACCTCTGCGAGTACTTCACCAATGTGCCCAAAGTAGTTTATAAGCAAGTAAAGCGGGGGTACAAATACTTAAATGGCCAAGAATTTAACTTGAAACTTGTAAATAACTCATTTGTGGTGCTTCCAGTAGATTAGTCCGAGGTCATGAAAAAAATTAGGGACTTAAAAAATGGGAAAAGTGGGGGGACCGATAAATTGGGAACCAGGTTAGTTAAAGACCTAGAAGTTCAACTGTCTCCAGTAATTGCATATCTATTCAACATCTCGATACCAAATGGTGTTTCCAGACGCACTTAAAAAAGCAGTGTTAGTACCTATATATAAGAAGGGAGATAAACTACAAGATAGTAAGTACAGACCAATATCTTCTCTATCAATAATCTCAAAAATCTATCAGATAAATTAGTGAAATTTCTTCAAAAAAAACAAATTTTTTCAGAAAACCAGTTTGGGTCTCTGAAAGAGAGGGGTACAGATATTGCTCTATTGAAATTTACTAATGACATTAACAAAGGATTAAACAGCAAAACAAAAGTTACGGGACTTTTTGTTGATATTAACAAAGCATTTGATACAGTTTCACATGTAAAATTAGTAGAAAACTAGAGACAGCTGGTGTTAGAGGGGTGATGAAGAGATGGTTTCAAAGCTATCTGGATGGCCGAACAAGGCAGTCCGTATCAAGGAATCATACTAGTGCAGAAAAGCGATCTGAGGATGGTTCCGGAGCGGGTATATATGGCGTAAAGAGCTGGTATTCCAGACCGAGATATTCGCTATTTTGGTCTGTGTACAGGAGAATATCCGCAGGGTTCTAACAAACACACCACGACAGCCAAGCGGCCCTCAAGGCCCTGGCATCAGTTAAAACCAAATCTTCTTTGGTTCAGGTCTGTAAAAAGGCGCTCTGCGAACTTGGCTCATCTAATTGGGTCAGGCTTCTCTGGGTGCCTGGGCACAGTAACATTGAGGGTAATGAGCAGGCACATGCTCTGGCCAGAGAGGGTTCTCAACAGCCCTTGAGGGGCCCGGAGCCAGCACTGGCTTACCTTAAAGCAAACGCCAATAGGTCAATAGAGGACTGATCTCACTCCCAGTTTGTGGACCTCTGGAACTCCCACCCAGGACTTCGGCAAGCGAAGCTCCTCATTCCAGGACCCTTGCCGAAGAGGGCGGAACATTTACTGCATTTAGGCAGAAAGCAAGTTAGGATCGTGGTTAGTCTCCTGACTGGACACCGCTCTTTCAGGAAACACCTGCACAACATCGGAGTGGTTAACAACCCCGAGTGTAGGTTTTGTGGAGAGGAGGAGGAAACTTCCATCCACCTCCTAACCTCATGCCCAAGTCTCATGAACTTGAGACACAAGCACTTCGGTATAGGCTTCCCTATGCCGGAGGAGGTAAGGAATGCCCCGCTGGGAAGGATTCTGGCCTTTGGTCTGGAGTCCGGCCTGGATGGGGACATCCTCTGATCAGTTAGCGGATGCACAATGGACCACTAGGCCTAAGTGCCGCGATTTATGATTGCACCGCTAAGAAGAAGAAGAAGTGCAGAAAAGCAAGTAGACTCGGGAGTGCCGCAAGGCTCAGCGCTGGGCCCTAGCTTCAAAAGACCAAAATCAACGAAATATCGAAGGCGACTTAAAATTCCTAAAAAAATGGTTCGTATATGACAAAATGCTAATAAATGCAACAAAAACCGAATTTATAAACTTTCCTTAGGAAAAAGTTGTAAATATGAAAATAAAATATCATAAGCTTGGTTGCAATATGCGAGCGGATTGTGAATGCCACACTTTGGAGCAAACAGAGACAATTAAATATCTAGGTGTAACTTATGATGAATATATTTCTTGGAAACCTCATATTATACAGAACACTAGAAAAAGCTAGGCATCCTTGCAAAATTTAAACAAGCAGCACAGCTTATACCCCGGGAGGCAGGGATCTTTTTGACCTATCATCGCATGCCGTCTTGCGAAAAAATTAATAAAGTAAAATCATTTCAGGGAGTTTGAATTTTTTTACATGACTTATGACACATAGAAGTATGAAAATAATAATCAATTACCAGTATAGCGCGGGGAAAAGACCGTCACCTGGAACAATAACGTGTGGTTGCGCTCGTAAATCCATACGATCCACGGTATTTTTAATGTTCCAACTGACGACCTCAACCCATGCAGCTGATTAGAATTTTCATATTTTGTTTTATTAAGATATTTCCAAATTTCAAGCGGCTTTCTAACAATTTACCGACGATTAAAGAAAGACTTAAATTAAAGTTAAATAAATATTTATTAGATGGCATACATTGGTTACTGTCCAAAACACAATTTGAAGTATGAATATGCTGAAATTTTTATTTTGTTTCATATTTTTACGTGGGTTAAATATATTAATTGAATATTACGGGGACAGGGCCAAAGGATATTGAGTGATGTTATGCAAACAAAAGCATTCGAGAAATACAGGGTGTCTCTAAAAAGTACGGAAAAATGCTACCACAAATTCCTGAGGCTAAAATATGACGATATAACCCAACTTCCTTAGTCCAAAAGTGGATGATTTCGGAGATACAGGGTGTCCAAAGTTCAATTTGGTTTTAGTTTTTCATAAATAACTTTTTTAATAATTATTGTATTGTCACAATATTCAGCTAGGGGGGGTTTTGTGGGGTGACAAATTAAAATCGGCCCTCATTTTCATTGTACAATTTAGAAGGCGCCACCTGCGGTACTTTGCATACATTTAAAACGAAATCACTTTTTTGAACCACACTGTATTTAACTTTTAAATAAACATTGTTATTCTCCAACGTCTTTTACCTAAAAAATGTATATTTTATAAGAGTTGATTTGAGCAGCCGTTTTTGAGATATCTGGATTTAAATTTTTGACTTCAAAAATTACAAAAACAAGTATATGTGCTATTCCTCTGACGGATGAGGTTCTGGCAGGAGATTCGAGTACGTTCGAAGTGTGTATATAAAGAGGAGAATCCGGTGCACGCGGACAGTTCAGTTCAGTATACAGTATAGTTCTGATATACAGAGTTTTATATTGGACAAACAAGTGATCGGATGAAAAAGAACAGTAACAAGTTGTGATTGAAAGTAGTGAATTTGTCAGGTTAAAGTTATTATTAGTTGTGTTATTTTTAAGGATTAATTATTGTAATTTAAGTGATAAATAAATTAGTGGTTTGTGTAGATTCTTGTTATTGGACCTACGTGTTTATTAGAAGATGTAAACACGTGACAGTATTTTAATAAACTTCTATTCTATTTGCGTTACACTGGCACCTTCGCCACATTTTTAAATATTCAATGAAAATGCTTCGTCCATGCAAAATAGACCGTGGGATAGTGACAGATTTTTTGAAACGTTTGGTTCCTATCTGGCCTTTTGGGGGGCTTTTGTGCCTGATTTGTACTAACCATTTTCGCGTTTATCAAACAGTTATCCAGGGCCCCTCAGCAGAAACGAAAAAAGAACATTTCATGAAAATGAGCAATTTCAAACGTATTGTTCCTATCTGGCGTCAAGTTAGACTTAACGTTTTAAAGAAAAACGTCCGACGGAAGCTTATCATCAGACAAATTCCGTGAGCCCTAAGGCCCGAAATTTCAATCTGTCACTATCCCACGATCTAAAAGTCCAGGTATTTATATATTTATAAATTCGACAAATCGGTTAGGTTGGTAAATTTTACATTCCCGAATTGGTATTGATATGTATGTACAACAAATGATATATTATTGATATTTGATATACCAACAACGCATCCGTTGCTGAAATCCATTTTATTGAGTGTCCGGTAAATAGTGTACTATTATATATTATTAATGACAAACGCCGGCTACGTTTTTAAAATATGGTTAACAGAGCCTGCTTTCGTGTTTAGTTAATGGTAATTAAATTGGGGTTTACCTCATAATGGTGACAGATGATGAAGTTTTAATTAGTGATGTAATTTTGTATGCGCTTATGAACGCTTTAAAGATTTATTAACATTTCCCTGCGGGTGCATATACTCGTGTTACTCATTAACGGGGTATTAAAATAATATATTTGTGATGTGTGGTAAGATAATAAAGAAACATTAAGCATTATAGCTCTTGATGATTATAAGGTATGATGTGGCCTCTTTTTCTACAAATTTCTGTTAGAAAATCGATAATCTTTTTGTTAGGTACGTAGCAGAATTTCTCGTTATATATTGACAAATTAACAAATCGTCCTGCGGGCTTGTGGTAAAAAAAGTAGACTAAATTTTCTTTAAAATGGTGGTCTTAAAAAGTTTTTTCGATAAAAATTGACTGAGATATAGTCGCTCAAACGTAGCCGTTTTTTTTTCGATTTTTATCGCGTTTACCTTGATATTGTTTTAAATCTTATCTTTTATAACAAAACTGCTTTTTACTCAATGAAACAATCTATTTCAAGTTAATTTGTTAATAATGGATAATTATTTTTACAAATGTATAAAACTGCGATGGTTTTTTAAACTATGTGATAATTAATTGCACTAAAATATTGATTTTTTTTATCTATCTGATAAATAGAGATTTGTCTTTTTTTTTCCAATAAAAAAATATATAATTTTAGTCAATTTGAGGATTTTATTTTACCCCCCTTAATTTGGGTCTGGATCCGCACCTGATAACACCACAGGTAATTACGACCCACTTTATCCCGGAAGGCTCTAGTAGAGTCTTATGTGTGTGTGGGGGGGGGGGGGCTATACGTTTAGAGACAAGGGACACACACCCAATATCGTGTATGGTGGAAAAATCCTTCTCACAGTATTTTCCACTGCCACGGCCGGGAATCGAACCCAGAACTTTTGGGTTATAGGCAAGTGCGCTTACCTCTCTATAATCAGTCAGGAACACTCTCTTTTCTCTATAATATGGTTTCGTACAGACTTCATAATATTAATGTAAGATTTAAAAACCAATTAACATGTCTAGTCCACAAAACTGCATTTTTCTAAAAGATTTACGTGATATACAAACTGTATAACCTCATTAAACATAATATTTTTAGTCGCAAACTCCTCTATAAAATCCTTATTTTACTATAAGGAACGTAACCAGACTGCAACCAACAGCTACTCTCCGGGCTATGTGCCCCGCCGAGCGCTGAATTACAAGTTACAAGTCTGGCGCGTTAAGTGTAATAATTGCATTTTACCATCAAAACGCTAATGCTTCGATTGCAACAAACACCAGCCGAAAGACTGATCCTACTTAAAGGAGCTCTCTTGCCAGCCGTCACACACAACTTGCAGACTGCAGTTTCGA
This sequence comes from Leptura quadrifasciata, assembly GCA_963675555.1. Taxonomy (NCBI): domain Eukaryota; kingdom Metazoa; phylum Arthropoda; class Insecta; order Coleoptera; family Cerambycidae; genus Leptura; species Leptura quadrifasciata. Next base: position 132,007,025 of record OY776675.1, read on the forward strand.
GCTGTTGGCTCTCATCAGTGCAAGGTAGGCATGTGACGACCGGCACGAGGATCCTTTGACTATTTGGTACATCCCGATATTTTTACAATAGCGACATGTAAAATAGTCAGCAGGCGCCATCTAGCGGTCCAGTGTCTGTTTATTTTTCGATTGCAACAAAAATTGTTTTGGACGTTTCGTTCTTGTATACACACTAAATCACATTTTAATTTTTTTTGCCCCCTTTAATAATAGGGTGGGGGTGGCAATGGTGGTTTGTAGAGGGGATAGATAACGCTAAAAAAAATTTTTTAGACGTTTCGTTTTTGTATATACACTAAATCACATTTTAATTTTTTTACTCCCTTTCATAATAGTGTAGGGGTGGTATTGTGGGTGATGGGGGGGGGGGGGTTCTGATGCCAAAAATCTTTTTGAAACCTTGACTTTTCGTACATGCCCTAATTTGCAATTTTATGAACTTTTACTCGCTTGTATTGCCTATTTACCCTTATTTACCCCATTTGCTCCCGAATCCTTCAACGGAATTAGATCAAAATATAATCAATTTCCAGATCTCGTTACAGCACATAAGTATACCAAATTTCAAGTCAATATCACAAACGGTTCCAGAGTAAACGTGCGCACAAATAAAAGTTACAAACAGACAGACCGACAGACAGGAATTTTTTTTCGCTCAAATCAAAAATTTCGACGTTTCATGATATTTTAAGCCTATTTGAATAAAAAAATATATTTTTTTTTGCGTTACTATACTTCTACTGGACGTGGAAGTAAAAATATATAATTTGGTATATTCTTGAGACGCAAACTGTACCGTAAGTGTGCAGCTTGATATTGTTTCGTATATTTCTTATAATTATATAATTATTATTTGTTACTTGAATATTTTCTTCGCGTATATGTTTAATGTTGCTGTAAATTAATTTTAGTACAAGAGTTAAGTGGTAGAGAACTCATTCGAGTGAACTTCCCCTTGTGTTTAACATTGCTTTTCTGTAATTGTATATATTGTTCAATTCTTTCGTTGGCAAATAAAGGTATTTATTATTAATTTAAGCAGATTATTAATTTTTCGAATTTAATCTAAATTAAATTGGTTAGTTATTAAATAAGGCCCGGTCCGAATTGTTTTTCCTTAATTTCTTTTCAATGAGCTCTTTTGGCTCTTCATGCTTTTCATATATTTGATTGCCTCTCGGCGCGCTTGTATATCAGCTTATTCTTTTTTTCGGTTTTAATTACAGCTCCTGTGTAGTAAAACATTTTGGCAGTAATGGCTTCACACGAAATGTGTATTAATTAAAAATAAGAATACGATTACACTTTCAGTTGTGAGATATGAAATACAAATCCAAATGTAATAAACACGGAGAATGAGAGAAGCGGAGATGAAAGGTATCTCGGGATCAAATAAACGTGAAAAACACCACTGGGTGTTAAAGTCGTAACAAAAGCATAATATAGTGGCTAGGGTTTTCCCGCTGCTCCTTTTTGCGTTCTTCAATCCCCTCTAAAGTTAAATGCACTATTTAACTAATACGAGCCCATTCCAATTTTATTAGCAATGAAAAGGATAACAGTGCTTTACATATACTGGATACATATATTTTGATATTATTGTTTAATTAATTGTTGACGTAAAAGTTGTATTATCTCATGGAGAATCATAAAACGAATATTATTAATTTTTACAATCATGTCTATTGACAGAGTTGGTGACAAAAATTACGTACGACCTTTCAGATTAGTACCTACACTGATATGACTGTTAAGAACGTAATAATACTGGGGGAATATACGGACATTAATAGAGCGTTTATATTGCAGAAGAGGATACATACAATATAATAATACGTGCAGAATAGTGTTTAAGGTCAATAAAATCCTTACAGTACCGAGCGTTTATATTTATATATGTTTGTTTTTTGCCAGGGATAATATGGCATTATTTGACACTCTGGGTATAGCTCACAGTTATAGTACGAGACATGGTAATTTATGTGCAATACCTCCAATATTCATGCTGCTAGAATAATACCTTTTCCCTTGATGGGCAGTCTTAAAATGAGTTTATCTAAAATGGAATAGGAAAATATTATTGCTAAGTTAGATTATCCAACGGAATGGGTCAATTCTATAGTATTAGTCAGAAAACCAGATGAATCATTAAGAATTTGCCTCGATCCTCGTGATTTGAATTTAAATATTTCTAGGGAATATTTTCCATTGCCTACCTTCGAAGAAATTACTTCAAGGTTGGGCAATGCACATTATTTTCTTACATTAGATGCTATGTCAGGATTTTGGCAAATTATGTTGGATAATGATAGTTTTGATTTTTACGGTTGCGATGCAGTCCCGAAGTTTTTCATAAAAGATTCAAAGAGATATTTAACATGGAAGGGGTTGAAATTTACATGTACGACATTTTAATTTGGTGTAAAGATAAAAAGGAACACGACGAGAGATTAGAGCAAGTACTAAAAATTGCACAAGAAAATAACATAAAATTTAACAAAAATAAGTGTAAATTTGCTATGAAGGAAATTGTTTATATGGGACATAAAATATCACAGAACGGGTTTAGTCCAGATAATTCTAAAATAAAAGCCATCACAGAAATGCCGAACCCAAAAAATAAAAAAGAACTGCAGATATTCTTGGGAATGGTAACGTGTTGGAACATTTGTTTAAAATTTATCAGATATTACTGCTACATTAAGACAATTACTTAAAAATTATATACTTGGGTGTGGGAAAAACAACACAATGATGCGTTTAATAAATTAAAAGAAATTTTAGTAAAACAACCAGTGTTGCAGTTCTATGATCCCAATAAGCCTATAGTCATTTCTGCAGATTCGTCAAAAAATGGGGTTGGGGCTGTTTTACTGCAAAACAAAATGCCTTGTATGTATGCCTCAAAAGCTTTAACTGACCAAAAAAATTATGCTCAAATAGAGAAAGAGCTTTATAGTTTAGATTTTGCTTGCGAGCGGTTTCACCAATTTATATTTGCAAAACCCATTGTCATGGAAACTGATCGTACAGATTTTCAATAAACCATTATATGACTGTCCACCAAGGTTGCAACGAATGTTTATAAGATTGCAAAGATATGATATCAAGCTTATTCATAAACCTGGTAGAGAGCTTTTTATAGCAGCTGCTTTATGACGAGCTTATATAACAGATCCTGAAAATAATAATAATGAATTTGAAAATGAAATTGAGTCACAAATTTGTCTGCTAAGATTAAATGTAAATGCTACTGATGAAAAAATCAAAGAGATAAAAATGGCTAATTTAAATGATATTGAAATGCAAATATTACACAATTATGTGGAACATGGTTGGCCAAAATTAATTAGGCAAGTTAATTCATTAGTTAAAGTTTATTACAAATATAAAGATAATATAACAGAAGCTGATGGTCTGTGATATAAGAATAAAAAACTTATAGTACCAACACCATTACGTAACGAGATATTGTCCAAAATTCATTACAGTCATTTAGGAGTAAATAAATACAAAAATCGAACAAAAGAATGTTTTTTCTGGCCAAGCATGTCTAAACATATAGAGGATTTTGTATTAAATTGTTCAATTTGTAGATATTTACAAAAAAATAAACAAAAGGAACCTATGTTGCCCCATGAAGTGCCTAATCTACCTTGGGAAAAAGTTGCATGCGATTTGTTTTATTTAGATGGGGAGATTTATTTACTGATTGTAGATTATTTTTTAAAATACATCAACAAGCAAAATTAATTGATAGTTCCTCCTCATTGGTTATTACATATTTAAAATTAATTTTTGCACGTCATGAAATTCCTAAAATTGTAATTAGTGATGGGGGACCACAATTTTCTAATCTTTATTTTAAACAATTTTCAAAAGAATGGCAGTTTACTCATATAATGCCAAGTCCTTTATATGCACAGTCAAATGGACTGGTTGAAAAAAACGTACAAACTTTAAAAAAATTATTAACTAATGCCAAAAACGATAATAAAGGTTTGTATTTAACGTTGCTACATTATAGAAATACACCGATAGATGAAAAAATTGGTTCCCCTGCTAAACTCTTAATGCCTAGGTATTTAAGGGATAATTTGCCTCTCGAGAAATCAAAATTTAAACCTCAAAATAATAACTATGGACATATTCAAAATAAATTAAAAGTCAGACAGGCCTATCAAAAAAAATATTATGACAGGAATGCAAATCATAATGAATATGAGTTCCAAAATAATGAAAATATTCATGTAAAAAAAATGGCAGATAAAAAATGAAAAGAGGGTATAATTCAATCGAAGTCAAAAATTAAACTTAGATCATATAATGTACAGTTAAATAGTAGTAACACTTTGTCAAGCAAAAACAGGTTTATTAAAATTTGCCCACAAAGTAATAATGATGTAACACAAACGGTGCCTAGTACTAGTTCAAGTAGTAGTAACAGTGACTTAAACAATGATTTATTAAATAGTTCAGATGATAGTGAGGATGATGTTATTTTTGTACCAAATAAAATACGGAGGGGGTAGGATAGTTAATGTGCCTGATAGGTTGAATTATTCTTAGTTAAATTCAGTTAATTAAGTTCATGTTATGTATTTTAAAAATACAAGTAAATTTCTATTTTGTACCAAATAAAACACGGAGGGGTAGCATAGTTAATGTGCCTGATAGGTTGAATTATTCTTAGTTAAGTTCAGTTAATTAAGTTCATGTTATGTATTTTAAAAATGCAAGTAAATTTCTATTAATTTTTAAAATAATACAATTGGGTTTATATTTTATCTAGGATATATGAAATGCATTTTATTAAAATTATTGTTTAAATGAACAAGGGAAATGTCATAAATGAAATAATTAAAATTTCTAATTTATAAGAACATCTAGATAAAGCATTACTTTTTATATACCATGTTTTATATAGTGTTATATATTATTTCTTTACTTACTTCTATGTGCCTATGCATTATTGAATAAATCAGTCTTAAATGAAATCTCGTATTTATTACAAAAACGACAACATTTAAAGATTCTCCGTACTATAATTGTATAATTTGCTATAACCGCTTACCAAAAAATGTGAGTGACTTACCATGTAGAAGTAAGAAAACTGCTAGTAGTGAAGACTTGTTACTCAATTAATGAGTTTTTAAATTCTAGCCAGAATTTCTGCATGTGAACTTGTGTGTAGGTCAATTTCACTTATATTTGCAAGAGTGATTTTACTATACGTAGATATGTGTATATATTGATATGATTTTTACTTGTATTTAAGGTAAAGAACACATTCGGGTCAATTTGAGTTGTACATTGTGAATAAAATGCATCTTATTTTGAGTAGAGATTTGCTTGCATGTTTTCTGTTTTCTTTTATTTGTTCTGTTTGGTAAAATACCAAAGTATTTTACAGAAGACAGATATTTTCTATAAATTCATGTAATTTTTATATTTCAACCATTAAAACAGATAGAGATGATTATAACATAATTTAATGGTAAAAGGAATGAGTTATTTTATTTAAATACACTTAATTATTGTTATACTAATCATGGGAATGGTAGCTCAGTGTGTTAAAGCGACTGGCTAGCAAACTGAGTTGCCTAGCGAAGTGGGTTCGATTCCCGCAAGGCGAAACAATTTTTCATTAAAAAAATTGCCCCAAGAGTGGTTCGGAGTCCACATTAAACTGTAGGGCCTCGTCTCTCTTTGCCTAGCACAAGATCCTTGAGATCTTCCAGGGGGTTACTTCGGTAACTTGAGAGGTGGTTAAGAAAACATTTTAAGAAGAAAACATTAAATGTTGCTAGGAGATGTGAAAAACAAGAAAAGAAAATTGTAAAAAATTGCAGGGCTGAAAAATTTTGAAGAAAATAAAATATTGGAGTAAAATAGAGAAAATAAATTGACGAAGGAAGATGAGTAACTAAACAATTTGAAAGAAAGAAATAGAAAATCGAGTTTTTCAAGATTTTGACAAGTAGGAGAAAGGAGTATAATCATAATTTATTTTAAGGTCTAGATAACGATTCCTGGTGGAAACGATATACCATATGAAAGGTGAAGGTGCTTTGGAGATAGCAGCTGAACATTAAGTGATACTGTGCGGCTGGAAGTTATATTGAGCTATGCAGATAATAAACTTTATATAAATTTCTTGTTCGTCATTTATCGTTTGGAAATAATTGATAATATTTTAAATTACAAATTTTGACAATTAGTTTCATTTTTATTAACAAATTTTATTTTAAACTTAATCATCATATTTTATTTTAGTATCGTATTTATTTTATTTAGCTAGACAGGGAATTTTATCTTTTAGTTGTATGAAATATTGTTCTCGCAATACATTGTTCAGTTTGATTTAAACTTGTTTTATTGTTTATTTGTGTTTCTAGAATCGTGTTTCTTTTAATTGATAGCGAACTTTCGACCTTGAGAATTAAAAAGTAGAAATTTTATCGTGTGATACTTTAACTGCATTTGCAGGGGGTATCATAGCAATATGTATATGTATTTTTCTGGTCCTGTATCATATATTTTGATATATTTATTTGTTTGTATGGTGCCCTGTAATTTTATTTTTTACTTATATATTGACTTACCAATGTTACTTATTTGTATAGAATTGGTTAATTGATATTATTATTATTTTCAAACTGCTTAGCCAAAACTGGCAGTAATAATTATATGCTATGCATATGATACTTGTAATACTTTATATCTATGCATGTGTAGCGTTAGTTTTTTTTATGTTTTCATATTTTCATGTTTTACATATTTATTATTTATTTTTATTTTGACATGTCCTATATCTTTGTCTATGATCGAAAGGATAAATAAAGATTATGATTATACCGATTATTAAATATAGCAATTATAATTTGTATTCTGATACCATCTCAAAATATCTTGCAGATATATAACTTCAGGTGATTTAAGCTGGTTCTCAGTTTAAATCCCCACGCATGGAGTAGTCTATTCGAGCGTAGTGTTTGATGTTGTGGAAACCCCCCGTGCTTTGAACCCGCATCCCGCGTAGGGTCGTCTCCTTATAAGGAAATAGAACCATAATGGTTGAAAGAGATTTTTATAGTGTTCTCGGAAATTCGGTTGAGTTGTGGGAGGACCTGATATCCTGGTATTTCAGTAATTTATGAAAACGCTCTATATTTTCATATAGGATCTAACTCATTAAATTATGATAGTGCTGAAAGATTTGATTTGAATGTTGTTTCTGATTGTATTCTTTCTTTGAGATTATCGATGTTATTTAGGTTTGTTGCATATATTTTAGTCTTGATATATTCCCGACAGAAAAAAATCCAATGACGTGAGGTCTGCTGGTCTAGCTGGCCATTCAATAGCACCTCTTTGTCCAAATGTTTCTTCTAAGTAATTTATTACAATTACAGCAAGCCAAACAGTTTCACTCGGTAGGGTCGAAATGCACCTCAGTCTTTATTTTATCTATTACTGTCATGTTATTTTATTATTGTCTAGAAGAGTCATGATATTCTTTTCAGTTACAGTTTCAACAACATAAAATGTAAATTATAGTACAAATAATGCATTAAAGGACATATGCTGTGTATTTATTAAATTTATATTTTGTTTATCAATATTTTTACGTTATTTTTTTTATCGTACACTTAATTTGTATCGATGTGCTTGTGTAACGCATTAAGTTAATTTATCTTTGTTGTTTTTACGTAGTTGTGTCAACAGTGTTACTTAAATGAACATATCCATTAGACTAACAAAATCCACATTTTTATATAAAATGAGTATAATAATCATCTAGCTTGGAAATCAAAATTAAGAGGATGCTTCCACTTTAGATAAGATCGACACTTTGACAGTGATAGCAGAGTTAGGCTGATTAATTCATGCAATATGCCCTTATGCACAACTTCTTGACAGGCGTTTCGATTTATGACGTTTTCAATTAATGACCTGTGTGCCAATAAAAGTTCCCAGGTGAAATATTTTGGAAACTACTAGAGACATTTGAGATCTGTAAAAACCCGTTGCTAGAATATATAGATGATTTTAGTTTTAAATAAAAACAGTTTTTTAATATGTTAAGGGGTATATGGCGCTATGCTACAAAGAATTTTTTGGATAACAGGAACTTAGAAATATTATCTATGGTGAAGAGAATTTAATTTCAATTGGATTTCATTATATGGAAAATCTCGAAAATCCAACTGTTTTCGAGAAATTTGAGTTTAAAATATTTAATTTTTGAAGAACTAAAATCGCCGTAACTTTCGTATATTAAATTTTAGACGATAGTACCATAAAGTAACCTCATACATATGTAACACTTGGGGAGATCGTTTATATTCGCAAAAATTTGATTCGCGTTAAATAACGAAACATTTTTTTGAACAAGTTAAACTAAAAATTTTGTTTCATAATGCAATATTATTATTATCATCGATGAAAAATGATAATAAACCTTCGGTATTGATAAATAAGCAAAAAATTCAATATGAATATTTCAATGAAAAATAGTTAAGTGAGAAACATCAAGTACATCAGGTGCCGTATTTTCGAGCTTGACCGAGGCGATGTTGTACACGAAATTGTGAGATTACGTATAGTGAATACGACCAGAATTGAAACCGTATAAAAACTAAAAGCCAGTAAAAACAGTCGGCATCTGTTGCGGAGGTAAACAGAAATATTTGTCATAAGAAAAACAATAAAGAGATGCCGGCTGCTTTTGCCGGCTTTTAGTTTTCATACGGTTTCAATTCTGGTCGTATTCACTATACGTTTCACATTTTCGAGCATTATGAACTCGCATGCGAACTTTTCGCATGCGACTGAATTCGGGCGAAAACAACGGATGGGGGTTTAATACACGATAAAGCGATTTCGTGTACGAATGTATTCAAAGTATCGTTTTGGTTTGTTTTATTTCTTGCCACATAAGCCCAATGTCTCAAGTTTAGATTTTTGCTGTGGTTTGTTTATTATTTAGGGACATTAAAGTAGACTTATTTGAACAAATTTTAGTGAATGAAAATGGAAATGGTAGCGTTAGATCGCTTAATACGTTTAGCTGCCATCAACGCCTTGAAACAGGCAGAACTTTTTGCAGAAAACGATCATGGAAAACAATTCCATGCCTATGATAATCCATTTAAGGATTAAAGCGATAACAAATTTGTCAAATTGTATCGTTTGATAAAACCAATGGCAGAAGGATAAGTCGATCACTGCTCCTGTGAGGGCGTTTAGTTTCGGGGATTTAGAGTCTCTATAAAGTAGAGTCTAGACACTCGGCCCCCACTCCACCCAAATGGATACATAATGGCGGCTATGGTTTGTGAGTACGCATGTGCATCAGTGTGTTTACAAGGTATCGCAAGTGTTAAAAGCAGATTGCAGTATTTGTTTTGACAAAGTGGAAAAATATATGTAAGTATGTTACATAATTTTTTTCTTGCGGTGGTAACAGCAAGGGCATGCACCGACTAAAATAAACTCAGTGGAGTCGGGGTGGTTCGATTTTGGTAGTACTTGTTATTATATTAATACTCAACTATATTAAGTGATTTTTAAACGCTTACATACCCCCTTCTTAGTTAATAAAATCACTAAATTATAGGCAAGTTTACTGAATAAATGAAACAAAGTATTTAATGCTTAAAATAAGGGTTTAATAAGAAAAAAACTATATATAAGTATACCCCGTTGATACCAATTATAGTAGAGAAACAGTTTTTAAAAAAGCCCTAGATGACATTTTTCAGTCATTTCAATTAAACCCAACAACTTGCGATCCTACTCGAATTTTTACAAATTGTCATGGCCAAACAAGCATCAGCACATTAGATTATTTAACCACAAATATGCCAAATGATATTTATTATATACATTTATTTAACGTCGGCCTATTTCCGCTACTGAGGCCTAACACCGACACCTGTAGATGAGCTACCCCCAACCAGGAATTTTGCCGAACCTCTTCCCTTAAGAAGAGTAGAGATCTTTTACTTGCCTAACATTTAATAGACAAGGGACCGACGGCTTTACATCCCCTCCGAAGGATGGTATATCTCCTATACAACCCTCGCCTAAGGTTGTATAGCTTCCGCGGATACACTGATATACAAGCCGCTGGAAGATGGGTGAGGCGAGGACGTGGTCTTCGTTGGAACGGTCACCAATCCAACTACTAACCACGCCTAACGTTGCTTTACATCGCATATCGAAGTATGTACATAGTAAAGACGCACCTACGCTCGCCTCATGCCAAATGATATGTATCATGCGAAAATTGTAAATGCATTTTTAGCGGACCATTATGCACAAATTATTGACATTTGTACTAAAGAAAAATTTAGATCTATAGAACCTAATAAAGAAATTACATTCAGAAATATGACAGCTGAAAATATAAATTGCTTCTTGTATAATGTCAAAAAACTAGATTTTTCCTTTGTGTATTCTTCAACAGATGTAAATGTGGGATTTAATTATTTATTAGAATCTCTAACATGGTGTCTAGAAATTAGTTGCCCTATTATAAAAAAGAAAATACGAGGTAAAAATAATATCAATTCTTGGTATACCAAAGAACTAAGAAGTGAGAAAAATGAGTTAAATAAACTAGAATGGAAGTAGAGGAAGTTAGCCGTAGGTCGGTCTCCCCCCACCACTGACCTTGACCTTGACCGTGCACCTGTGGTCCGTTCCTTCAAGGCCACGGTGGCACCGTAGGTTCGCATAGCATATACCGTGACCTTGACCTTGGACGGCCGCAGTGCGTTTCGACTTCAAGGGCGCAGTGTTGCTGTTACCCAGAACGATCACTTGCTGTGACCTTGGCCTTGGCTAACACTATTAGAGAATGCAAGGACGGAGCTTCCTCCTTGCCACGCAACTTGACCTCTAAAATTACATTAGTTCAATACGTACACAGTAAAATGTGGTGGGGTTCTATATTTTGTGACGTAGTATACTTTTTCTATAAAAAAAGCACGGACTATTAGAACAAAATCATATTTAGTCTGGTTCACCTACAGTTAATAAGTGAGCATAGTGTTGTGATCTGAAATATTTTAAGTAAGCAAAGTTCTGTAATATTTCTTGGTTAGTAATTCTTTCACTGTACTCAACTACTTAAATATGACTACCAATATCGATTTATTAGCCCTTAATGAACTTATTATTAAAGATACTGAAGTTTTAGACCAAAAACCTATTTCATCGTTAATTTTAAATAAGGTTTACGCCATTAAAAAAATGTTAATGCTTAATACACGTTTTGGAAAATCGATATTAGTACATTTATTTGATGAAAGTACAAGTACTACCTTTAAATCATTTTTGCCTAAACGTATTGCTGAACTATTAAATATAACTTTTATAGAAGAAATAAATTCGTCTAGTGGTAAATATGCGTTGATTTATTTAGGAGAGAATTCACCCATTTATACCGGTGCTAAATCAAGGTCACTAATAAAATTCGAAATTATTGCGTGATTTAAACTATTTAAAATATTTGTATACTTTAAATTATCAGACCAATAAATAAGGTATAGTGAAAGTATAACTTAGACTGAAATATTATAAATACACTACAATAGTAGTAGAGATGTAAGTAGTTTTATCATATATTTGATAACTTGTTCTAATTTTATTTATGTAATTTCTAGCCTCACTATAACTGGCAAGAATGTGGATGCAATATTCAGCAGAACGTTGGGTAAGGGCAGAAGACATTAATTCGGCAATTGAAAGACTATCTTCTGTACTAGGCGACTTAAGTATGGATAGACTCCATGCAATAAATTATGATCTGAATTACTGCTTCGATGCTGAAAAAGTTAAACAGCTTAATGAGGATTCTGAGAGGTATTACAGAGGTGCACAACTATGTGGTAAATTCTCTCGTGGTATTGTGAATTTAGAAGAATTCTGTGAGCAACTAGTGGAAATAAATTTAAAACATTTCCTATGTGACATAGAAAAATACTTACCTAAGAAAATTATTGAAAAGTATCAACTCGACCAATCTGATGAAGAACAGGATGAAGACAACTCAATTAGTAGTTAATCACTTATTGTAATTCTTCTGTTAATAATATTAATATGTAAATGGTGTAATAAAATTATTATTATGGAAATATAGTTGTTTTTATTTTTAAAATTAAAATTGAAATAAATGAAACACATTATTAGATTATACATTAATTTATTTATAATTATTTTTGGTGACATACATTAAAAAATATTAATTATTAATCCTAAATATAAACATATTTAAAGATATTTATTTTAACTCTATATTTAAATCTATAATACATTTGTTAAGAAAGTGAACGTTTGCAAGAGAGCAGTGACTATATTTTTGGTTGGGTGTGTTCCATACATCTTGGTACCTTTAACGATTTTAGATTGGGTATGCAGGGTGAGAAGTCATCTAGATCTATAACTCTATTCCATTTTAGATGATGCTGTAGAACATTTTTCTTTAATTTGCCTTTGCATACAATTATAACATCCTCTGACAATACGTTGCGTCGAAAATTATTAACAGCGTTTTGACAAAGTCGATGAAGTATTAGTGGGAATTCTGACAGTTGAATATATCCATCACTCCATTTTATGCCCCCATGGTAGTTGTTTTCTAACCATCGGTAGTGAGTCTGTTCGCCTTGGGTTAGTGATGAGAAAGGATTTGGTGGTTTGAAGAAATAGTGTGCTTGCTGATTAGTGTTACAACATAGAACAGCTAATTCTTTAACGGTAAAATCATTTGTTTTATATTGAAACCCCTGCAAGTCAACTATCAAAGTAGGAAATTGGCTACCTAATGACGTCATGGTAATAGGTATTCGTTACTTAGCACCAGCAATGCCACACTGAACTGAACCATCTAATGCGCTATAACTTAAATACGCATCGTGAAGTATAAGTGCATATACTCGAGTTTGTTCGGGAAACTTCGTCTTCCGTGTCTCAAATTCAATTTTTATATCGACGGTGGATGATTTCATTGCATCTGGTTGGTGTGAGCAATCAATAACAAACAATGGATTTTTTCTGAATTCGCCAAGGTCCATCATAGGTTCACTCATATCTTTATCGTAATAACTACGTTGGAAATTTTCATAGGCGTAGTAGGCTGCAGAGTCGAGTTTCTTATCGAAATTTAAATTCCAACGTTCATATGGAAATACTTCGGCATTTAAATATAGCCGAATATTATTTATATCTGCATGTATAAAACTTGCGGCGTCCTTGGTTCTGTCACTAGAGTTGCCATTGTTTTGAAATCCGATAATGATGTATCGAGGTCTCTCAAGACTGTTAGTGGTTTTAACAGCCCATATATCAGAAGCAGTATCACGTAGAGTGGGTAGCTCATAGAGATCCCACATACGGTAAGCCATTTTAACTTTAGCATTATTACTGCTCGTATCAATTTTCTTTAATAGTTTAACCTTTTGTCTAACTTCAGGCACAATATGTCTTATCTTCCATTCGATTTTGTTAATTTCTAACTGTGCATCAACTTCTCCAATGTAAGAGTCTTTAAAGGAACGTGCTATAATTAAAATTAATTCCTGTTTTGTATTTAAAATACCTTTGGTATAATCTTCTGCAAAACCCATGAGGTACTTAAGAGGGAGTTTACCGCTGAAAACGTGGCTGGTAGTATCTAAAATATCCTGTTTTTTCTCGGTGAGACCCCAACCTATAGTTAGTAGCGATGGGAGGGATGTTTGTCCATATGACACCCTAGTTTTCATTGTAGTAGTGATGCCAGGCTTCCTAACGACAGCGACCTGTTCACCACCCATTTCATATCTTATTTCTTCGAAGAGAAAAGCTAGCGCATTGTTAGATAGATAACACTTCTTGGTAACATCACTAGGGGTAAATTTTCCTTCTATATAAATGTAACTCTCTGTAATGTCAAGTATTAAGTCCTGAAAATTGACAGGAATGCGTACTTCATCAGAGTTTCTATAATATGGTGAACCGTGTGGTTTATATGTATGCTCATGTAAGCTAACGAGTGACTGATCGAATACAGGTTCCTCGAACACCTCAAGTTTTTCACTAGATGTAAAAGTCACCATTATTAACTATTTTTCTCTCAGTTTCAATCCGATGGATCGAAGAAATGCACGATCTTTAGCTGGCAGGTTATGTCTTAACCGTTTAAGCTCTACACGTTGAATGAGTCGATTTCCGCAGTCATTAGTCTTTTTATCGTCAATCACATTGAAACGATTGTGTGCTAATCGTTGTTGATTATATCGGAAACCCATTGTGTTTGCGATTTTAAAACTGTTTCAATTCTAGCTTTACGATAATCTTCTCACCACGAAAATTGATTAAATCTCCATTATCATCCAATATGCGTAGTGTAATGTTGTCGATAAACTGACGTCCTTCAGGTCTAACAGGCAAATATATGATGTTCGCTGGCTCTCTGGTAAGTTTGTAACCTGGTTCAACGTCTATGTCGAACTCGAAAAGGGTATGGGATTTAAGGGTATTCAGATATGCTCCAGAGATAATGTTGCAATCTACACGTATCATCCTTACTTTCATAATATCAACAGGTAATGTTGATTCATGATTAGTGTTTGGATGCAAATAAGTCGATTCAAATCCCAATAAATTACCAATAGAGTTTGCTTGTGTAAAGTCAATTCCATATTTTGACCAAATCTCACACTTTAGCGTATTGTTGTTCGCTCGCAGTCGAAATAGTTTTTCTTTTTCCTCTTTCTTATCACCGGGCATAGCTTTCAGTATTGCACGATATATCTCTTCAATTTCATAGGCTCCGCAAGGTATGTGGATAAGTGTGGGGGCTACTTTTGGTCCAATTCGATAGCAAAAACGATTGTTGGTTTCGTCCACATTGAATATAGAATTGTAAGAATAGAAGCCTGTTAATCCTAACCCATATCGACTATTAGTATCTAATTCAATGGGAGGATAAAACTCAGCACTGAGCACACTAGATCGGTTTGATAGAGTGAACGTATACGACATGACTGATGATATTTAGTGTTCTCTCATGAATTTATTGTGAACTACAGCAATAATCGTGGTGTAATTTTCGTTTTTTGCTGGATGACGGAGACGTTTGTATCTCATTATTTGATGCAACATTGACATCGCGCACTTTACAGTAGCAGCAAAATATTCTTCGAGGCGGCGGCCCATCATTAACATCAACACTGCTACCACCGCCATCATCATCATCATCATGATAATGTTCCTGACAGTATTGATATTTTAAAATATCAATATCATTCTGGAGATGCTGGGGTAGTTTGTCCCATACTAATGCAATTTCATGTGCAGCACATCCAATCATTACTTCTTTAGGCATATTTGCCAGTTGTTGTTTGCTCATCTTCAATAGACTGCGTAAACGGGAGAATGCGATTAGTGATTGACCCATCTGCTTGATGCTTTCCCGATCCATTTCAAGGTCTGCAGATGTTATTTCACAAGCGTTTGTAGTTATTTTGTAGTGAGAAACTTCAAACACAAATGACCACACCACACTGTGTTAAAATTTTGTTGGCGTTCATAGTTATAGTAAATTTTGTCGGTCGACTTTGAACCTCTGCGCAGATATAAAACTAATTCTGTCGGTGGGGGTAAATCACCAAAACTATCGAAATATGTGACTAAACTACCACGTTTTTTAAATGCAACCCAGTGTGTTCCAGGGCCATTTATACTGTCTAGATTTATGATGGCCGACTCATTATGACGTGGTCCAGAATATGGTAGAGTGTCCCGCATAAATATCCCCCGAAAATAGGGCACTTTCATCTTCTCTGCATAATATTTAAGATCGATATTAGTGAGAGGTTTTCGGGGTAGAGCATCTAGAAGTTTTTTGAACTTTGTGGTTTTAGATAAAGTCCTAGTCCTTTGCGATATGGTTTTAAATATAGCCCTTTACCACTTTTTCCTATAGAAATCGCCTCCATCTGCCTATTATGGCGATTTTTTTCAGCTAATTCCTCTCTACTCGTTTTAACATCATTTACAGCTTTAGCTATACCAGCAGCAGTGCCAGCTAAACTACCCAAAGCTGATAATCCAGCAAAAATGGGTATTAATGGTAGAATTCCACCCACTTTCGGTATTGGTATTATCCTAGGTGTACGAATATTACGTTTTCCACCAGCTGCTCTCATGTGTCGTCGTGCTGCTTGAAGCGCAATTTGCGTAACTTTTTTTGTGTCCTTAGCGATTTTTCGTTTACCACCGGCTTTACGTATGTCATCACGTACTTTACGTACTATTCCAGCACCAAAAGCTATATTTCTAGTTTTTTTCTTGTTTTTCTTTTTAATTATACGTTTCTTTGTAGTACGGGGTGTTGTTGACGTACAACCCATACCAAGACGTTGCTTTCCCTTCATTATAGTTGTAACTAACCACGCGGCGGCCTTTTCTTTGAAACTTACGTCTTTTGATTTAACTCGTTTCCAGGCAGCTTGTTCAAGTTGATAGTCTGCTTTGTGTCGGGCTGCTAAATTACTGGTGTTTTGATCGTATGCAATATCGTGCTGCTTGCATGCAGCATCGAGTTTGTTTATGCCTGGATCACCTCGGGCTAATCTTTTTTGTAATTTGGTGCCTGGACCACAATACTGGTAACCTCCCGGTAAGTGTAGTTCAAATGGGAGCTTATTTATTAGAGAATTGACTACCCCCTTACCAATCTTTAAACCACGACGATTTTCACGTGTGTGCTTCTCGGTTGACACCATTTAAATAACAATCACAATACGTACATCTATTTATATAGTATCCATCCGTGCTACGATGCGCATTGTGAAGCAGAAACAGAAACTTGCTGTAGATAATTTAGATGAAAAAGTAGGGTGTGGACTACAAGTCGAATCACGCCATGGCCCGCTACTTCCCTCAACTATTCGCGGACTCTTAATAGGTCCAAGTGGTTGTGGCAAAACAAATTTACTAATAACTTTGCTTACTCATCCACTTGGGCTACGTTTTTCAAACATTTACTTATATTCAAAGTCCTTACATCAACCCAAGTATGAATATTTACGCGATATATTAGCACCGATTACGGGGCTAGGATATTACACCTTCAGTAACAACGCGGAAATAGTGCAACCATCCGACGCTGAGCCTGAGTCTATATTTATATTTGATGATGTTATATGTGAAAAGCAAGATGTTATTCGAGCATACTTCTCAATGGGGCGTCATAAACATGTAGATTGTTTCTATTTGGCACAAACGTATTCCCGCGTCCCTAAACAGTTGGTAAGGGATAATAGTAATTTCATAGCAATTTTTAAGCAGGATGATATGAATTTACACCACATTTTCTCAGACCATGTCTCACCGGATGTGACTTATAAAGAATTTCAAGAAATGTGTGCAGAGTGCTGGAAAGACAAATATGGGTTTCTTGTAATTGACAAGGATAGAGAAGTAAATGAAGGGAGATATCGCAAAGAACTTGATAGTTTCATATATCCATGAAGTATTGTAATTAAAATTTTAATTGGTCTACAGATAGCATCGGGATAACTTCAGCAGTGAGGCTGCATTTGTTAGACATGAATGACAATGGTGAGAATAAACTCAGTAGTGCTATAGGTAGAAACATGAGAGAAGAAATAAGACTGAAACGTGAATTGATTGAGGCCACCGATTCAGTGCGCAAAAAATTCAACTCTGTGAAGAGAAGAAACGTTGAGAATCAGTTAACACTCGAAAAAATTTATGAACCCATAACAAAACCATTAAAGGTTATATCATCTGCTTCACATAACCAATCGCTAACACAACCTCAGAAACCAACACAACCGATAGAAAGTGCAAGAGCTAGTACTAGTACATTTAAAGCAACACCTGAAACTAGTGATGAAGATGGTGACAAAAATGCAAGTCAACAATATTTTTTGGAAACACCACCGGGATCGTCGTTAATGAGCACTCCATGTTCAGAAAGTTCTATTAGTGGCGCAGAAGGAAAATGTGATATAGTGCAAACACATTTAGAAAATCTGAAATTCGACAATGCTAGGTATGATACTATATACGGTGTACGTTTAGACCCCCATACAGAAAAACTACAAATGGGTAATGCTGAAATACGCTTTTCTAATGGAAATATCACATTGTGGCGTGGAACTAAGAAGGTGGGGACGTATTCTGGCAGTCCTAAGTTATATGATATGATATTTATGAAACAACCACAAATTTCGCGTAGTAATGAGGCTATTATTGGCGACAAAGAGTGTCAATTATATGGGGGGATTTTAAAACAGACAAAAGCACCATATAAAAATTATGATATGAAACAGGGTTTGAATAAAGCTAAATGGAAGAAATTCACTAATATTATAGAACCATTGGTATCTTCTACAGTTGTGACGAGATCTAAAACTGGCTTAGGTGTTCCTATTAATAAATTATACAATAATAGAGGTGTTGACTATGTATATTGGAATAAACCGAAAGAACTGGTGGACCGCCTACGCCTGCTCTATAGCTCAAAAATGGTTGGTAACAATGGTGTCAATAACGAAATAGTCAGTTTATTGGAAGAAATGAGGGAAGAAAGGATAATCTATTAGTGAAGTTAAAATTCATTTCACACTTATTTAATTAGTATAAAATATTGTGAAATGCTTAAACGGGGTCAGACGTAAACAGAAATGGCTGTTGTAAACAACACAATTGACAAGTTCGGTAGACGAAGAAGTAATAATAATAAATCGATTATCGTACATGGACCTCCAGGTATTGGTTTTAAACTTACCGCAGATAATCAATTTGATATGCAAAATAAGCGTTTACTGAACATTGGTGAACCAATAAATCAAAAAGATGGTGTAACTCGTAACTATGTAGACGAAAATATCGATAAATGTATGAAAGACATTAAAAAGTCACACATTGCTTTTATGGAGAATCAGTGGACTGAATATAGTAAGTTTGTACACAGCAAAATTACCGAGATGATTAATGACGCTCTGCAACACATTAATAAAGAAATTTCTGGAGTTAAGAAATTAACCGAGGACAATTATACTATTTTATATGATGCAATAAGCAAAGTGCACCACATTCTCGATGAATCCCGTCTGAAAGGTATGACAGTGCGACAGAAATCACTTGGAAATATTGTGGCACAAGCTGGGAGGAACGATCGTAATCAACAAGTGATAGATGAAATAGTGGCTGAAGTCACGGACAACGCTGCTACATTAGGAAAAAAGTGAAAAAACAGACCTAAATTATCTATATAAACGCCTGACTTAAACTTCAATTATGGTGATTAGTAATGAGAAATTACAAGTTGTTAACGAATTGCATAAAGCTTGTAGGAGAAATTTCCGTAGAAGAAGAACAATAATCAAAGGTTATGGTGATTTATGGCAAATGGATTTAGCTGAAATGCAACCATACGCTGATGAAAACAATGGTTATCGATACATTCTCGTAGTGATCGACTGTTACTCAAAATATTTGTGGACTAAACCTCTAAAAAATAAAACTGGTGTTGAAATTACTAAGGCTATGAGAAGTATTTTACAAGAATCAAATTATTCTCCTAAAAATCTACAAAGCGATCAGGGTACGGAATTTTACAACAAAAACTTTTCTGCTTTAATGAAACAGTACATCATTAATCATTACTCCACGTATAGTACGAAAAAAGCAGCAATTGCAGAAAGAGTAATACGAACATTAAAAACCTGGTTATATAAAGAATTCTCAGCTAGAGGTAAATACAAATGGGTTGACATTCTATCCGACATTACAAAATTGTACAATAATAAAATACATCGTACGACTGGTATGAAACCTGCTGATGTTAAACCAACTACACGTTTAAATGCTTATAATCACATTAAAATTGCTTTGAAACCTAAATTTCGTATTGGCGATATAGTTCGAATCAGTAAATATAAAGGTGTATTTGAAAAGGGGTTCACACCAAATTTTTCAACTGAACTTTTCAAGATCGTTAAAATAAATGTAACAAATCCCACAACATATACACTCCAGGACATTCATGGCCAACCAATAAAGGGGTGCTTTTATGAAATGGAGCTACAAAAAGCTAAATACCCTGATGTCTACTTGGTGGAAAAGGTTTTAAGAAGGAGAGGGAACAAGGTTTTTGTGAAGTGGCTCGGATTCTCTAATGACCACAACTCTTGGATTAACGAAGCAGCTCTTATTTAATATTGTCACATTCTTTATATAAAATGTGTATATTTATAACAACTAATATTTTACTTATGTTTAGAAATTTCATAATAAAATGTGTGTATTCCATTAATATTTGTTTTATTTATTTTCCCCATATAAGACTCCAAAGCCTTAGTAATTATATACACATTAACGAAAAAATATATACAAATGCAAATTTGTTAAAATTTTTGAATTAATTTTTACTCCTAAAAATTATTAGATGAAATCAAGAAAATCATTTTAATAAATTTTATTGAGAAGAAAATATTTACAACGAATTATAGATTAAATATATTTATTTAAAACGTATATAATACAGAAAAAATACAAATACATATTTATGGAATTAATCAGATGAAATCCCCCCGTCTCGACAGTAACGCTTCCTGACAGAAACATTCTCTGTTGTGTTTCATCACACCTCCATAAATATGTCCAACATATTCACAAAGTAAAACACTGTATGTCTTCTCGTCTCTGCATTTGCTGCAAATATTGTTCCAACAATCACCAGTGTACTTGTTGCAAACCAGACACCGCTGCCTCAATGGGTGCTCCACCTTGCATGTCTCACAAACATCTCGGATAATTCCAAAATTTGTACGAGTCGTGGGTTGTAGACACTTGTAGCACTCTTGCTCCAGACGCTCACGTGATGCTGCTTTTCGGACGGTATTCACTGGCACTGGATTTTCTTTTATACAATTTGAACATAGTCCAGTACATGGATTAATTTGCTGCTTTGCCCAGAATTGGGAACAATTATAGCACAGAATTGCACCATCCATACTATATGGATATACGGCGATTGTTGGTTTCGATTGCCACTCTCTTGGACAAGACATTGCTGTTTTAAAAACAAGTGTACGGTATGACAGCTGAATAATAACTGAGTTCCTCCTCATGGCCTTGTTTGTTTAAGTAGTCGCTGGAATTGCCGATATTAGAGCCATGGTATGTCGTTAGAGATGATGTGACGTCACCAGCAACATGTTTAAAAGAGGAGGTGTAACTCCACGTTAGATCAGTTGCTTTGCAAACTTCAACGTTGATCATTCCGTCTACTGTCTTATATATTCTTTTCCAAGTATTAATATGGCTGCTGTACCTGCTGGTTGGGCTAACCTCAGATTCCTGGACTGGTTAGCATCCCTAGATGTCCTCAACAATATATGGTACCTTGAAGAGGTAGAGGACGACTTGGCTGCTCCCGAAGACGACGAGGTAGAAGTTGAAGACGATGAGGAAGGCGATGAGGAAAGCGACGAGGAAGACGATGAGGAATTTTTTGACGCTGAAGAGGGTGCAGACGATTCGAGTGATGATGAGGGTATCGTCGTAGATGTTCCCCACCAAAGAGGGCAGCGGTGGATAACATCAGAATATTTAGCAAGGGTGAACCCAATGGATGGCATCTTCTGCACCACCATGACCTTTGTTGCGGTCCAAGTAGTGGGTGGTATGGAATACAATCTTTGCCACGGATGTTTTCTGGGATACCAGTCTAGGGTGGATCCTGGGAGACATCGTCATGTGGACTACCATGCCACTACAAGGATAATGAGAGGCAGGCGGGGATATTGCAAATCTTGCAGAGATCCACTATATCAGATTAGGCGAGTGGAAATCTGCAATATTTGCAATATGGACAGATAATTTGTAGTTTTTTTTTGTAAATATGTATATATCTCTTAGTTTATTGTAAATAATTATGTAATTAGTTTTAGTGATAAATAAATGTATATATTTAATTTTTAGTTTATTGTAAATATTATATAACTAGTTTAAGTGTTAAATAAACGTTAAATTGAATCTTATTTTTTGTTTTATTTACTAAATATTTAAATGTAAGTAACACAATGTTACTAGAGAAATCTGTGTTTCACTTCGATTATTGCTTATGTTGACAGTGCTATTGATATTGATGGTGTTAAAAATATGAGTATTAGGACACTTTCTACTCTTATTTGTGTGAGTAGTGAGGTGGGGAGTGATGAGGTGGGGGTGGTGGTAGGGGCTATATATACATAAGAAAGCCCTCACCATCCTCAGTTTACTTTCTACGCTCCAACATGTCTGAAGTACAAGACAATACTGTATCTTCCACTTCAACCATGTTCGTTTTGTGCGAAAGGTATCGTGCCTACCTGCAGCGCGTTAGAGAGGCGACAAGGGGTGGTGTAGCAGATAGCACCACCTCACCAGAAGAATACCAACCATTGGAGAGGTCTCCGTCCACATGGTCGATGGACACTGTGCCCAATGATGATTCCGAAGACGAGATGGATGGAGTAATTCTGGAGGAATCATCGACGGACACAGCGGAATCGTCTGACTCGGAAGATGATGCAGCCATTCTGGTGGAGGAATCTACCGATGAAGATGAGGATGCAGCCATTCTGGTGGAGGAATCTGCCGATGAAGATGAGGATGCAGTCATTCTGGTGGAGCATGATTCGGACGGATAATTCTGTTTTATTTTATGTATATATATTTTTGTTATTTATAAATAAATGTATTAAGAGTTATTCTTTTTTTATTTCATTTCATATACAATAAATAACAGTAGTAAAGTAAAGAATAAAAAATTGCTTTAATATAAGAAATAACGGGGTACTTATTTAAGTAAATTGGTTATTCGTATTTGGACTGTCGGTCAAAAGTGTTGCAAAAGGTGTATCGAGGTCACAGTTGTCCTCCAGTACCGTTTCTACTCACTTCCGACCTTTAGTTTTGCCGCAGCAGACTTTTTCCCGGAACGGCTAGTCGTATCGCTCCGAAAGTGGTTGCAATCGCTTCCCAGTGATCGATTTAGTCGAAAACGATACCTCGCGTGTCCTCGGGCGTCTTCGGGTGGCTTCGGGAAACTTCGGGAGTGTTCGGCATGAGTTCGGCTTTTCGCTTAAAATTGCAGCCTTTGCATGTGTGAACTCCCCTGAAACGTGTTTTGATTTTTTTATTCCCCCAATCCTTGACACAACAGTGAATAACGCGTTCGGTAGTGTTCGGATCGATTCGGAAATTATCGGAATCGATTCCCAGTGGTCAGTTTAGTCGAAAACGATACCTCGCATGTTCTCGGGCGTCTTCGGGTGGCTTCGGGAAACTTCGGGAGTGTTCGGCATGAGTTCGGCTTTTCGCTTAAAATTGCAGCCTTTGCATGTGTGAACTCCCCTGAAACGTGTTTTGATTTTTTTATTCCCCCAATCCTTGACAAAACAGTGAATAACGCGTTCGGTAGTGTTCGGATCGATTCGGAAATTATCGGAATCGATTCCCAGTGGTCAGTTTAGTCGAATAGAATTACTTTCTACATTTACATTTTTTACATTTTTTCTAACCTAACCTAACCTAACCTAATTTTTTTTCACATTTTTGCATTTAAATTTTTTTTTTACATTTTTTCTAACCTAACCTATTTTTTTACATTTAAATTTTTTACATTTTTCTAACCTAATCTAACCTCATTTTTTTTCAGTTTTACATTTTTACTTTTATATTTTTTTACATTTTTTCTCTTAACCCTAACCTAATACTAAATTTATGTACAAACATTTTTAATGCAACATTCTGTAGTGTGTTTACGCACTACCTTATTCCCAGTTTCTTCTTTATAGCATTTAGCTTCCTTGTACATCTCTCAGAGGCTTTGCGACGCTTCGCAATGCCTCTGAGCATTTCATCGGCCCGAGAATTCAACATCTCCGCCTTCCTTTTGAGGGACTGCGCGTGATCCTTTAATTTGCTGTCATCATCAGTTGCACTTTTAAGTTCCCTATCCTCCCGCTGCAACTGTTCATACATGTTCAAGAAATTTTTGAAAGTTTCATTTTGCTCTTCTTGGGAGAATAACTCCGATTGTGAATCAGAATCACTTTCATTCACAACCAGAGCACGGTTACGGGGTTCCTGCGTTGGCAACACCGCACGAGAGCATCCTGGCAACGGCGCGCTCGAACATACCGGTTGCACTTTCGTCGGCTTTTTTGCAGCATCTTTTTTCGGTTTCTTAGCTACCGACTTTTTTGCAGCAGCTTTTTTAACCACCGGTTTCCTTCCCGATAACGGCTTTTTATTTTTAGCTGCTGCTTTCTTAGGCTTTTCAGGTATCTCTACCTGCCCCTCGTCTGAGCCAACATCGGGAATAGGGCTCAGGCGAGCAGGTACAGATGCTTGCGCCGATAAAATTCTTCTAAGAATCGACACGTCATCATCTTTCTCGGTATTCTCTACCTGCGTCTGCTTTGTAGATGTTGAAGGATGCGTCGTCATCTTCTTTTGGCCTTTCTGCGAAGAAATCTTTGGTTGCGCAGGTTGAAATTCGTCCTCAGAATTTGTCTCCGTAACCGTAGGGAACCTAGACCACGCGGCGTTCGGGTAGGCCTCTCCATTAGATGTACTAGCTCTGGCTTCATCTGAAGCCAAAGCCTGCGCGTCCAATTCGGAGAAATCGTAATCACCCAGCAAATCGTTCAAATCGGTCAAATCCGTCGGGATTTCAATATCCGGAACTAAACCCACGCCAGGGCTCGTCTGGTTGTTCGCCACACCATTACCCGGACAAGCGTCGCCATTGTCACCCACGCCAGGGCTCGTCTGGTTGTTCGCCACACCATTACCCAGACAAGCGTCGCCATTGTTCGCCACACCATTACCCGGACAAGCGTCGCCATTGTCGTCTTGCCCTGGCATATAATTAATTAAGTATGCAGCCACAGCACTCAACAAAGCGCCTCCCTTACCGCTACCACCAGAAACACCAATCTTTTTTTGTCCTACCATTGTCACAACAAACACAAAACGGACACGAGAAACGGGCACGAAACACAAAACACAGAACACAAAGAATGCTAGGAATAGAGCAGACAGCACTATTTTGCACACTTCTTTACAACTCGAGAGCTGGAGACGGAAAGAATCTTTGTAGCATCTCTGAAGCCCATAACGCTGAACTAACCCCTCCACTCCCTACCACTCTTGTTCCTATTGGTTCAAATTATTTCCCTACACTCTCTAACTAACCCCCTACTTCCCACCCCACTCTTCCTATCGTCTCTTTCTATCTTATTGCCTACAGTACTCATACAATAAAAATACCATTGAGTAATTTAAATCTTTATTTATAAATTAACATTTTATTTCATACAAATATCTCTTACTTCGACTTACACATAACATGAAATATCACAATGAATTTTTCAATTGAATATTATAATTGTCGACCTTTGCGTTAACAAGTAGAAACATTATTAACAATTAATCACTCAACTCATTCATTGCTTTGAGTAACACATCTAGTTTATCATCATCCTTTAAAACATTTCGTTCAACGACACTATTTAAGGCTGATATTAACCACTTTAAATTCTGCTCTGGTTCACTCTGAAAAAATGTTATGTCTGAGTGACCCCAGGGTAGAGTTTTAGTGGTATTGGGAATCACAAAACGTTTATCGTCATAATAAGAAAGAGCAACTTTATTCCGCATCTCTGTATAGATATCATGCAAGTGACTTCTGAAAGTATTCATTTTACGAAATATTAACCCGCCCTGCTCAACAATTTTTCTGTAGTCATCTATTGTAAGTTGTTTTTCAATCACAGATTTCTTTACTCCCTTGGCTTTTTTCAACTCATTACCGACCGATTGCACGTAGTACGCTTTCGCTCCAGTACCATAAAAGCTGATAATAGGATCTTCGGGGAATTCGTCTTTCATATTCCCAAGCACAGACGAGCCTTTTGGAATATTAAATTTATTTCCCTCCCTGTAATTAGAAGTATCAAATTTTTCTGGATTTTGTACAATAAAGTCATAGAAGTTATCTGTATAAACTTTCATAATTAAGGAATCGGTGTCGGTGTACAACAAAGAAGCATTAGCACCGAATTGACGTTTAATAACACCATAAAAAAAATTATACAGTACCGTCTTCGATAATTCAAGAATACAAAATCCTACGTAAATTGGTTTGTTATAGACTACTTGCAATTTGCTCATTTCAATCGCTACAAAATCCTCAGAAAAAATTGTGCAAGATTTGAAATTTGGACGAGCGATTAATGCGTTTGCACCTATAGTTCTTCTAACATTTTCCCAATGAGTAATCAACTTTATATCTCTTCTATTATCAACATTTTCCATGGTTTTACCAAATACTGCATTATTCATTAATTTATATTGGTCTTTTTCAAATTTATTGGTCGCTGAATTTCTCATTTGCGTATTTAAATCGATGTATTTTTTTAACCAGGGCGACTGCTTGAACTTAAGTACTCTATGGGTTTTTAACACCATTAAACCATTTTCAATGGCTTGTTTCAAGTTTCTATAATGCACAACATATCGTCTCTTATCATTCAAATTTGGGATTAATTTTGGTGATTTTGATTTTGATTGGGGGGGTATAATATTTTCTACTAAGAAAGGGAGATCTGAATGTAAATCGTGTAACTCTTGCGGATAATGTATGTCTACTTCAAAAACATACCCGTGTGGACTCTCGTCTGAAATATTAGTAACATCTAAGTCGATAATTTTTCTTTCGGACAGCCACTCAAATCCCCCTGTTGGTAATGCTTGGGACATACTATGACCGTATAAGTTCGTAGCATCAAGATATGTGATAAATGACGACGGTTCTGAGGGATCATAATTGGGTACAAACTTATTATTTGCGATATGCTTCCTTTCTGTACACTGGCTGACACCACCGCGTATAGCTTTTTTAAAAAAATGTATCATATCGATATCTGTTAACAATTCAAGTTCTACCGCTGTTAGTTTCAACATAGCGTCCCAAGATAAACCTGGAGCTGTGTAATATTGAGCTGGATCCAATTTATATTTATTCACGCAAATTTTACGAAAATTTTCAAATACGTCACACAAAAGAAGGACATCTGATTTTAAATACAGGTCTGAATAGTCACCCAAACTCTGGCACTCAAACAATTCCCACACATTTTTAGCCCTTTCATAATCGTCATCTGATATATGTGTTTCATTTAGGCTGTCATAGAATTCCTGCTTGGTGGGTAGAACACGATTATTTAATTTCTCTAAGTTATCTACGAAACTATATGGAAATACACCCTTCCGTCGCATTAAAATAAATTTTGCATTATCGGTAAAAAAGTTCTTCATTGTAACCATTTGACCTTCATTTAAATTTTCCCCTAAATTTTGTAGTGATGCTGACATAAATTTAAAACTATCGATGAAACGTAACCGCAAATATTTATTTTTTGTTTCCCCCTTGTCAGTAACGTAATCATGCATGTAAAGATGTTTTGTAAAAGATATATATTTTTCTTTGTTTTGTGGTATTACGTCAACTTTATCTTTATGAGCGCATAACTCTTTTACAAATAAGTGAATATCGTATCCACTCATGTTGTGAAATATGATAGGTACAAAATTTGGTAGTTTATAATTTAAATTACAGATCGAGTGCGCGGCACCGAATCGTATCTTACCAGTTAAGTGGCAATGATCTTTCACCTTTATATCACCTTCTGCAAAAGGCTTCTCACATATACCACAGATGGTTGCATTGTCAAAATTTTCTCTTTCTATCGCTGTAAGCGGGGACATGGGGATTACATCTTTCATATATCTATTATAAATTTCCCTTAAATCAGCCTCTATACATGATACAAATACTTTTGCTGCATCAGATCCGCGATATAGTTCAAATTTAGAAATGCTATTATCAAAGGAACATTTTATGTAATACGCGAAAGAGTAAGGTTCGTGAATAAACGTTTTGTTGGTATAAGAGCGTTCAGGATTTGGCTCGCAAGTATTTATCGGTTTCAAAATGGATTCAAAGTCTGCATATACTACAAATGGTACTTGCATTTGTCTGTCAAAATTCTCAAATTTTAATATATTTTCCGGTACACGTTTCCCATATTTATCAATCCGAAATTGTGTCGATGGTGTTGTAGTGTAAATATGATTACAATCATTTGTTTGGTGAGACATTAGCTGACGTTCGTTACAGAAATACAGCAAACACCCATCACAAAAATATTTTCTATGTCCGTGAGCGGATATTTGATTTGATACTAATCCAGATAAATTTTTTATCCAACAATAGTGAGTTTTAGCACAATCCGATTTACAATGATGATTCTGATCACATTCCGCGGAAATTAATAATAAGTTAACATGAATACGTAGTTTCTTCTGAGAATAACGCAAAGGTCCGACAACATCATATTTTACTTTATTATTCTCGAATTTCTTTTCTAACCCATACACATTAATAGATATATTATTCAATTCCTCAAATTTTGAAATGTCTCTCAATTTCATTGGAAAATTCATACCTGTCAAATTTAGAACTCTTGAATAATGTGGATAAGATGACATTTGAGATGTACCACCATTTGCAGGATACAATGCTGAAGTGACTGCCCAAGCAAAACAGTATTGGTCCTGGTTTTCTATATTCACTACGGCCTTCTTATTTGCGATGAACTTTGGTAACTTGATATATGATGAACCACCCATTGGACTGTACTTGTTTATATTAATTTCAACAAATTTTATTTGTTCGAGGGCCCACCCTAAAAATAAAAAAAAAAGTCAATTGTTATTCCACATACCAGAAGATATTTACATACCAGAATCACGCTCTTGGAACTCAGTAGTTTGCGCAACCATCATGTCTATAAAAGTGTCGAGTGCAATGTTTAAATCCACACCTTGATCCAATATTTTATTACACGTATTAAACGATTTAATTTCAGCTATTTCTTGTGCTTGTAATATATAGCTGGCAAATGTCTCCATGTTTACTTTCACAGTTTTATGAAGTAATAAGATTTCTTCTAGTAAATTCAATATTTTATGTCGAATTTCGTTGAAAAATATTATATAGTCCAGTTTCTCATTATCACTATGCACTCGGTATGTTATGATTCTATATTTGAAAGCACTGCGAACAATTTCTGTACCATCCATCAAACGTACACATGAATTTGTTCTGTGTTGTAGTGTTCTTTTATGAGACTTCATTTGGTTAGTTGTTAAAGTCACATTACAGCTATAACACGTCTGCATAATTACCGATGTTGATGGATTCGAATCCAATTTCACTTTCTTTGCTGGCGGTCCATTACCATTTAAACTGTTACACGCCTCCCTCTGATGACGTCGCATATTGTCACTGCGAGTGAAGCTTGCACCACAAAAACTGCACGAATACATATTTGCTTCTTTACTCTAGGAAATTGACGTTAAGAATGATCCCATATTAACTCCTTTCACTCTTTTATAGAAAAGATATACTACGTCACAAAATATCAAACCACGGCACATTACGAGTTGCGTGGCAAGGAGGAAGCTCCGTCCTTGCATTCTCTAATAGTGTTAGCCAAGGCCAAGGTCACCGCAAGTGATCGTTCTGGGTAACAGCAACACTGCGCCCTTGAAGTCGAAACGCACTGCGGCCGTCCAAGGTCAAGGTCACGGTATATGCTATGCGAACCTACGATGTCACCGTGGCCTTGAAGGAACGGACCACAGGTGCACGGTCAAGGTCAAGGTCAGTGGTGGGGGGAGACCGACCTACGGCTAACTTCCTCTACTAATGGATAACTAAAAATTTAAATTGTGGGAAAAGTAAAGAAACTTATAAAATAAAAATGCAAGCGTACAAAAAAAATATAAGACTAGCTAAATCGAAGTACTACAAAAATAAAATATGTAATTCTTCAAACAAGGCACGTGCAACTTGGACGATAGTTAATAAACGAGTAGGAAAAAGTAAATCTAAAAACAATAAAATTATACTTAAAGTAGAAAATAATTTAGTGAGTGAGTCTGGAAAACTTGCTAACACATTTGCTCGCTATTTTTCTGATATAGCTAAAGTGAAATTAATACAACACTTTGGTGAAAATCTTTCTTTGCCTTGTACAACATCCAAAAAACAGGTAAATTCATTATTTGTACCTTACATTGACATATGTGATATAAAAGAAGCAATAAACAACCTAAAAAATAAAAAATCTACTGGTTTAGATGAAATGAACGTTATGCTATTAAAAACAATGAGAGACATAATTTGCGAACCATTAACATACTTAATAAACAAATCTCTTGAAACGGGCATTTTTCCTGATACCTTAAAAACAGCTTGTAGCATACCTCTGTACAAAAAGGAAGATCCTTTAGATATCGCAAACTATCGTCAAATATCGCTTCTAAGTGTTTTCTCAAAACTTGTTGAAAGGCTTGTACACAACATAATAACTAAATATTTAAATAAATCAAATATCTTAACTAAAAGCCAGCATGGTTTCAGAGAAAACATGTCTATAGAGACAGCTTCTTATCATATTTTGGACTTTGTATACCAAGAGCTAGATAATGGCAAATATGTAATGTCATTAATGTTTGACCTGTCTCGTGCTTTCGACACGGTTGATGTCGAATTCTTGTGTCAAAAGATCTTTTCTATGGGTATTAGGGATAACTTGTTGTTGTGGATTAAATCATACATGACTAATAGAAAAATGTTAGTAAAGTATGATGACAATTTTTCTGAAAAACAGAACGTAGAAGTGGGAGTTCCTCAGGGCTCTGTGCTGGGACCTCTGCTTTTCATGTTGTATGTAAATGACTTACCACAACATATTTCAACTGGTAAAGTTACTATGTTCGCCGATGACACAACAGTAACTATCTCCGCACGGACTCCTGAGGAACTATCATTTCACATGAACAATGTGTGCGACGAACTTGATGCTTGGTGTCATCGAAATAGGTTAATATTAAACGACAAGAAAACAGTATATTTGAATTTTCACACCAAAAAAATCTTGCCGCCAAATTTTGAAATAGAGAACAACATAAGTTTATCGCAATGTACTAAATTTTTAGGAACTTACTTCGATAGTAAACTGGGATGGGACAAACATATTGATCATGTCTGTTCCAAGTTAAATTCTGCCTTCTTTGCGATAATTCAGATGAAATCATGTCTGAATACGGAAGGCCTGCTGAATATATATTATTGTTTGGCATATAGCCACATTTCAAATAATATAGTCACCTGGGGAGTTGGTAAATCCATAAATAGAGTATTCGTAGGCCAGAAAAGAATCATTAGACTAATATTTAAGTTAAAACCCATGGAAAGTGCAAACCTATTTTTAAAGCTAATAATATTTTAACTGTCCCTTCTGTATTTTTATTTAAATGTTTTATATGCCTTTAAGAATAAACTACACTTTTTACGTGTCGGGGACTCTCATTGCTATGGTACTAGACATGGAGGTGAGTTTCAAATCCCAAAACCTAAAACTGCTACCTTTAAGAACTCACCAGCTTGTAGTTTTATATATGTTTACAATAAATTACCAGCAAACCTGAAAGAAATTACAACTTATCACGCATTTAAAAAGGAAGTTAAATTATTTTTTATTGAAAAAACTTTTTATACCATTAATGAATTTGTAAATTAATTTATGGTTCACGATCTCATTTTTTTACTACATGTTTTAGTCTGTGCTATATGTTATACATTTTTTTACATTTGTATATACACTTGTACATTGTACATTCTTATACATCGTTTTATACATTTTTGTACTCTGTTTTATATGTTTATATATTTTATACATTTTGTTTACGTACCTTTACACATTTTACACTTTTGTATACATTTATATATTTATACATTTTTATACATTTTGTACATTGTTTGTTTGTTCTATACATTTTTATATGTTTATACATTTTCACACTCTTATATACATTTTATACACCATTACACATTTTATGCATCTGTATGTATGTGTATATGTATATATTTTTTACACTTTCATTCATTTTTAGTACGTTTCTATGCATTTTTTATATTTCTATAAATTTTTGACAATGTAGTGCAGTGCAGTTGCAGTGTATGCACTTTTACTAGTAAACCAAAATTGACATATCATATGTACTTTTACTGTACTTACAAATGATGAATAAACATTATTATTATTATTAATAAATGACTAGACTAAGGGGAGAAAATAGGTCTCGTGTATCTCTAGTACCTAAACGTTTCACAGTATTTAGCGGTGACCTATACTCTCGAGAGTACGACCCTTTGATAAAGATCTCACCAACTTAAGAGAAAAATAAAATCAAAGTGATCTTTATCGAAACGGTCGTTACATAACTTTTTTTAAAAGGTATAGTAAAAACAAAGGCAATTTTATTCAGCGATACTTTAGGAAGGGAAATTATCCGTTAATAAATAATATCTGGTTAAAAGAAAATAGATGATCCCCCAAAATAAAGGGGCGAAAGGGGTGATCTAAATAAGTACTTTATGCAGTTGATATTCGAAATAGTTGATATTAAGCACATCCACTATGTGGTACTTATCCTATTTTTTGTCTCCTCGTTTGCCTCCTCACGATGACAGGTTACCATCACCTAGGTTTGGCCTCTCCCAGAACTCTCCCCAGTACCAAAAAAACAACCAGTTACTCCCCTAACTATACCATATATCACGACAATTCCCGTCCTTTTCTGGACCACAGTCTTAAAATTGACACCTTGTCTTTAAGCTATTACGTAACCAGAAAAACGCCTAAAAATCAGAGAAAAGTGTTACCGTTAGACCACTTAACAAAATCAAATAAAGCCAATGGAGGGAGTTAAACACAGAAACACTCACCTCTAGTGCGAATTCTACCCTATGCCCGTCTAGAGGCGTTTTTCTACTCCTCACCATATAAGAAACTCATCCCCTTCTAGGATTAAAGACAGTCAAAGTTCCACACACCATACACCCAAATGACTCGTCTTTTATGTGTGTAATATTGCCTAAGCCGTATATAACGAGAGTTGTTAGAATTTTGCAATATTCACACGTCTTCTCCTTTACAAAACCACGCCGCCGATCGAACAATCGATGTTCTTTTCTCATTTTTTTCCTGATAAACGGATTTTTAAATTAACTGCTATAAGCAGTTGTACATAAAACCTATAGATGTCTCGACTGTTATTAAAAAGGAATATTTTATATGAAAGGAAATATACCGGGACCTACACAAAAGTAATAAACATAATTACAAACATATTAATTACGAAAATAAACCTGAACCAGATAAAAATACGTATCAAGTAATAAAATTATCATTAATTGTTTCGCGACCAAATCAGTCTAAAGACACTATGCTCATCAAAACAAAAGCAACTTCTATTGGTGCCGCCATTATCCACTTTTCATACGAACCAATCAGTACCTCGAACTCGAATGGCCAGACTCTACGTTATAGAGATAATTGTGCCCAAAGGGCTTGGCCATTTTTGAATGTGAAATTTTAGGTAAATTTATCAGTTTTCAATTCCGGGTGACCCTCAAGAAAATCCACCATTACCTTTTTCTGGTCTGCACTACTATATCTCACCTGCTTATCCGCTGACTGCTGATGCTTATAACATTCAGTCTTGTAATTCAATTAACCCAAAATCTAGCATATATAACATATTATAACCTGAAAATGACGCCGAATTATACACATATAAGAGCTGATTAGTGACATTAGTGTTTTCTAGGGGTTTCAAGTCATTTGGTTGCACAAAACAGCGTTGCCACATTTACCATACGACATTTTCATGTGTGCGAAAAACAAATCTCGGAAGGTGTTCGAGAATACCACCTCAGAACTATCAGCGAAACTTTTTTAACGAGTCGGGTGCCTAGTATTTCGCATGCGACAAATATCGATTGACCTCGAACATATGGCCCGTTACATAAAAAATATAAAACCGCAATATAAACATCCCGGTAAAGCTTGTGTTCTGTCTTATTAACATTTTGATTTTATTATTTACAAATAAAACTGGGCCTTTCTATCGCGATCGTCTAAATGTGTTTCCCTGAACGTTGTAGTTTTAAGCGGAAGTAACATATTTATAAAATAAAACTGCGCTTAAATAAAATGAAACCTAGAAACAATAATGTGAACGTATGGTTGTTAAACACACATTAGTAGACATTACTGCGCTACCGCAAAGAGCAATTTATTTTAAGTGAAATAAAACTGAGAGATTAAACCGAGTTTATGTTAAGAAAAATGTGTTTCTAATGAACATGGTTTTCCAGTCGCCGAAATCAACTTAATCGAGGTAACAGAACTATATAACTTATCAATATGGATTATACGTTTGATATGTAAGGCACCGTAAATGAAGAAGCATATACTTCTTATGGCATTCGGCCGTTAGCCATATAGCCAACTGCTACTTCAAATAAAATTAAACTGCAAAAACACTTAATAAATATTGCTCTGAAAGCCATTCATTACAAGCGAATCTGCAACGGCAGAGAAAAGAAAAATATTTGAAGCCCTGGGGTCTGCCAGGACATTTTTAATAACAAATAATTTTAAAGTATCACTATAAATTAGGGGATGCTACAAGGGAAAAACAGCAGAGAACACGAAGCTAAACTATTCAGATATTCACACAAAATTTGCAATAAAATTTGAGACGTATTATGGTTGTTATGTATTTTCTAGGGCAGACATAATTTTCATGCCAAAACTTAGATGGGAGATCAGGGCGAGTAAGTGTATATCTAGTAGGGTTGGAATTGCAGTATTCTCGCCATATTCTCAACCACCTATCTCGCAATTTGGATTTTCAAATGTTGAAAAAGTCAGATAGACATATGTTTGTTTCTGAGAGAACACCTGAGTTAATATTTTCCTTGGCTAAAAGGTCAACAATTTTTATGCCAATATGTGCATTTACCCACAAGAAATGAACTTCTATTCCCATTTCTATTATATTATGCAATAATTTCTTTATTTTCAATATTTACGGATTGATTTTGATATTGAACGAGACTACTTCCTAATGAGGTTAGAACTTATAAAGAGTCAGTTAATACTATGAAGGTATCTGGATTATAAGAGTAAATAAATTCAAGCGATTCATATATAGCTATTACTTCTGCTGTAAAAATGGAAACGTGCTATGTAGTAGAGTGCCCGGGCCCTCAGAATGTGTCATTCTGTTGGCACCTTAATTTGAACTACTGACCATATAACTCATTTCTAATATCTCATAGACAACAAAAATTGAGGTTGTCAAAAAATCGTCCTATATTATTTTTTCAAATTGAAGCAGCGGTTATTGAGAAAATGAATATTTAGATTTCCGATTCACGGAAGCGGGACGCGAAACGCTTACTACACCTCCACGTTCGAGGTGTAAAATAGCCTGCTGATAGAAACCAAAGTATTTCTAAAGAAAAATAATTATTCACGCTTTATTAATTGGTTCTAAATGTAAATATAATTGTAATAATCTGCAGATCTATGGTTACATTGAGTGTGTAAAGTTTGGAATAAATTCTATAAAATCATTAAAAAGCAATCGATAATAAATCGGCTACTCAGGTCGATTTTTAAATATAGTCCTCTATTTTACATACATAAAAAAATTCTAAGATTATTAAAAGAAATTTTAGAAAAAAATTGTACTCTTTTAAATGGCACTATCAGAAATTGATTTGCCAATTAGAAAAATTGTTGACAACGTCATAACTTCTAGAAAAAAATGTAAAAGCTTATTTTTTTATAAATGTTGTATTAAAAGTTCTGAATATTATAATGCAGAACAATAAAAAAACGGTATCTGATATGTCTGGAGGTGAGGTTTCTTCATAGCTACAATTTTCTTTGGCAAGCTGAGTACTATTGTGAAAAGTTAATGGTTGTGCCATACACTTGCATGTTGTATTAAAAGTTCTGAATATTATAATGAAGAACAATAAAAAAACGGTATCTGATATGTCTGGAGGTGAGGTTTCTTCATAGCTACAATTTTCTTTGGCAAGCTGAGTACTATTGTGAAAAGTTAATGGTTGTGCCATACACTTGCAGGATGCTATGCACGGAATTTTCCTTTTTTTACAAGAGCACTGGCGACCATTACAATCTGTAAATATAACTTTCGATAATTACGTTACTGTTAAAAATAAATAAAAACTATATACCTTTTTTGCATTGGCAAGTGACGAGCCAAATAGTTTCCCTTGGTGGTAGAGAAGGTAGTATGGTTGAGGATAGGGACTAATTTTTCGTCGACAATTTTCCATCCACATTCAATCGGGTCCAACAAATTTGGCTGTGGGTTTAAACAGTTTAATCAAATCTGCGTTTGGTAGTTAACCCTAAGGCAATGTTATCTTAGACTATCCTCGGTCTGTAGAAATTTGTTTATAGTTCGGGACTAGGCTAAAAAGCCTCGTAGTTGATTAGTGTCCTTAACTACTTCATTTTTACTATATAAACGTATTGCAAATTATTCCATGTCTCTAAATACTTCTTCGCTTAATTGGGTCATTCCTATATTCTTTAATAATTTTTTGCAAACGTCGCCCAACATATTTTTTGTCCATACCTACAAATTGGCTTGTAGTGTCGGAACCTGTCACCGCATGAAACGCAGGAAGACTGTGCAATAATTGGTTGCCCATCTCTATATTATAAACTGCAATGAAACGTTTAGAATCCTTTGTCCCTACTCTCAACCAGATTTCCGAAGTAAGTTCATTTTTGAAATGCGCCAGTAACACCAAGACATTGGTTTTTTTGCAGTCTATTATTATCCGAGATAATCCTTAATTTTTAGTATATAAAAGGTGCAATAATATTCTGGTGTCTGCTTCTTCATGCGATGAACACAAATATTGATCATCACACACATAATTAGTTTTGTATTCATATATATCATTAAATCCATCGGATGTACCAAATTTGGTAACATTATTACTCATAGAATATTTATAATAGTATTTAGACAAAAAATTTGCTAGTTGACCTTTGTTATATGCAGAATGGATAAATAAATGCCACTGCTGAGGTAGAAGAGCAGCTGGGTTATCGATGATTTACTTTACTGTACTGCACTGCACAAGTTAATAGAAACACTATAGATAAAACCGCTGCCCAAGGAATCACTACTTCCACATCTAGATTTTGTAGCCAAGTTTTATACACACTAAATCCCAATATAATTTTTACTGTCTTTAATAAGAGGGTGGGATGGCAATGAGGGTGGTAGAGGGGGTGGCTAATGCCAAAAAAATTTTAGAGTCCCTTGGTTCTCGTATACACACTAAATCCCAATTTACTTTTTACTGCCTTTAATAATAAGGTGTGGGTGGTAGAGGGGGTAGCTAATGATCAAAAAAAAATTTTTTTTGAGACGTTTCGTTCTTGTATACAAACTAAATTACATTTTTTTTACTCCTTCTCATAATATTGTGGGGGTGATGATGGGGGGTGGCTGATGCCAAATTTTTTTTTAAGATCTTGACTTTTCGTACATGCCCTAAATTGCAACTCTTACCTGCTTGTTTTTTCTATATACCCTTATTTACCCCATTTACCCCCGAACCCTCAACGGAACTAGATCAAAATATAATCTAGTTCCAGATCTCGTTATAATACATAAGTGTACCAAATTTCAAGTCAATATTATAAACGGTTCCAGAGTAAACGTGCACACAAAAAAAGTTACAAGCAGAAATTTTCTTCGACGTTTCATGATATTTTAAGCCTATTTCAACAAAAAAAAATTTTTGCGTTACTAGACTTCCATTGGACGTGGAAGTAAAAAATATTGTCAATAATGTGAAATATTGAAAAATACGCACTTTTTAAACTTGTATTGTCTGAAATAACTAAATTCGAATTATTATACATAAAACATGCTGATTCGAATAATATACCAACTATATTTTGGAACAATAATAGCGATCCCGATATAGGGCTTCATATTGGAGAAGTGAATTGCGTGGGGTCTCGGTGGCCAGCGCATTCTGCTTTCCGTTTGCGTGAATCGGCAATCAAAATATTCATTTTCTCAGTAGCCCCTGCTTCGATATGAAAAAACTAAAAACCGGCAGCATTATGAAAGAGCGGCCCATAACTTTTATTTCAGAGTATTTTTTGAAAAAATTTACTAATTTCGGAGATAATGCGAGTTGAACGAAAATCAGAAATTGCAACATTATAAGTTTAGAGTAAACAGAACTTTTCTCGGCGGCGTTCCCATTTAAACACATGTAAATCTAAATCGGAAAATTTAATTTAAGTATCTTAAATTAGTTTTTTTAATGAATATTTTTTTCTGAGCTTCCATCCGTTCTATATGATCAAACCGTGCAATAAAAATTTTTGGGGTGTTTTTCATTAATTTCACCCTATCCACCCCCTGCAGAGGGCGATTTTTTGACAACCTCTTATTTTTGTTATCTATGAGGTATTGGAAATGAGTTTTGATGGTCAATACATTTTCAAATTAAGGTGCCAACAGAAATTATTTCTAGAGGACTTTTATGCATTTGGGAACTCTACTAGTGGCAATTTGACTTTTATTATATTATTGGTGCAAGGAATGTAGCATGCACAGCCGACACCTAAGGGAGATTTGGAAGCATCTGAGAATACCAACAAATAATTATGCCACCTTTCCAGAACCGAATGTAGAATGTTTATGTCAAAATTGAGGTGATCGCTGTAATAGTCTGTTGTTATTAACACCTTCGAAAAACGATTTAAATATTCAAAATTCGAGATGTAATTGTAAGGGATATCCAATAGTGGCAAGATATTACTGGAATCGGGAAAAGCTATACATAGAGGCGGATAATTTTTATTTCACCTAAATTTATTCGTTAAGTCAGATATATTAAGGGACATTATGTAAAAGCGGTTGATTATTGTGCGTTTTTTGTCTCTGTTCTTGTTATCGTTCTCTTTTTGTGCATTTTTTTCACTCAAAATTAGCTTCCCTATAAAATTTCTAAGAAACAAAATTTCGATAAACCACAGTTTAGGCAGCCTTGCGCAGCCCTGCAGTACCTCATTTTGATGAAGGTTCCCCGTTTTAGATTTGGGTACCTGTGTCAGTAGCAAAATTAATTCAGTGCAGTGCGACAGCTTCGAGTTTGTGTTTAGTTTTAAGCTTTGTTAAATTTTATTTTTAAAATGTTTTTTAACTATATTGTCCTTTTTAATTTGTTTTTAGCAAAAGGAGTCAGGACTTCCCTCCCCATTTTCTTTTAGCCGAACCGGAGTCACCCCGCCCGGCCATGCAACCAGCCACCGCGAACAGCGCGGTGGTTGCAAGGTCGGTCGCAAGGTAGTCTCCGGGGAGGCAATGTTATGTATTAATTTTAATAAAGTCTGTTTGAAGTTGAAGTTGGTTGATTATTAATATGAATTTTGTGAATAAACTTTTCACTACGTCTAAGCGAAAGCATAGCATATAAAGCATCGACAGAAGTTAATCTCATGGCTCCCATACATATACGCAGTGCTGAATTTTGAATGAGATCTAAATGTTTTAAAAGAGTGTACATGCAGAATCATAAAGAGTACATGATTAGTCTAAAATTGATCTTACGTAGGCTTTATAAAAAAGATGAGCGGTTTGAACATGCGCGTCCCACCAGGTTTAAGCAGACATTTTTAAGCAGTTTATACCTTTGTTCCAGAGATTAATTATGTTTTCAATATAAATATTCGATTTAAATCTTTAGTCTAGTATGCTTCCTAAATATTTGACATGAGATTGAACAGGAAACAAATAATGCCCAAGGTTAATGTTGTCAATATTAGGATAGTTGTGACGAGAAAAAACAACCACTGAAGATTTATTTTCTGAGAGATCGAACCCAATAAGAGAAGACCGTTTTCCCAAGCTAGTTATCGATTAAGAAGTTCTATAGCTATGTTGTATTTTTTATGCTAGGCATATATACAAAAATCATCGACATATTGCACTAAACCAGATTGAAGATCATTAATTTTGTGTACGTCGGCAGTATATAAATTAAAAAGAATTGGACTCAATACGGAGCCCTGTGATCGACCTGTGCTATTATAACGTGGCACAATTAACTGGTTGTTAATTTCTCGTACAAAAATCGACCTATTGGTGAAAAGATTCAATATGAGCTTTGCTAAATTTATCAGAAGAACAATCATATCAATACAATTAAGTGGTTTATAAAGTTTAAATCCAAATTTCAAAGGGAAAAGAATATGAAGTATATAAGGAGGCCATAGGGATCTCTACTTTTACAATTTTTTAGATCATTTATTGTATCTCAAACCTCATTGTATGACATTTCTTTAAATTTAAAAGTTAAATTGGAGTCGATGGACTCAATGTAATCAGAGAAGTGTTTATTAGCTGTTGGAAGATTACTTACCATGTTTGCAGCAACATTTATAAGAAAATTATTAAAAGAGTTTGCATTCAAGTAGTCAGTGGATGGAGTGTTTAAGTAAGGATTATTGTTTTTAATAACATTTCACATAGCTGCTTGCGAATTAGTGGAGCCTTGGATATATTTGTCATTGGCCGCTTTTTTTGCTTTGAAAATGTGATGCTTGCACTTTTCTCTGAAAGTTTTAACTCGCTCATTGGAGATAAGAGAAGCTTGTTAACATGTAAAAAATTTAATTCGTCACGCATATTTTTTAATTCATCATTAAACCACGTAACAATAGAAGAACTAAAAATTTTTTGAAGTTTCGATTTGATTGGAAGGTTAATTTTAATTGCCTCGGTTATTTTTTCTAAGAAACATTGAATTTTTGTTCAACGTCAGCTTCTGAGCTATTAACAAAGTCCCAATTTGTTTTTTCGACATGATTGTATAACCTAAATAAACCAAGTTCAATTATTGGTCTGTAGTTAATTCTAATATTATCTTGAACTATTATTGTGTCATTGTTTACTTGAAAGGATATACAAAAGTGATCTGATAGGCTGGTGTTAGTAACTTTAGCAGAAAAACCAGTGGAATTAATGTTCGTAAAGATATTGTCTAGGCAATAATTTTTCCTAGTATTATCCTTAATTGTGGGAATTAATCCAAAAGAATGGTAAAGGTTGCATAACTGCAGAGCTTCATAGTCATTTGTATTAAATTTTACATTGAAATTGCCCGTTAGTATCATTTTCTTATTTATGTTGAGTTTCTCAAGCACTAACGTTAATTTTTCCAAAAAAATTTGAAAATCTCCTGATGGAGATCTATATACAGATATTGTTTGATAATCATATACCTCAATGGCGGTTATTTCACAGTGTAACTCTTCAGATAAGTTCGTAATTGTAGAAGAAATAGGAGAAGACTTCAAACCTTGTCTAACTAAAATACTTACGCCACCATGAGTCTTAATTGTTCTACAGAATCCAGATATGACATTATAACCTGTTGGTGCTCGTATAATATAACACCTACAACCACCTGCAAAATGAGCTGGATATTTTCCATAGTTCTGTTTCATCCATTAAACGCTTGAATTGTCATTAGTTTTGTATACACTCTGTAGTTTTACCTGTGCTGTTCTATTGTATTGTGTTGTATTATTATTATTATGTTTGTATATATTTTATAGCTTTTACCTGTGTTGTACTATTGTATTGTATTATTGTTATTATCTTACATTTTCTTTTTTTTTTCCATTCTATTGTAAATATGTATTGTTCTCATCTTGTAATTGGTCTTACGACTGTTGGATGATGTATCTAAATAAATAAAAATAATAAAAAAATACTTTTTAAATGCAACTTACTTAACTGAGAAAAAGGAAACAGAACCAAATGTAAGTACGTATCAATCGAGTTATACATCTATATGCAGTTCGCATTCGAGAAGGAAAACCAAGCCGTGATTTCTATTAACCTAAATCTGTATATGTTTGCAAATCGTAACATAATACATTGTATGTAACTGGAGACATCATTTATTTTAGACGGTTGACATATCATCTTAAATGCTTATCCATTATCTTATTGGGTCTCTTAAGATGCCGTCAACTACTCCACTCATGCATGATATCAATACACTTACGCAATCATGATAGCCGCCCTGTTGGTGGTACGCTTGGCACGATAGGTGAGAGGTCTGGTGACTGAGAAATAGCGATCGAAGCTGATGATGAGCAGATTCAACACAGAGGCGTTACTTGCGAGGTAATCCAGGGCCAGCCAAGTGTCACAGACGAGGGGCCCCAGGGGCCAGTAACCGAGCAGTGTAGATATGGTGAAGAGAGGCATGGAGATCAGTCCTATTGCAAAATCGGCCACGGCGAGAGAGAAGAGGAAGTAGTTGCTTATTGTTTGTAGTTGCTTGTCGATCTTGAATGATATCATTACCATAATATTTCCTACTACGGTAATGACGGATAGAAGGGCCGCTGAAACAAAAAAAAACATGTTATTTATTTTCGGTAGTATTATAGACCAGTCGACAAATACAGTGTAGTTAGAACTAATAAATTACCAAATAAAGAAGTACAATGAAATACAGGGTATCCCACGACGAACTGCGCCGATCAATATCTCGAAAAGTAGACATAACTTGCTTATTTTAAATGGGACATCCTATATATTATTACATTTTTGAATTGTAAGCAAAATTCTAGGCCGATTTTGTGTATCATGCCTTATACTTAAGTCTCTCCATTTTTACATATTTCAAATTTGTATGTCAAAAATGACGTTTGCAGGCCCTAAAAGAATTATCAACTCTTCCTATAAGGAAGCCTTTATTATCTAATTTGGTTTGTATTCTTTGTTGAAAAAAATCTACTTTAATAGACTTTTTATAATATTTTGATAAGTATTAATACAGAGTGTTCGAAATATAAGAATAAAAATGAAATTGAGAAATCTGTCAGAAATCAATTTTGTCTAATGGAAACCCCCAATTTTTATAATCTTATTTTATTTACCATTAATAATACGGGTAAGTTTGTGTATGGATGTCTATTCCGAAAATTTTTAGTTTTCGAAATATTGCCAATTAAATATTTTTATATGGGAATTTTACTAAGGATTTTAAATCCGATTACTCTTAGTTGGCTATGGCGGCGTTGAGTGCTAAACAAATGTATGTAGCTGTCACTTACCATTTGACAAGTATTAATTACCATACCGAGGCGTTTAAATTATACGCACGAGGATTATTTAAATTTGTTTATAATCTATGGAGAATGTAACAAAGTTTTATCAAAAACATGTGAAATATTTGCTAATAGATATCCAAAGAAACAAAAACCGTCTCCGAACAGTACTAAACGAATAACGGAGAATCTTAAAAATTTTGGCACTGTTAAGGCAACAATTCATAAAATAAAACCAATTGTCAGTTATGAAAATATCGAAATTGCTGTATTGGGATATTTTGCGGCATAACGGTAATTTGTAATTCAGCGCTCGGCGGAGCACATAATTCGGAGAGTAGCTGTTAGCTAAACTCATGGTGTACACAAAACAACTTACCACTTAAAAGATCTTGGAGTAATATTTGATCCTAAACTAACGTTTTTAAAACATATTGAAGCTACTGTGTCATCAGCATTTAAGTGTTTAGGTTCTGTCATTAGAAACTCAAAAGGCTTTTCCAATAAGTTTACACTTCGATTGCTGTATGTATCCTTTGTAAGATCGAAATTAGAATACGCATCAATCGTCTGGAACCCAATCTATGTTACTCACATCGGGACATTTGAAAGAATTCAAAGACGATTTTTAAAATCTGCAGCGTATATGGTGTATAATACCCATCAAGAGGGTTCCCGCATGAACTGTTATTAACGCGGTTTGACCTTACAAAACGGAGATCAACACAGCTAATCATATACTTATATAAAATTGTTAATCACATTTTGGACTGTCCGGGTGTTTTAAGTCAGATTTATATAAGGGTGCCAAGGATCTCAGCGCGGCACAACAACATTTTTAATCTCCCTACAGGTAACACCAATGCTCTTAAGGCATCTCCTCTATATCACATAATATCTAATTATTGCAACATTGAGGACAGGGTTGATATATTTAATTGTAAGATCAATCAACTGAAAATTATTT
This sequence comes from Leptura quadrifasciata, assembly GCA_963675555.1. Taxonomy (NCBI): domain Eukaryota; kingdom Metazoa; phylum Arthropoda; class Insecta; order Coleoptera; family Cerambycidae; genus Leptura; species Leptura quadrifasciata. The sequence goes on from OY776675.1 coordinate 132,051,227, forward strand.
ATAGATAGTTACTATTATTATACCGTAGTTATTTATATATCTACGAATATGTTATTTTTAAATGTATGTTATCTATTCTCCTTTTCGATTTTTAAGATTATTTCCACTGCTTTATCTTTTGGTTGGGGCGAGCGTAGGTGCGTCTTTACTATGTACATACTTCGGTATGCGATGTAAAGCAACGACAGGCGCAGTTAGTACTTGGATTGGTGACCATTCCAACGGAAACCGCGCGCCAATATCCATTGGCTTGATGACGGTCTCGATAACTAGGGCCGAGTAGGACTACTACTCTTTGCTCCTAGATTATCTCTGTAGACCTGGACCGGCCTTCGTGATAGGTGGGCCCGCTTACTTCTACCAGACCCAGCCCGCAAATGCGAGATGTGTCGTGGTATTTTCTGCGGACCTCCCCTGGTCCTGGCTCTTCAACCTCGCTGGCAGAGGTCTCTTCTGGCGCTCTTCTTGTCTTGATATTTTCTTTCTTCGCCAGCTTGTCACCCCCGTGGGTAGTCATCGGTCTAGTTGGGTTTTAGGAAGTTTTGGCTGGGATTGACTGCCGGTACGTAGGACACAGTAAAGGTGTGTCCTACCCCGGATCATCGGAAAGGTAAGGATATGAGCTGTGTAGCTCGGGAGTGTGGAGACCCTAAGTGCTTTTTTAGCACTTTCGGACTCCACGGAGCAGGTAGGACAACGGGCGTTGGACGGTATGTTGTCCGACGCCCGCAAGGAGGTTGGGTTTGGGTAGAAAAACGTCATGTCTCTGGTAGTGGTGGTCCGTCCTGGGGTATCTGAAACAGATCGGTTAGCGGGAAATATAAGTTATACTCACCCGTTGTCCAGAAGCTGTACCCTCGGCCGTTTGTGCCTCGGGGCGTCGGCAGGGTCGTAATCAGTGGCCTGTCTGATTAGCGGGTTCCCGTGCTCCTCTGCTTGGGCGTACAGCTTCTTCGCTCGTTCCCGGATGACTTCAGTGACCGTGGTGTACTCCAGGTCTCTGACGATGTCTGCGTTTCTCACGTACCATGGTGCGTCGACCGCCGTCCTGAGGGCGATGTTTTCCACTGCCTGGATTTTCTTCATGTAGGACTTTGCCTGGTAACCCCACGCTACCGAGGCGTACGTCAGCTGCGGCCTGATGAGGGTTTTGATAAGCGTGAGCTTATTCCTCAGGTTGAGACGGCTACCGTTTCCCATCATCGGGTAGATGAGGGCTCTTGTGCGCCGCGCCTTGGCTGTAATAGCGTCCGTGTTCTGTCTCCACGTTAGGCTTTTGTCCATGACCACACCAAGGTATTTGACGGTGTCGTGCCATTGGATGTCCTCGCCGTTCATGGAGACGTGTCCTGTGGGAATTTCTTTCCGCACTCGTCTGAAGAGTATGGCTTGGCTTTTGTCGGCGTTGACGGCGACTTTCCACTTCGTGCACCATTCTTCCAGGAGTGTGGCCATTTCCTGGAGTTTTCTGGTTGCGTCCCTGGCTTTCCAGGATCTGGCAATTATTGCTGTGTCGTCTGCATACAGGGCCAGGGCTGTGTGGTCGGTCCTGGGGAGGTCTGAGGTGTAGATAGCGAACAGGTGCGGTGACAGCACCGAACCTTGCGGGACTCCCGCCTCCACGGTCCTGTAAGTGGAGAGTTGGTCCGAGATTTTGACCCTTAGCTGTCTGCGGTGCAGGTAGGACCTCACCATTTTGACGAGTTCGATGGGGTAACCCATACTCATCATTTTAGCTAGGAGGCCATCGTGCCAGACCCTGTCGAACGCTTTGGCAACATCTAGGAACAGCGCCGCGGTGACTTGCCGCTGGTTGAACCCCTTAGTAATCTCCTCGGTGAGGCGAAGTACTTGGAGTTCGGTGGAATGTCCTGTTCGGTACGCGAACTGTTCATCCGGGATGATATTCAGCTCTTCTGTCTTTTCTCTGAGCCTCTTCAAGATGACCCGTTCTGCAACCTTGCTCATGGCTGGGAGGAGGCTGATGGGCCTGTAAGAACACGGGAAAATTAGTTCTTTCCCTGGTTTAGGGATCATAATGACGTCGGCCTTTTTCCACCTGGCTGGAAAATGCCGTAACCTTAACATCGCGTTTACGATGTTGACTAGCGCCGCTACTCCTTTCCTGGGTAGCTTTTTGAGAGCGATGTTTCCTATCTTGTCACATCCCGGAGCCTTTCTCGGCTTTAGGCTCCTAAGGATTTCCTTGACTTCCTCGGGGGTAGTCGGGCGGATGTGGTCGTCATCAGGCAGGCGGTGGATCCTACGTACTCTGCGCTCGACATCGTCCACCCAGTCCTCGTCCTCGTCATCGAGCTCGTTCTCTCTACACTGCAGTTCTAAGCTGTCGGCAAACGCCTCGGCTTTTTCCTGGTTAGTGTAGACGATCCTCCCTCGCTCTCCGTGAATCGGGGGTATAGGTTTCCTCCGGTTTCGCAGGGCACGTTGGGTATTCCACATACTTCTGTCCTGTGGATCGAGTGACTCAAGGTGGCGTTGCCACCCCTCCTGACGGTGTTCTTGGAGGGCGGCTTTCACTCTTCGGCTGAGGACGTTATACTCCCTTCTGTCGGCGGGGAGTCTCGTCCTCTGAGCCCGTCTCTTGGCGCTTCTTCTATCCCTTATCAGCTGCCTGGTGACCTCTGGTAGGTTCGCCATCGGTGCTGGGTGTCTTCTTACTTCTGTTTCTGTCGTGCTGGCCCTTATTGCTCCCAGGATCTGCTCCTCTAGGGTAATGACGGCCCTCTCAACGTCCCCCACGGTATCTAGCCTGGGAATTTGTGCAATGTACTGCTGCAGGTGCAGCCGGTACGATTCCCAGTCCGTTCGTCGCTTCGTGAAGGTAGCGTTGTCGTCACCCGCCTGTCCTCCTAGAATTAGGAAGATCGGGTTGTGCTCGGTAGATCCCTCCGTTCTGGTGGAGATCTCCGCTTCGAGGGTCATCTCCTTTAGGATGGCTATGTCCAGTACGTCTGGCCTGTTTCTACCGTTGTCAAAGGTGGGCTGGACTGGTCCTACCACCAGCAGTTCGCCGGCGTGCTGTCCCAGGAACCGCAGCAGTTCTCGTCCTCGAGTGTTGGTTACGCCGCTGTTCCATTGCTGGGATTTGGCGTTAAAATCGCCAATTGCGACGACCTGTGTCCTAGCGGGTAGAATTGCGTCCAGATCCCCCTCGGTTAGCGTGCTGTGGGGTGGCTGGTAACATGAAACCACTTGGACGTCGCCGTTTCGTGCTGTGGACACTACTACGGCGGTGGCATTCATATTTTCTAGCTCAGGTAGTACCGTCGGATGGTGGGCTATGGTCTTTTTAACGAGTAGAGCCACTCCTCTTGCGGGTCGCCGAGGTATGTTTACCCAGTCCATCCTGTACGTGTGGTATCCTGGGAAGTTGATCTCCTTGGCAGGGGTCATCTTGGTTTCCTGCAGTGCCATGACGTCTATATCGTACCTGGTCAGGAGCTCTTCGACTTCAAGTCTCCTTTGTTGCAGGCCGTTTACATTCCAGGCCGCCATCTGCAGGAATTCCGGTTTAATCTGTAAAGGCATTACGGATTAGTAAAGTTTGGCATTTGAGCAAAAAATGCACTCATCGCTGAGCACATTTGTTGCATCTGTGCTAGCACCGCTGTGAGGTTTTTGGCCTCTGGCGATGCTTGTTGTTTTGAGGCAGGGACAGTGTTCTGTCCTGCCTTGCTCTGGGCTACTTTTGCGTAGCTAGTGCCTGGCGCTACGCCGCCCTTCTTTGTTGAGGTCGTCGTCGGCCTCTGTACCGGCCTTTGAGTGGCGCTGGCTGATTGCTTGGGGTATTTTGGACACCCCTTGTAGCTGGCCGGGTGGGCCCCTTGGCAGTTCGCACACTTGGCCGGTTCGTCTACCTTCTTCTTGCAGTCAGTCGTCCGGTGTGCCTCGCCGCACTTCACGCATTTCGGCTGCGCGGTACACCTGGATTGTCCGTGGCCGAAACGCTGGCAGCGGTGGCATTGGGATGCCGCTACCTTGGCTCTCTGTCTCTCTGTCCTTACGACTAGAGAGCAGCACCTCGTGACTTGGAGTATCTTGTCCTGGTCCTGTGGGACTAGGACAAGTACGAGTGGCACCTCCTGTTTCGTCCGTCTGGACGTCATCCGTTGCACTGCGGTAGGTGCGAAACCCTGGTCTTGGAGGTCTTCTGCCACCTCTGTACAAGTAACGCCGCTCGGGATCCCCCTGATGACTACACGTAGCAGCCGTTCCTCTGGCAGGGTGTACGTGTGGTACTCCCTTTTCTCGTTTGCGAACATCCTAGTCATCTTGCGATAATCTTCGGATGTCGCGGGCTCGATGGAGATTCCCTCCGCGGTAACTTTAGCCTTGCTAAAGTTAATGCCAGTTTCGGTTAGACGACGGCTCACCGTTGTCCATGTCTCCTTGTTCCTCAGCACTACCGGCGGTATGCGCTGGCTTCTTGTTTTTGTTTGAGGGGCCTCAGTCTCCTCTGTCCTGGCGTTTTGTCTGGGGACGTTAGCCTCCTGCTGGGGAGCTCTAGATCCCGATCTGCTTCGTCTGGATGGCTCTGGGGGGCACTTGAGGGGCTCTTCAGCCACCTTCTTTGCCGCCTTAGGGGCCTCTTCGTCGGAGTCCGTATTAGTGGCGGGTGGGTTTTTCCGCTTCCGCGTTTGCGATTCTCCTCGAATCGCACGCAGAAGTTCTTCGTGCTGGGACTTTTGCTCCCTCTGCATTAGCTCCAACCTCTCGGTGAGCTCCTCTATTTTCTTTCTGAGGGTTTCGTTTTCCTCTGTGAGACGTTTTATCGTCTCTTTATCGTCCCTTCTGTCATCCCTTGGGGTTGGGGTATCCCCTCGGGAGCTACCACACTGGGACGTTTCGTCTTCACTGTAATCCATGCTACCGTCCTCCACGGTAACGTCGCTGTGGGTGTCCTGCAAGGGAATACCTATAATATTATTGGGAAAAGTTATGGTTAGTAACAGTAAAAATGGTGTCTCCAAGTGAGGGAGACTTTATTTATGCCACTTCACTGTGCACTTTCTTGGCTCGGTACGTCTGCACTCGGTCACCTCTCGATGCACACTGTCACTGTCTGTGGGGCTTCCACTTCGCTGTGCTCTCTGATGGCTCGGCACACGTCCGCACGCTTTCACCTCTCGATGCACACTGAACGGAAACCGCGTTCTCGCCTCACACATCTTCCAGCGGCTTGTATATCAGTGTATGCGCGGAAGCTATACAACCTTAGGCGAGGGTTATATAGGAGATATACCATCCTTCGGAGGGGATGTAAAGCCGTCGGTCCCTTGTCTATTAAATGTTAGGCAAGTAAAAGATCCCTACTCTTCTTAAGGGAAGAGGTTCGGCAAAATTCCTGGTTGGGGGTAGCTCGTCTACAGGCGTCGGTGTTAGGCCTCAGTAGCGGAAATAGGCCGACGTTAAATAAATGTATAAAAAAAAAAAAAATCTTTTGGTTTGTTTTATTGTCATATTTATGGTTCTTTTTCTCTTTTTTAGCGTTAGTCATATTTATTCGTGCTTTTTTCTATTGTTACATTTTATATTTAGTTTACCTCCATATCCTGTAATTGGGCTTCCGCCTGTTGGATATGTATTTAAAATAAATAAATAAAATGTTTTTGTTTCTCTGGATGTCTATTAGAAAATATTTCACATGTTCTTGATGAAACTTTCTTCATATATTATAAACAAATTTAAATAATCCTCGTGTGTATAATTTAAGCAATTAATAATTTAAATAATTGGATTTAAAATCCATAGCAAAATCCCTATATAAAAATATTGAATTGGCTATATTTAGAAAACTAAAAATTCTCGAAATAGACATCCATACACAAACTTACCCTTATTTTTAATGGTAAAAAAGATAAGATTATAAAAATTGGGAGTTTCCATTTGAAAAAAATAGATTGACAGTTTTCTCAATTTCATTTTTATTCTTATTTTTTGAACACTCTGTATTAATACTTATCAAAATATTATAAAAATTCTATTAAAGTAGGTCTTTTTCAATAAAAAATCCAACCCAAATTAGATAATAAAGGCTTCCTGATGGGAAGAATTGATAATTATTTTAGGACCCGCAAACGTCATTTTTGACATAAAATTTGAAATATGTCAAAAACGTAGAGACTAAGACATGATACACAAAATCGACCTAGAATTTTGCATACAATCCAAAAATGTAATAATATATGGGGTGTCTCATTTAAAATAAGCAAGATGACATCTACTTGCGGTATAACCGGAAGTATCACCATCCTAAAAATATTTTAGCCGAGTTTCCTCCATCCATAGTAGTTTACTACCAAATTTTCAAAATTTTCCAATGTCTACTTTTTGAGATATCGATCGGCACAGTTCGTTAGGGGATACACTGTATACCAATTTTTCCAGCGGATTATAAATATGAGAGTAGATAAGCTATGAGAGTGCTGTGACAAAATCCCATGTTATTTCTTATAGAGGTTCGTTGTAGTTTTTCAAGGTCATTCATGTAAAGAGCCGGATGCGCGCGCAGGTCACGAATTGGCGAGAAATTCAAAAGTTAGCGGTCATGGGTGATTCATGGGGGTGTTATGGTCTATTTGAACGTTTGAATTTCCCGCCAATTTGTGAACTGCGCGCGCAGCCGGCTCTTTACACGAATAACCTTGAAAATCTACAATGAACCTCCAGAAGACTTGTAACGTGAAACAATCTAGTTACACATATCAATTTAGCCTTATATTAGTTTAAAGATTATCTTATAAGATTGTTTTAAGTTTTAAATATATCCTGTCCTTATTAAATAAATAAATAACATGGATTCATACATCAGAGACTTTAAAATAGATACTATTGAAACAAAAGTGGTGGAGTGTAATATAGAATGCAGGAAAATTCTAGAAAAAAATAAAAAATTTACAAACTTAAAAATAATGCACTGTAATATAAGAAGTATCGATAAAAACCTAGATGAGTTTAAAATTTTATTAGAACAATTGGAATGTGATTTTGATTTTATCATTTTTACTGAAACATGGAAAATCCAAGATCCTTCTCTATTCAATATAACAGGCTACAATCTAGTATATAACAAAGGAGACTTAAACCAAAATGATGGTGTAGCAATATATATTAAAAACCCGATATGTTTTGAATACAAAATAATTAATATAGGTAATATAAAGGCTCTTGAAATCCTTACAAATTTTCAAGAAAATACATTTCTGTTAACAGGTATTTATAGGCCTCCATCCACTTGTGCAAACATTTTTAATGAAAATCTTGAAATTTATTTAAATAATATACAACATAAAACCGACTATCATGTACTTGTTGGAGACTTTAATAATAATATACTTTCAGTAAATGATGAAATAGATGAATATTTGAATATATTAAGTCAGGAAGGGTACATATCTCTAATAAACAATGTTACCAGAGTGCAAGGAAATGAAAACAGCTGCCTAGATCATATATTCCTAAAACATAAAAATCGCCACCAGAATAACATACAATATCAGTCAATTATATTAAATCACAGTATAACAGATCATTTCCCAACTATTCTTCAAATTGTTACAACCGATGAAAAATCAATAGTATTAGATAATCCGACTAATAAAAAATATCTTGAAAAAACTGTACTAATAAATAAATTAAGAGAGAAAACGTGGACTGAATTATATTCAGCAAACAAAGTCGATGATTGCACCGAAATATTTGTTAACAAGCTAAAAACATACATACATGAGTCAACTAAAATAATTAAAATAAAAAATAATCAGCAAAAACGAACTAACTGGATTACCAAAGGTCTAATAAATTCAGTTAACATAAAAGACAAGCTTTATAAAAAAATGAAAAAATATCCTTCTGAAGAAAATAAACAAGAATTTAAAAAATATAAAAATAAATTAACTGAACTAATAAGAAAAGCGAAAGTAAATTATTTTCAAAATAAAATTGATTTAAATAAAAATAACTCGACGGGCCTTTGGAAATCCATAAAAGAACTATCAAACGAGAATATTGGGAAAAATGAAATTAGTGAAGTAGTACAAGATAATGTAACAGTTACTGATAAAAAAGATATAGCCGATGCTTTCTGCAATTATTTTACCGATGTAGGAAAAAATCTAGCTAACAAAATTAAATTACAAAAAAACAGTGTAACTGAGACAATAAAAACTTTTCCCAATTCATTCTTTCTCTCTGAGACTAACGAGTTGGAAGTCATCGAAACTATTCATGATTTAAAAAATAATAAGGCACCTGGTATTGATGGCATACGGTCCGAAACTTTAAAGGACATTGCTAAAGAAATAGCTAAACCTTTAACTTACATAATAAATAGATCGTTTAACATAGGAGTATGTCCATCATTATTCAAAACGGCTATAATAAAACCACTTTTTAAAAGTGGTGATAAACTAGATGTTGCTAATTATAGGCCAATCTCTTTAATCTCGAATATAGCGAAAATTTTTGAAAAAGTACTAAGAAATAGGATTAATTGTTATCTAAAGAGATATAGCATATTATCAGACAAACAATTTGGGTTCAGAGAGAACAGGTCGACGCAAGACGCTATTGCAAAATTAACTGCTAAAATTAATAAATCTATTGATAACAGAAAACCAGCAATATGCGTTTTCATCGACCTGGCAAAGGCCTTCGACACGGTTAGCCACACCCAACTTCTCAGTACGTTGAACAGTATAGGCTTTGGAGGTACTTCATATAAATTAATGTCGAGTTATTTAGAACACCGTACGCAATGTACTCAAATCGCAGACACAGTAAGTAATGTAAAGACTGTAGAATATGGGGTGCCTCAAGGCACTGTTCTAGGACCAATACTGTTTAATATATACCTAAATGGCCTATTTAATGTAGAAACTAAGGGTGAAGTAGTAAGTTTTGCTGATGATACAGCCATTTTTTATGAAGCCGAAAGTTGGGATATATTAAAGGATAAAATAGAAGCTGATCTAGCTACTATCTTTACCTGGTTCAGTAATAAATTACTAACAGTAAACTTTAGTAAAACTTATTACATACCGTTTACCTTCTATTCGAAATATTTACCGACTTATAAAAAAATATGTGTAAAAATCGGCAGCACAAATATAGAAATCTCAGCTACAGATAAAATTAAGTATCTGGGAATTTACATAGATAAGAATTTAAAATGGGATATACACATAAACTTTATAGTAAAAAAATTAAGAACTATCTTATATAAATTTAAATACTTATCTAAAATTCTTAAAATCATTCATATGAAAACACTTTATCATGCTTTAGTCGAATCTCACCTTACTTATGGAATTATAGCATGGGGAGGTACTTCAAATAATCATTTAAGGACCTTAGAAACTACGCAAAAATTAATATTAAAAATTATATATAAAAAAAATTGGACCTACCCAACTGAAAGTCTATATATAGAAACGGGGATCTTTGATATGCGGCAACTCTTCTGTTTCAACCTTTTACTAAGGCAGTATAAAAACAAAAATGAGTTGGAAAATATTGATCATGCCTACAGCACCCGTTATATGATAAATGCCCCTATTCAAGTACCTAGACCTAAAAAAACAATTGCACAAAGATGCCATACATACCTAGGACCTAAACTTTATAATAAATTGCCAATTGAAATAAAAACTATAAATTCTTATAGTTTGTTCAAGAATAGAGTAAAATCTTGGATTAAAAGCATTCCCAGACTAGATATACATCGACTAATAGATGTAAAAAATATATAAACACAAAAAAATACTCATTCCACTTAGTTCCAATAGTTTCAATAATTCGCCTGTCATGCTTACTTCATATCTTTTTCTTATTGTTAATTATATAGGTTAATGGTTATTTCAGGACCTTCTGCGAATTACCTTATGTGAATTTTTATACACAAGTCTTAGACTATTTGTAAAATGCAACAATAAGAATACACTAAATATATTGTACATCTAGGTTCTGAAATTACCAATAATTTACAAACAAGTTTTAACTTACTGTAAATTTATCCAATTTGTTTACATAAATAGTACAAATTATATCTGTATATTTTTTCTGTATGTTATTTCCGTAAGACATAACATGGGATTTTGTCACAGAACTCTCATAGCCTATCTACTTATGAGAAATTCATTTACAAAGATGGATTTTATATTTTGAAAGAGTAATTAAAACCTCGTGTCAGCCATAAATGTTATGGAGATCATTTTAGGTAAAATTATTATAAAATGTAGAGGCGTTTTAAATATTAATACCTTGTGATATAAACAGAACGTATACACTTTAAAATCTATTATTTACTTTAAACCGAATTACACGAATTTATACGAGATCTGTTGAAATTTTCATATAGCATAGAGTTCGGGATCCGGCGTCATTTTTAGTTGCTACATTAGATTAAATTTGGTTTATCTGTCATTTAATGTAATTTATTCACAAAACAAACTCTTGCCACTTCATTAGCGGAACAACGCTTGGCAGCATTCCGATTACGTTAAAAAAAAATACGTATTGTTATGTGCCGCCCTCTTACGAAGAGAGATTTAATCCTTGATAGCAGAAGAAAACTTACCTAATTAGCTACCATAGGAAATTAGTTCACCGGTCGGCCCAGAGGTGGCCCTATCTCATAGAATATACCAGAAAGAGTAGAAACATCTCAAATGACAGACTAGATGAATCGTGAATAAGCGCCACGGATATATAAGAAGCGGGACCGGCGCATTGGGTCAGTTCAGTGCAGGTCTGAGACGAGTCAAGTGACCAGACAAGAGAAAGAACACTAACAAGTTGTGAATTATCGAAGAACTCGTGGACAAGAAGCGTGTGACCATCGTACATTCTTCGTTTTGTATAATCATTTACATTAAGTATTTTGTTGAATAGGTTAATATAATATGTAATGTGATTTTTGTTTTAAATTGTGGTTGGCTGTATGGTTTTGAGCTTTAATGTCATTAAAAAAGTTGTGAATTATAGTAGCGAGCCTATATTAGATAAAAGTTATAATTAGTGTATTATTATAAAGACAGATTATTGTAAATTTAGTGACTAACAAATCAGCGGTTAGCGAGAATTTTTGTTGTAATTATTGAACCTACGCTGAAGTGTTTACTAAATGGTGTACATACGTAACAGTATTTAAAGCTGAGATCTGTTTGTTATTTATTGACATTACAGTGCGATGAAAAATGATTTCCTGCCATCTTCATGGTACATGGGCGTAATTTTATCATTAACCCATAGTAACTGACAAAATGCTTAAGGCCAAATTTTGGCAGTTGTTTATTACTTGAAATTCTTTAAAAAGACGTTTATTGTTGGCAAAATTTTTGATTCTACATTTGAATTTCAAGAAGTTGATGAATTAATCATTTTAAAAATTTGTCAGCGATATTAGAACGAATACTACATACAAGAACAGGCTCAATATTAAATTGATAAAATTTTACTGCCCTCATATTCTTCCATATTCAATACACTGTTATTAATTACTGCATAACATAACATGTTTTCAAGTCCATGGAAAAGTGCAACGATAACAGTAGTACCAAAAAAAACGCGCAAACAGCATTTTACCCTCTTTTTCAAAAATAATTGAGAATATATTTATTTGAAAAAAATATATTGCTTCTATACAGTCTGGATTGGCTACAGTTGTACCACTGCACTTTTGCATGTGGATTGTAATGTGTCTGTTGCTGTCGATAAAGAACAATTATACCCTTTTCATTTTACTTGACTTTAGTAGAATCTTTGACACGATGAAATGATTTACTTTTATCAATATTATATTATATTAGGCTCACTGAAAATACAATAAATCATTTTGAAAGATATTTAAAAAATAGACAGCAGAAAGTTGTACTAATTCACCGAATTACATTGCTTTAAAATCTGGGCTACCATGAGGCCCTGCTCTTCTCCATATACCCAAGCCAATTTGTTAAATATCTACGACGATGGCACGTTAGTAGTTAGTAGGTAGTTTAGTAACAGCAACGTATAGACTGCGATGACTAATATAATAATAATAATAATTTATTTACGGAAAATAACAAAAAATATACAGATATAATTTGTATTATTTATGTAAACAAATAGGATAAATTTACAGTAAGTATAGAACTTGTTTGTAAATTATTGGTAATTTCAGATCCTAGATGTATAATATACTTAGGTATATTGTTATTGCTGTATTTCACAAATAGTCTAAGACTTGTGTGTAACAACTCACATAAGTTAATTCGCAAAAGCCCTGAAATAACCTAAATAATTAAAAATAAGAAATAAGATATGAAATAAGCACGACAAAGCGAATTATTGAAACTATTGAAACTAAGTGAAATGTGTTTTTTTGTGTTTATATATTTTTTATATCTATTAGGCGATGTATATCTAGTCTGGGAAAGCTTTTAATAAAAAATTTTACTCTATTTTCAACAAAATATAAGAATTTACTATTTTTACTTCAATTGGCAATTTGTTATAAAGTTTAGGTCCTACGTATGTATGGCATCTTTGTGCAATTGTTTTTTTAGGTTTAGGTACTTGATTAGGGGCATTTATCATTTAACGGGTACTATGTTGGTCAATGTTTTTCAACTCATTTTTGTTTTTATACTGCCTCAGTAAATGATTGTAACAGAAGAGTTGCCGCATATCAAAGATCATCGTTTCTAACTATAGACAGTTGGGTGGGTCCAATTTTATTTATACATAATTTTGAATATTAATTTTTGTATAGGTTCTAAGGTCCTTGTTTGTAGTACCTCTCCATGCTATAATGCCATACGTAAGGTGAGATTCGACTAAAGCATAGCAAAGTGTTTTCATATGAATAATTTTAAGAATTTTAGATAAGCTTTTTTACAATATAAAATAGTTCTTAATTTTTTTGCTATAAAGTTTGTATCTGGGAATTTACATAGATAAGAATTTAAAATGGGACATATATATATATATATATATATATATATATGATATTTACATTTTGCATTATTGAATTAATGTAATGGGTGTTTTGATAAGCCCCTTTCGTTGGGTGCCAAATTATATTGATTTAATTATTTGTATTTTTGAGTGAAATGGTCCTCACGTTGGGTGTCAAATTTTATGTTATAATTTAAATTTTATTTTTGGGCTAGCTCAGCTTTTAAAAAATATCTCAGGTCAGTGAATCCTCCGGGGCGATTTCCACAAATTTGAATCACATCACTGATATTGCTGGGTATTCTGAGATATGTAACTTTTTCCCACAAATGTACTATTGGTTGCATAATTGAATATTTCAAGGATTAAAATATCATTTCAAAATTGAACTAATTGTATACTTTTTATTTTGATAAATGAATGGTTAATTTCAATCACTATGTGGTCAAATATTCTACTTAATTTCTTATAAATTACCCATTCCTAATCTATCTAACTTAAATGTACTTATTTATAAATGTTGCCTTGATATCTCTCTTTATTTGAATGTTAAATTTTGAATTTTGTATCTGTTATTTTATTAAGTTGGTATCTTGCAAATAGATGTCAAGGTTACATTTATTCATCTAGAAATGTGGACCGTGAAAAACATGTGATTATACTAATATTAAAAACACTTGTTTAAAAACCTTAGTTTGTTATTGTGGGTGAATTTCTTTGTTCCCTCCTGTTCCACAATGCAATTCAGAAAGTTCAGCCTTGGATTAAAGTTGACTCGTACACACAACACAAATTTTTAATTGTCCCGTTTCATTTTTCCGAGACGATTTTTATGGATTACTGCAGGTAGGTTTATATTAATTATTGCTTTATATTATGTTTTCTTACTTGTAATTTGCCTTATTAGCAATTTTGGCTCTTCACCGCCGTAATTGATGTACTGTGACTAATTTTTATCACAACACCTTTATTGAGGTTAGATTTTTTTCAAACAAAAGCGTCACTATGGCTTTTTGTAAACAAATTTGATCGATATATCTTTGAGGTTAGATTTCAAAACAAAGCGTTACTATGGTTTTCTGTAAACAAATTTTGATCGATCCGGACATCAAATCTGACATCTCTTTTATACTTTTTTTGTCGTTGTCATGGTTACAAGATTTTGACTTCTTTGTCAACACTGATCAAATTTCATTTTCATATTTATACTATTCTTCTCTGTCCTTTCTCACTTGAATCTTTTTCCCTGTTTTTCTCTCTTTCTTTTGATGTGCCTTTTATGTCTCTACGTACTTTATTAAAAAAGTTACCTGTCACTTGTAACCTTGTCGATGCCTTCTCGCACTACACTAAATTAGCCCCCTTTTCTCGTCTTTTTTCAATTTCGGGTGAAAGTTGAGTGTACCCACACACTTTTTGTATTTTTGTCTCTTTTTAAAACTAAATTTTTACATATGAATTTGACCTGTTTTCTGAAAGTTGCCAATTTGTTTAATTTAGGGCCCCATTTTTGTCTGTAGACAGTCCCTTTTATATTTGATTATTGAAATTTTGTATTTATAAGTTCCTCTATACTATATTGTATGATTTGATTTATGTTTTGATTGTTTATTTTCCTCCTTGTTTAGTGAATTTTGATATGTTTGTCAGCAAGTTTTTAAAATCGTGGAAAATTTGTTAAATTTCTTGAATACAAATGTTTCAATTGATACTTCTTAATGTTTTATGCAGCATTTATGTTTATTACTTTTTGAATTTGCTATTGTCCAAATTTATTTATTCTCAAGTGACGTTTTGATCTTTTTTTCTATATTTGTGCTGCCGATTGTTACACATAGTATTTTATAAGTTGGTAGATATTTCGAATACGAGGTATGAGATATGAATCCCAGTTTACTGGGACTCAGCAAAATTTCATTGAGATTAATAAAACTGAAGCAGTAATTTAAAAGTGGTGAGCAAAAACAACAATATTTAACCTTTAACCTCAAATAGCTTCTGAAGGGAGCGACCCAGAACAAAATTACAGCTTTTTATATAATTTATAGTACTGCTCCATATTCATGGGACACTCTGTATATGTATAAATTCCGTAGTCGCAATAAAATCATGAATACTCTTTGTCTTCACTTAAGTCTAAAACAGTAAAAATAAATTCACGAAATCGGGCAGGATAACCTACAACTAATGGAAACTGATTTTTCTGTTAAGCGTATTAGCAAAACAAATGTTTAATAATTATCAACTGGTCGCAGTACAGCTCTAGTGCTTCATTACATGCATGATTAATGAAGGCTTCAACAACTAACTGAAGTGTTTGGAATGTGGCTAAATTGCAATTAACAGTTAAGTGCATCGGTGAGAGGCATTTGTGCAGCAGAACATTAAAAGTGTATCAATAAATATGTCAGATAAAGTCCCACTAAAATTTTAGCTTTATTGGGCTTCAAGGGTGATTGATTTCTTGTTACACAGCCGATATTGCCTTTGGAATAAAGCCAAAAACCATTCCATTATATTACCTACTCTAAAGGTTCTGTGACACTTTACGTTTTTTAGTATATTAAAATATTTGTATATCGTTTCCTAAACCTTAAAGTCCTTAAATCTTACAATATTTCAGCGAATAATTAAACTGTCGAATCAGTATGGGCGATTTAACATCGGTTGGGGATAAAATTAATTAAACAAAACTTATTATTTAATAATTTCTTTTCCATAGGACACAATAACATACACTATGCGAAAAGCTTCCATCTACCCAGTCTATAAATACGTGTCAATATGAATTGTTTCATTCATCACTCATATACAATCAGTTGTAAAAATACACAGAAGAGATTGAAGTGGAGCTTGATACGCAATATTCGAGGACCTCTACCCTTTTTGTTGTATATAAGCGATCTGTCAAATTACATACAAGATGCGATATAGTCGGGCTCAGATTTACGATGCACTCAAAAAGCAAAAAAGACTTTACGACCTCATTATTATTGCCGTTGGACCATTCGGACTGATGTCGTTAAACAAGCCGACACGCGACGTTTAGTAAAAACCTATAAAGGTAAGCGAGTCAATTTGCGAACGAAATAGTACAGAGCCGTACTTAAAATTCGTATGTATTAGAATGTACATATTAATAATACTAGACTGTAACGCGCTATTAAAATTGAACAACTGAGTTGCTGATCTAAATAATACGAATGAGACAACAATAACTATTTCAGATATATGTAAAGATATATACTTTAAACACTGCGAAGAAAGTTATGGAGCAATTTACGTTTCTAATCACTTATTATAAATGTTAATCAAAAATATGTTCCAACAGAGATTTAACCTAAGCAACACCTTTTCTTTCAACCAGGAATTTTTGCCGAACCTCTTCCCTTAAGAAGAGTAGGAATCTTTTACTTGCCTAACACTTAATAGACAAGGGACCGACGGCTTTACATCCCCTCCGAAGGATGGTATATCCCCTATACAACCCTCGCCTAAGGTTGTATAGCTTCCGCGCATACACTGATATACAAGCCGCTGGAATGTGTGAGGCGAGGATGCGGTCTTCGTTGGAACGGTCACCCATCCAACTACTAACCGCGCCTTACGCTGCTTTATATCGCATATCGAAGTATGTACATAGTAAAGACGCACCCACGCTCGCTAAATCACATAATTAGTCCTTAAAATTCTGGAGAGCTTTGTATGGAGAGAACCACATTGGTAGCTAAGGTATCCACATCCAGTATCGTAGGAAAAATTTCTTGAAAAAACATTTTAGTGTCAAAGCTAGGAATTGAACCTGGCACCACTGAGTTACAAATGTAATCACATTAGCCAAATATTTACAATGACATATTAATCTTCTAGGAAATATAGTCTCTCAATTTGGCTCTACATATTTTTTTAAATAAAATGAATCGTTTCTAAAATAATTGGGAAAACAAAACAAAAGTGCCCCTAAACCTTCAATTTCCCTAAGAAGGCGAAACGGAACGGATTAGGACTGTTTATGGGTTGTATAGGAAGATAATTACTCGAACAAAAATTAATGAACAATTTTTTAGTTATAATATGTGATATGCAGGAAACAAGTACTCAGCGGGCAAATACCCCGACCTGCATTGAATTACACCTTACAAATTATGAAATAATTGTAACCAATATCATTTGTTAATTCCCTGACCAGACGTAGACCGGTTTCAAACTTATTAGTTCTCATCAGTATGCCTTAGGTCATGGAACAGACAAGTGATAGTGGCCAACCTGCTAGTTTTATACAAACTATAGTAAATCGAGTGGTGGTGAGAGGTAAGTGAAACCTCTCAAATGGTCAATTGCTACTATACACCATAGATGTCTCCATGGGCGTATAGCGACTTGCGATTCTGCAAGTACTTGAAAGCGGCGACCTTTCAGTCCTTGGTGGACCTAACCTACTCTTATAATATATGATATGCAGGAAACAACTACTCAGCGGGCAAATACCCCGCCCATGGACACATCTATGGTGTATAGTAGCAATTGACCATTTGAGAGGTTTCACTTACCTCTCACCTCGATTTACTATAGTTTGTATAAAACTAGCAGGTTATCACTATCATTTGTCTGTTCCATGACCTAATGGCATACTGATGAGAACTAATAAGTTCGAAACCGGTCTATGTCTGGTCAGGGAATTGACAAATGATATTGGTTACCATTCTTTCATGATTTGTAGGGTGTAATTCAATGCAGGTCGGGGTATTTTCCCGCTGAGTAGTTGTTTCCTGCATATCACATATTATAAGAGTAGGTTAAGTCTACCAAGGACTGAAAGGTCGCCGCTCTCAGGTACTTGCAGAATCGCAAGTCGCTATACGCCCATGCAGACATCTATGGTGTATAGTAGCAATTGACTATTTCAGAGGTTTCACTTACCTCTCACCACCACTCAATTTATTAGTTGATATGTAAATAAACACAATTTTAATACTTTCTATCAAATAAACAACAATACTATTAGAAATATTTTTAAAAACAACATGAAGGTAAAATCTAATTAGATCTAGACTCTTTAAACTTTTTGGTTTAAAAATTAATGTAGATGAACTAGAAAAAATCTCCGAAACTAACGCAAGCTAGACGTCGCTAGAGTCCCTTAAGATGAAATGGAGAAGTCTAACAAACAGTCATTTTTTAAGCACATGCTTGCTGAAAGCATCGGTGTCCTACATCTGCAGTTTAAAATATTCTTGTATGTATCAATACATCACACAAATACTAAACAAAAAAACCCTCACTGTGTACTTATAAAGCCATATAATTTAAGGACACACTATCGTGAACTTTATGGCATTACAGTGCACCCTGCAAACATTCACAGGCTATAAATCATTTGGTTCCGTAATTACAGACAATAAATATAGGACTAATTATAAGTTCCAACCCCTTAAGTCAGGTTTAATAAGCTATAAAGTAAGCAGTTAAAATATTTTTCAAATGTTGGGCCCTTTAAAGATAACATCCGAAGCACTTGAAGACATGAGGCTGATATGGTCAGGTAACTGCCTAACGTTTTAAAATTTAATCATAGTATTTTCTTTAAGGCTTTCATTTACAAAATCAGATGTAAGTACTCTTTTTTCTGCAGTTCTTAAAGAGGCGGAGATTATATATGCAATAAAAGCTTTTCGATTAAATTCGAACATTTTTTAGTTGGAAAATGAGATATAAAAATTAGTGCTAATAGAATATACTAAAAAAAGTCGTATTTGAACAGCTCAGTTGAAGACACCAATTTCAAACTGATTTTCAATTTTAACCGTTATTTTTTCATATCGTCATATCTGTATTAATCTTTATCTATCGCATTATTATTTTTAGAAGAACTTTCTTAAAATTATATATATTCAAAATTTTAACATGTTTAAATTTCAGTATTTTATAATAGTTGAAGGGATACATGGATATTGAAGTTTAATGATAATATTCCTCCCAAATTATTCACAACCTTCAACAAGTGGGCGCCCACAGAGTAAGTAAATATCAGCTTAAAAAGCCATTGACGTGCGAGCACTAGTACCTTTGAAGAGCATAGAGCATTACTAGGTGCTTTTGTGAAACCGTAAGTAATGCTCGTTAATAGTTATCAAATTCTGAACAACTTTCAAAATGGGCATCTATCTGTCCGAACATTACATTTCTTGTAAACACAATAGCTGAAGAGCCAAAGGTTCGATTACATTTAAATTTAGGGAGTAAGTTAGTTTTACCTAAGGGAAGAATTCTATTGCAGAAGAAACTCTAAAACTTTTGAAAAAATAGTGCATTAAAAGGTTATATTTTATTTTTAAGAAAATAATGTGCATGCAGGATGTTACAACATTTGATATGATACCGCAGAAACAATGATAAATACATGAATAAATAATAAAACACCACAAAAATTAGATAACCCCCAATTCCAGAAGTCAGAGGCTTGCGCGTAAGGGGGTTACATATTTCAAAATGCCGACATAACCATTTCCTCCGACAGTGCCAGGGCCGAAACAGGGAACCCGGTGGCGCGGTACCCGTGTGATCAACCGCGATTGCCACCTTGCGCTTTAACCAACGCGGCTATCGGCCAGACATTGGCATATCAATTTGACGAGCATTTCGTCAATCTAGCTGGCATTATCAGGGGCCAATTAAAATTACGAATATGGCAGTTATACTTCGAACCATGTATTAAAGGATACTGAAAGACTTCAATACAGCGATGAAAAGTACAATGTTTATATGTAGTTATTCATTAGCAATAATCTTTGTAAAGTGGGACAAACAATTTGTTTTCTATTATAACCTTTTATGATTTTCTGTAGACTAAATTATTACTTACTGTCAGTATTCCTTATTTTATTGATCAAAATTATGAATAATGAAATTGTAACATCTGGTTCGTCAATATATTCACAACTATTCACAACTATTCACATTAATTCTTCTTTGGTTACCAGATAATGAGGATATTATTTCTAGTATTTCTTCACCCAAAAAGTTCGAATTTATTTTAGCAAGGGATTTCGCTTTTCTTAACTAAAACTTCCAAAAACTAGGTTTAGCACAGTGACTGTCATCTTTAAAATTGTATTTGTTTACCATTACTCGGATTCATGGTTTATCTTCACTTCATCATCAATTATTCTTTTGAAATAAGCATTATTCCAGAACAATGGAAACGCGTATATATAATCCTATTTCAAGAAATTTCTCGTTTACGTCCAATTCTGACTATAGGAACATAAGATTGCTACATAAGTGTTACTTCTAATATAGTAAAATGAGCGCTTTATGGCTAGATAATTGGTTAACTCAATATCAACCATATTCCGTCTGATGTGTGGTTCTCGGTTCTCGTAAGCAACACAGTATAATGCAGACACTGGTGATATCCTTCAAACTCGAGATATATCGAAGCTTCTCCGCAAATAGAAAATGTAACGAAAACTTTATTACGAACTCATTTTTGACAAAGGCAAACCAATCGGTATGGTGTTATCAAACAAGTCGATATACATTAAAAACCTATAAAGCTAAGCGATTCAATTTGCTGGTCGAATAGTACAGAGAGTAACTGTATTTATAAGGTCGTAAAGTTTTTGTTGCGTTTTTTATTTGCATGGAAGCTTTGAACGATACTATAACATTTCATATATTACATGATATGTCAAAAGCATTCGATTGTATTGATTCTGATTGTCATCATGAATGTTCAGATTAAAGTATCAATTTAAACTATTAAAGGAACGTATAAAGAAACCAGAGTCTTAGTCCTAGGGTATCAATTCAGATATAATGATCATAATTTTATTCTCAAACGGAAATATATCACATCGCATCAACTTACAAGGAGACCTACAGCTAATGGATGGGGAGGGAGTCGTCGCTAGTACTACTTTATTGAATAATGCCAGAGTGAATATTTCGGGAATGAAGCGTCATAGAGACTGGAAATCCTCACAGTAGCTGAGAGCTTAGGATTCAGTAGAAAACAAATTCTCCAAAAACAAAAATTCACACATCAAATAAAACGCATTGAAGGCATATAATGTTACTGCTCGCGAAAATTGTCAAAAAGTAATAACATTTAACAGTTGTTCAAATTGTACTTGTGACTTTCACTTAAATAAATAAATTCTGTATTATTTGTTTCCTTTCCGTCTTTAGCTAATTTTAGTTGTAGAGGCAAGCACAAATTCATTTGCCGGCTTGGATACGGCTTGTGTACTTTGGTTCCTAGGAAAAATAATGATCGTTCGGTAAAATCAACTTACTGCATACAGGATGGGGCAATAGTGCGTCGGATTTCTCGAGTTCTACAATAGCTAGAAAATTATTAAAAAATTCCAAGTAAACTAGATAAAAAAGTCTATAACTGAAAATTATTTTCGAACACGCAGGGCGAGCCAAGACGAAATTACAGGACCAAGTGCCTTTTTTAAAAATGGAATGCTATGTATATCAGTACATTTTTTAAAAAGCTTCTCTCTAGGCTCTATTCATTCCTATATTAGCATTGAATATCTCCCAAAGATTTGGATGTAATGAATTTTTTTTGTTGAAATAATGCAATCTACAGTCACAATTATGGGTTTTAAGAAAAATTTACCAGTTACGAGACATCTAATTAATGTTTATGAATCATTATTATTTCATAAAAATGTACAGAGTGGCCAAGAATTATTTTTCAATTAAAAACATTTTAAATTGAATTTTCTCATTCTTTTCAAATGGAACACCTTGTATATTTTTCGAAGATGTGGTGTAGAAATGAAAAACGAACATTTTTTGTAAGTACTTCCCTATGACCAATTGCAACCATTTTCGTTTTATAAATAAATAAGTGTTTATTTTTCAATTAAGAACTTTTTAAATTAAATTTTCTCAATATTTTTCAAATGGAACACCCTGTATATATTTTGACATTGTGATGTAAAAATGAAAAATGTATATTTTTTGTAAGTACTTCCCTATGGCTAATTGCAACCATTTTCGTTTTATAAATAAAAATAGCTGCCCAAGGAATCACTACTTCCACATCCAGATTTTATATCCAAGTCTTATGCACACTAAATCACAATGTAATATTTTATTCCCTTTAATAATAGAGTGAGGGTGGTAGAGGGGGTGGTTAATGTAAAAAAAATTTTCCTTGGTTCTCGTATACACACTAAACCCCAATTTAATTTATTATTCCTTTAAATAACAGGGTGGGGGTGGAAATGGGGAGGGGGAGGCGTTTCATTCTTTAATACACACTAAATCACATTTTTTTTTTCTGTGGGGATGGTATTGGGGGTGATAGTGGGGGCTGATGCCCAAAAAATTTTGAGATCTTAACTTTTCGTACATGGCCTAAATTGCAATGGACTCTTATTATTATTATTATTATTTTTTTTTTTTTTTTTTTTTTTTTTTTTTTTTTTTTTTTTTACAAAAAACCAGTCACCCTACTCTGTGGTTCCGACCCTCACAGAGGGGAGCTGGTAATACCAATAGCCACTCCCCACGCCCGTGGGGTGAGTGACTACCGGGTCCGCGAATCGTGTGCCCTGAGTAGACGTAATGAACCGAGGATGACAGCCTTCTGCATTCTGCCGGCTAAGATCTCTGCCGAATCTCGGCATGCCGGTATGATCTTTAGTTCTGAAAGCAGCGTCTGTCTCATTCCACCGAGGGCTCCTATAATCAGTACCACTATTTTAACAGAATGGCCTGGATAAAGCCTGCGGAGTTCGAAGAGCAAATCTCGATATTTTGTCCGTTTTTCCTCCTCTTTCAAGACAATGTTGCTCTCAGCGGGAGCTGAGAATTCCATGACATACATTGTCTTGAGTTGGTGGTCGAGGAGTACTATGTCAGGCTTGTTGGCTTGTATTTGCCTGACGGTGGGAAACGAGTAGTTCCAATAAATTAGGCACTTCTCATTCCCCACAACGGACTCAATATCCCCCGGAACGTAAGGCAGCACTGGTGTTTCGTCTATCCCATACGAGTGCCTTAGATGATAGTAAAGCACTCGTAATGCTGCGTTGTGTCTATGAATATAGGCCGAGACTGCGTATGTCGGGCAAGCCGACAGTAAGTGCATTACAGTCTCCGGCGCCCTGCGGCAGGCCCTGCAGCTGACATCAGGGACCTCCATACCCATGACACGACGTCGATAGACGAGAGTGTTAAATACACCATCCTGGCAAGCCATTATGAATCCCTCGGTCTCAGACTTCAGCCCAGCTGACCTTAAGAAGGCGAAGGTCAGCCTTTCGGATAAGCCGAGGTCTTCTATATTTTTATAGAAGATTCCGTGCAATGGCTTATCCTTATGGAGCTGCAGAAGGATGTTGTGTTCTGCAGCTCTAATGTGGGCTTTTAGTCGAACGGGTTCCAACTCGGTGACAGAGTCGGGGTTTACCCGCTCGACGTCGAAGATGAGACCAAGTTCATCGGCTGCTCTCCGTGCTGCCTTAAAGAGAAAAGCTCCTACCTCTGCATTTTCATGGTCTCGGACCATGCAGAGGAGGGGATCCGAACTCCTGATGACCTTACATGCTCCATCCAGAACCATCCTGCTATGGAGACTCTCCAAGCTCAAGAGTCCACGGCCTCCCCGATGTCGTGGGAGATATAACCGTGGAACGGACGATTTAGGATGCAAGCTCCTATTGAGATGCATCTTCTTGCGGGTTACTACATCGAGTTGACGCAGCTCTTCTCTAGTCCACTTCACTACTCCGAAAGAGTAGAGAAGGATCGGAACGGCAAGCATATTTGTAGCAGACACCTTGTTCTTCCCCGACAGTTCTGAAGACCAGATCTGTCGGAGTAGGTGCTGATACTTGCCGCGGAGAGCGTTTTTCACTACACTCACTTCTTGGGTGGAGCGTTGCTCGACACCCAAGTAAGTGTACGACTCTCCGGCATCTAGATGGTGTAAGATGCTTCCGTCCACGAGCTGCGCGTCCTCTCCATAGTCACCGCATCGTCCTCTCTTGAGATGGATCAGTGCGCATTTGTCCAACCCGAACTGCATACCGACAGCCTGCGTATACTCCTGTACCACCCTAAGGGACTGTTGGAGATCCCTCTCTCCAGAGGCATAAAGTTTAAGGTCATCCATATAAAATAGATGGGTGACCTGTCCCCCTGTCCTGTCGCCGGGGGTACCGCAGTTGTAGCCACGGGTTTTCCGGAGCGAGACGGATAATGGCAGTAGTGAGATGCAAAACAGAAGGGGGCTGAGGGAATCTCCCTGAAATACTCCTCTTCTGAATGTTACCGACTCTGTTTGGACTCTATCGTTACCCGATGTTATGGTAAAGCGAGTCCTCCAGAGCGGCATCAGTTCTTCAATACATCTCACTACGGGACCGGGTACCACAAGACATCGGAGCAAGTGAACAATGAGCTCATGCGATGTCATGTCGAATGCCTTGCGGTAGTCGATCCAGGCCATAGAGAGGTTCCGCTTATACTGCATGGAGTCCTGCGTGACACATCTGTCAATCAACAGGTTCTCCTTGCAGCCAGCGACACCTCTCTTCGACCCTCGTTGCTCATATATCCGTTCGTAAACCGGTTCAACTGCGTGGAGCACCCGCATGTACAAAATGCGTGTAAACACCTTGTAACATGCGTTTAGACAGGTTATCGGTCTGTAATTCTTTGGGTTGGACAAATCTCCGTTCTTGGGGATCAGCACTGTCCGCCCCTCAACAACCCAAGAAGGGATTTGCTGCTCCCCATTTAACCAGGAATTAAATATTCTGGCCAAATGGTGGTGGGTGCTCGATAACTTTTTCCACCAAAAGTTATTTATCCCATCGGGACCTGGAGCAGCAAAGTTCTTAGAGCCATCAAGAGCCCTACGAACCTCTTCTGGGGTTATTGGTTCGCACACTTCCTGTGGTTGCTGAAGCCTTTGACAAAAGGCTTCAAAGTGTGCAAGGGCAGGAGAATCTCGGTTGAGTGGAGGCCTCTCCTCGTACAGCGTTTTCCAGAAGTTCTCCACCTGATCTGCAGTCGGCGGATTGTCTACAACACGCGGAGGTGGTTGGAAAAGACGCGAGGGCTTCTCGCGGAACAGTTTATTTTCCGCAAGCCCCCTAGCCCGCCTCACTAATGACTTTTTGCAAGTCACTAGCATCCGTATCCTGTCGAGACAGTGCTGTTTGGTGGTTCGCAGCACTGCCTCATTGAGTGTGTGATAGACGCGTCTTAAGTTGGCGGCTAATCGACGCACTTTAGGCGTGAACGGCCTGTTGGCCGCCATATAGTCCATCACACATTGGATACGGGATGCGTGTTGCCTCGCCGACTGGATCTTGGCTTCCATCTTTTGTATGCGCCGCTGCGCTCTCTCCTGTGGGGAAGAGGTATTTCGCCTCTCCACCTGAGACGAGCGTTGAGCAGCGGCATACACGGCACAATTTATGTGCCAGATGTCAGCCTCTTCTGGTAGCGCTGTACGAAGTTCAGCGTCCACTCTGGCCAGGTCTTGTGGCCCGGGAGTTTTCAGACGGTGTAACCCCCTTCTGGTACTGAGGCCCTCTGGTATTGGCGGAACGAGGAGAGCCACGTCCTCAACCGGTGAATGTGGCGGCTCTTCGGCCACCTCATTCACCGGCCCAGGAGCAGCCCTCACGTAGCCCCTACTACGAAGGTAGGATACATAGTCACGCAGATTTTGTGGCGTGAAGGCGCTATGCTCTGGTAGCCTCTCACACCACAGAGCATGCATCCGCGCCATGTACCCCCTCCGCGCGGGCTCACTGCTTTCATAACAATGCAGAAGCTCATCCCTCAGTTCATCTGTCCACTCAAAGCGTCCTTGTTCATTGCGTACGTCGTCAACGGGCGGTCTATCCGGTTGGGCCCCACCACCTTGCCCTTGACCCCTATCCGAACGGGGTCGATCGTGGGGGCCCAGTCTTCGGCCTGCTGGAACCAAAGGTTAGAGCCTGTGGGTGGTTAGCCCAGCAGGCCCACGACCGACACCAGAGGGGAAGATGCTTTCCCCTCCCGGGTGCACTAGGGCTGCCGGTTCGGTTTTGCACCCCTAGCTGGAGTAAGTGGTGGCGCTACTCACCAAAGGCTTAACAGATGGAAGTTAGCCCCTCCTGCTTATTTATTATTTTTTTTTTTTTTTTTTTTTTTTTTTTTTTTTTTTTTTTACAAAAAACCAGTCACCTTACTCTGTGGCTCCGACCCTCACAGAGGGGAGCTGGTAATACCAGTAGCCACTCCCCACGCCCGTGGGGTGAGTGACTACCGGGTCCGTGAATCGTGTGCCCTGAGTAGACGTAATGAACCGAGGATGACAGCCTTCTGCATTCTGCCGGCTAAAATCTCTGCCGAATCTCGGCATGCCGGTATGATCTTTAATTCTGAAAGCAGCGTCTGTCTCATTCCACCGAGGGCTCCTATAATCAGTACCACTATTTTAACAGAATGGCCTGGATAAAGCCTGCGGAGTTCGAAGAGCAAATCTCGATATTTTGTCCGTTTTTCCTCCTCTTTCAAGACAATGTTGCTCTCAGCGGGAGCTGAGAATTCCACGACATACATTGTCTTGAGTTGGTGGTCGAGGAGTACTATGTCAGGCTTGTTGGCTTGTATTTGCCTGACGGTGGGAAACGAGTAGTTCCAATAAATTAGGCACTTCTCATTCCCCACAACGGACTCAATATCCCCCGGAACGTAAGGCAGCACTGGTGTTTCGTCTATCCCATACGAGTGCCTTAGATGATAGTAAAGCACTCGTAATGCTGCGTTGTGTCTATGAATATAGGCCGAGACTGCGTATGTCGGGCAAGCCGACAATAAGTGCATTACAGTCTCCGGCGCCCTGCGGCAGGCCCTGCAGCTGATATCAGGGACCTCCATACCCATGACACGACGTCGATAGACGAGAGTGTTAAATACACCATCCTGGCAAGCCATTATGAATCCCTCGGTCTCAGACTTCAGCCCAGCTGACCTTAAGAAGGCGAAGGTCAGCCTTTCGGATAAGCCGAGGTCTTCTATATTTTTATAGAAGACCCCGTGCAATGGCTTATCCTTATGGAGCTGCAGAAGGATGTTGTGTTCTGCAGCTCTAATGTGGGCTTTTAGTCGAACGGGTTCCAACTCGGTGACAGAGTCGGGGTTTACCCGCTCGACGTCGAAGATGAGACCAAGTTCATCGGCTGCTCTCCGTGCTGCCTTAAAGAGAAAAGCTCCTACCTCTGCATTTTCATGGTCTCGGACCATGCAGAGGAGGGGATCCGAACTCCTGATGACCTTACATGCTCCATCCAGAACCATCCTGCTATGGAGACTCTCCAAGCTCAAGAGTCCACGGCCTCCCCGATGTCGTGGGAGATATAACCGTGGAACGGACGATTTAGGATGCAAGCTCCTATTGAGATGCATCTTCTTGCGGGTTACTACATCGAGTTGACGCAGCTCTTCTCTAGTCCACTTCACTACTCCGAAAGAGTAGAGAAGGATCGGAACGGCAAGCATATTTGTAGCAGACACCTTGTTCTTCCCCGACAGTTCTGAAGACCAGATCTGTCGGAGTAGGTGCTGATACTTGCCGCGGAGAGCGTTTTTCACTACACTCACTTCTTGGGTGGAGCGTTGCTCGACACCCAAGTAAGTGTACGACTCTCCGGCATCTAGATGGTGTAAGATGCTTCCGTCCACGAGCTGCGCGTCCTCTCCATAGTCACCGCATCGTCCTCTCTTGAGATGGATCAGTGCGCATTTGTCCAACCCGAACTGCATACCGACAGCCTGCGTATACTCCTGTACCACCCTAAGGGACTGTTGGAGATCCCTCTCTCCAGAGGCATAAAGTTTAAGGTCATCCATATAAAATAGATGGGTGACCTTATGCCTCCTGTCGCCGGGGGTACCGCAGTTGTAGCCACGGGTTTTCCGGAGCGAGACGGATAATGGCAGTAGTGAGATGCAAAACAGAAGGGGGCTGAGGGAATCTCCCTGAAATACTCCTCTTCTGAATGTCACCGACTCTGTTTGGACTCTATCGTTACCCGATGTTATGGTAAATCGAGTCCTCCAGAGCGGCATCAGTTCTTCAATACATCTCACTACGGGACCGGGTACCACAAGACATCGGAGCAAGTGAACAATGAGCTCATGGGATGTCATGTCAAATGCCTTGCGGTAGTCGATCCAGGCCATAGAGAGGTTCCGCTTATACTGCATGGAGTCCTGCGTGATACATCTATCGATCAGCAGGTTCTCCTTGCAGCCAGCGACACCTCTCTTCGACCCTCGTTGCTCATATATCCGTTCGTAAACCGGTTCGACTGCGCGGAGCACCCGCATGTACAAAATGCGTGTAAACACCTTGTAACATGCGTTTAGACAGGTTATCGGTCTGTAGTTCTTTGGGTTGGACAAATCTCCGTTCTTGGGGATCAGCACTGTCCGCCCCTCAACAACCCAAGAAGGGATTTGCTGCTCCCCATTTAACCAGGAATTAAAAATTCTGGCCAAATGGTGGTGGGTGCTCGATAACTTTTTCCACCAAAAGTTATTTATCCCATCGGGACCTGGAGCAGCAAAGTTCTTAGAGCCCTCAAGAGCCCTACGAACCTCTTCTGGGGTTATTGGTTCGCACACTTCCTGTGGTTGCTGAAGCCTTTGACAAAAGGCTTCAAAGTGTGCAAGGGCAGGAGAATCTCGGTTGAGTGGAAGCCTCTCCTCGTATAGCGTTTTCCAGAAGTTCTCCACCTGATCTGCAGTCGGCGGATTGTCTACAACACGCGGAGGCGGTTGGAAAAGGCGCGAGGGCTTCTCGCGGAACAGTTTATTTTCCGCAAGCCCTCTCGCCCGCCTCACTAGTGATTTTTTACAAGTCACTAGCATCCGTATCCTGTCGAGACAGTGCTGTTTGGTGGTTCGCAGCACTGCCTCATTGAGTGTGTGATGGACGCGTCTTAGGTTGGCGGCTAATCGACGCACTTTAGGCGTGAACGGCCTGTTGGCCGCCATATAGTCCATCACACATTGGATACGGGATGCGTGTTGCCTCGCCGACCGGATCTTGGCTTCCATCTTTTGTATGCGCCGCTGCGCTCTCTCCTGTGGGGAAGAGGTATTTCGCCTCTCCACCTGAGAAGAGCGTTGAGCAGCGGCATACACGGCACAATTTATGTGCCAGATGTCAGCCTCTTCTGTTAGCGCTGTACGAAGTTCAGCGTCCACTCTGGCCAGGTCTTGTGGCCCGGGGGTTTTCAGATGGTGTAACCCCCTTCTGGTACTGAGGCCCTCTGGTATTGGCGGAACGAGGAGTGCTACGTCCTCAACCGGTGATTGTGGCGGCTCTTCGGCCACCTCATTCACCGGTCCAGGAGCAGCCCTCACGTAGCCCCTACTACGAAGGTGGGATACATAGTCACGCAGATTTTGTGGCGTGAAGGCGCTATGCTCTGGTAGCCTCTCACACCACAGAGCATGCATCCGCGCCATGTATCCCCTCCGCGCGGGCTCACTGCTTTCATAGCAATGCAGAAGTTCATCCCTCAGTTCATCTGTCCACTCAAAGCGTCCTTGGACATTGCCAATTTCGTCAACGGGCGGTCCGTCCGGTTGGGCCCCACCACCTTGCCCTTGACCCCTATCCGCACGGGGTCGATCGTGGGGGCCCTGTCTTCGGCCTGCCGGAACCAAAGTTTAGGGTCTGTGGGTGGTTAGCCCAGCAGACCCACGACCGACACCAGAGGGGAAGACGCTTTCCCCTCCCGGGTGCACTAGGGCTGCCGGTTCGGTTTTGCACCCCAGCTGGAGTAAGTGGTGGCGCTACTCACCAAAGGCTTGATAGATGGAAGTCAGCCCCTCCTGCTTATATATATATATATTATTATTATTTTTTTTTTTTTTTTTTTACAAAAAACCAGTCACCCTACTCTGTGGCTCCGACCCTCACAGAGGGGAGCTGGTAATACCAATAGCCACTCCCCACGCCCGTGGGGTGAGTGACTACCGGGTCCGCGAATCGTGTGCCCTGAGTAGACGTAATGAACCGAGGATGACAGCCTTCTGCATTCTGCCGGCTAAGATCTCTGCCGAATCTCGGCATGCCGGTATGATCTTTAGTTCTGAAAGCAGCGTCTGTCTCATTCCACCGAGGGCTCCTATAATCAGTACCACTATTTTAACAGAATGGCCTGGATAAAGCCTGCGGAGTTCGAAGAGCAAATCTCGATATTTTGTCCGTTTTTCCTCCTCTTTCAAGACAATGTTGCTCTCAGCGGGAGCTGAGAATTCCACGACATACATTGTCTTGAGTTGGTGGTCGAGGAGTACTATGTCAGGCTTGTTGGCTTGTATTTGCCTGACGGTGGGAAACGAGTAGTTCCAATAAATTAGGCACTTCTCATTCCCCACAACGGACTCAATATCCCCCGGAACGTAAGGCAGCACTGGTGTTTCGTCTATCCCATACGAGTGCCTTAGATGATAGTAAAGCACTCGTAATGCTGCGTTGTGTCTATGAATATAGGCCGAGACTGCGTAAGTCGGGCAAGCCGACAGTAAGTGCATTACAGTCTCCGGCGCCCTGCGGCAGGCCCTGCAGCTGACATCAGGGACCTCCATACCCATGACACGACGTCGATAGACGAGAGTGTTAAATACACCATCCTGGCAAGCCATTATGAATCCCTCGGTCTCAGACTTCAGCCCAGCTGACCTTAAGAAGGCGAAGGTCAGCCTTTCGGATAAGCCGAGGTCTTCTATATTTTTATAGAAGATCCCGTGCAATGGCTTATCCTTATGGAGCTGCAGAAGGATGGTGTTCTGCAGCTCTAATGTGGGCTTTTAGTCGAACGGGTTCCAACTCGGTGACAGAGTCGGGGTTTACCCGCTCGACGTCGAAGATGAGACCAAGTTCATCGGCTGCTCTGCGTGCTGCCTTAAAGAGAAAAGCTCCTACCTCTGCATTTTCATGGTCTCGGACCATGCAGAGGAGGGGATCCGAACTCCTGATGACCTTACATGCTCCCTCCAGAACCATCCTGCTATGGAGACTCTCCAAGCTCAAGAGTCCACGGCCTCCCCGATGTCGTGGGAGATATAACCGTGGAACGGACGATTTAGGATGCAAGCTCCTATTGAGATGCATCTTCTTGCGGGTTACTACATCGAGTTGACGCAGCTCTTCTCTAGTCCACTTCACTACTCCGAAAGAGTAGAGAAGGATCGGAACGGCAAGCATATTTGTAGCAGACACCTTGTTCTTCCCCGACAGTTCTGAAGACCAGATCTGTCGGAGTAGGTGCTGATACTTGCCGCGGAGAGCGTTTTTCACTACACTCACTTCTTGGGTGGAGCGTTGCTCGACACCCAAGTAAGTGTACGACTCTCCGGCATCTAGATGGTGTAAGATGCTTCCGTCCACGAGCTGCGCGTCCTCTCCATAGTCACCGCATCGTCCTCTCTTGAGATGGATCAGTGCGCATTTGTCCAACCCGAACTGCATACCGACAGCCTGCGTATACTCCTGTACCACCCTAAGGGACTGTTGGAGATCCCTCTCTCCAGAGGCATAAAGTTTAAGGTCATCCATATAAAATAGATGGGTGACCTGTCCCCCTGTCCTGTCGCCGGGGGTACCGCAGTTGTAGCCACGGGTTTTCCGGAGCGAGACGGATAATGGCAGTAGTGAGATGCAAAACAGAAGGGGGCTGAGGGAATCTCCCTGAAATACTCCTCTTCTGAATGTTACCGACTCTGTTTGGACTCTATCGTTACCCGATGTTATGGTAAAGCGAGTCCTCCAGAGCGGCATCAGTTCTTCAATACATCTCACTACGGGACCGGGTACCACAAGACATCGGAGCAAGTGAACAATGAGCTCATGCGATGTCATGTCGAATGCCTTGCGGTAGTCGATCCAGGCCATAGAGAGGTTCCGCTTATACTGCATGGAGTCCTGCGTGACACATCTGTCAATCAACAGGTTCTCCTTGCAGCCAGCGACACCTCTCTTCGACCCTCGTTGCTCATATATCCGTTCGTAAACCGGTTCAACTGCGTGGAGCACCCGCATGTACAAAATGCGTGTAAACACCTTGTAACATGCGTTTAGACAGGTTATCGGTCTGTAATTCTTTGGGTTGGACAAATCTCCGTTCTTGGGGATCAGCACTGTCCGCCCCTCAACAACCCAAGAAGGGATTTGCTGCTCCCCATTTAACCAGGAATTAAAAATTCTGGCCAAATGGTGGTGGGTGCTCGATAACTTTTTCCACCAAAAGTTATTTATCCCATCGGGACCTGGAGCAGCAAAGTTCTTAGAGCCCTCAAGAGCCCTACGAACCTCTTCTGGGGTTATTGGTTCGCACACTTCCTGTGGTCGCTGAAGCCTTTGACAAAAGGCTTCAAAGTGTGCAAGGGCAGGAGAATCTCGGTTGAGTGGAAGCCTCTCCTCGTACAGCGTTTTCCAGAAGTTCTCCACCTGATCTGCAGTCGGCGGATTTTCTACAACACGCGGAGGCGGTTGGAAAAGTCGCGAGGGCTTTTCGCGGAACAGTTTATTTTCCGCAAGCCCTCTCGCCCGCCTCACTAATGACTTTTTGCAAGTCACTAGCATCCGTATCCTGTCGAGACAGTGCTGTTTGGTGGTTCGCAGCACTGCCTCATTAAGTGTGTGATGGGCGCGTCTTAAATTGGCGGCTAATCGACGCACTTTAGGCGTGAACGGCCTGTTGGCCGCCATATAGTCCATCACACATTGGATACGGGATGCGTGTTGCCTCGCCGACCGGATCTTGGCTTCCATCTTTTGTATGCGCCGCTGCGCTCTCTCCTGTGGGGAAGAGGTATTTCGCCTCTCCACCTGAGACGAGCGTTGAGCAGCGGCATACACGGCACAATTTATGTGCCAGATGTCAGCCTCTTCTGGTAGCGCTGTGCGAAGTTCAGCGTCCACTCTGGCCAGGTCTTGTGGCCCGGGGGTTTTCAGACGGTGTAACCCCCTTCTGGTACTGAGACCCTCTGGTATTGGCGGAACGAGGAGAACTACGTCCTCAACCGGTGAATGTGGCGGTCCTTCGACCACCTCATTCACCGGTCCAGGAGCAGTCCTCACGTAGCCCCTACTACGAAGGTGGGATACATAGTCACGCAGATTTTGTGGCGTGAAGGCGCTATGCTCTGGTAGCCTCTCACACCACAGAGCATGCATCCGCGCCATGTATCCCCTCCGCGCGGGCTCACTGCTTTCATAGCAATGCAGAAGTTCATCCCTCAGCTCATCTGTCCACTCAAAGCGTCCTTGGACATTGCCAATTTCGTCAACGGGCGGCCCGTCCGGTTGGGCCCCACCACCTTGCCCTTGACCCCTATCCGAACGGGGTCGATCGTGGGGGCCCTGTCTTCGGCCTATTGGAACCAAAGATTAGGGCCTGTGGGTGGTTAGCCCAGCAGGCCCACGACCGACACCAGAGGGAAGATGCTTTCCCCTCCCGGGTGCACTAGGGCTGCCGGTTCGGTTTTGCACCCCTAGCTGGAGTAAGTGGTGGCGCTACTCACCAAAGGCTTAATAGATGGAAGTTAGCCCCTCCTGCTTATTATTATTATTATTATTATTTATTTTTTTTTTTAATACAAAAAACCAGTCACCCTACTCTGTGGCTCCGACCCTCACAGAGGGGAGCTGGTAATACCAATAGCCACTCCACACGCCCGTGGGGTGAGTGACTACCGGGTCCGCGAATCGTGTGCCCTGAGTAGACGTAATGAACCGAGGATGACAGCCTTCTGCATTCTGCCGGCTAAGATCTCTGCCGAGTCTCGGCATGCCGGTATGATCTTTAATTCTGAAAGCAGCGTCTGTCTCATTCCACCGAGGGCTCCTATAATCAGTACCACTATTTTAACAGAATGGCCTGGATAAAGCCTGCGGAGTTCGAAGAGCAAATCTCGATATTTTGTCCGTTTTTCCTCCTCTTTCAAGACAATGTTGCTCTCAGCGGGAGCTGAGAATTCCACGACATACATTGTCTTGACTTGGTGGTCGAGGAGTACTATGTCAGGCTTGTTGGCTTGTATTTGCCTGACGGTGGGAAACGAGTAGTTCCAATAAATTAGGCACTTCTCATTCCCCACAACGGACTCAATATCCCCCGGAACGTAAGGCAGCACTGGTGTTTCGTCTATCCCATACGAGTGCCTTAGATGATAGTAAAGCACTCGTAATGCTGCGTTGTGTCTATGAATATAGGCCGAGACTGCGTATGTCGGGCAAGCCGACAGTAAGTGCATTACAGTCTCCGGCGCCCTGCGGCAGGCCCTACAGCTGATATCAGGGACCTCCATACCCATGACACGACGTCGATAGACGAGAGTGTTAAATACACCATCCTGGCAAGCCATTATGAATCCCTCGGTCTCAGACTTCAGCCCAGCTGACCTTAAGAAGGCGAAGGTCAGCCTTTCGGATAAGCCGAGGTCTTCTATATTTTTATAGAAGACCCCGTGCAATGGCTTATCCTTATGGAGCTGCAGAAGGATGTTGTGTTCTGCAGCTCTAATGTGGGCTTTTAGTCGAGCGGGTTCCAACTCGGTGACAGAGTCGGGGTTTACCCGCTCGACGTCGAAGATGAGACCAAGTTCATCGGCTGCTCTCCGTGCTGCCTTAAAGAGAAAAGCTCCTACCTCTGCATTTTCATGGTCTCGGACCATGCAGAGGAGGGGATCCGAACTCCTGATGACCTTACATGCTCCATCCAGAACCATCCTGCTATGGAGACTCTCCAAGCTCAAGAGTCCACGGCCTCCCCGATGTCGTGGGAGATATAACCGTGGAACGGACGATTTAGGATGCAAGCTCCTATTGAGATGCATCTTCTTGCGGGTTACTACATCGAGTTGACGCAGCTCTTCTCTAGTCCACTTCACTACTCCGAAAGAGTAGAGAAGGATCGGAACGGCAAGCATATTTGTAGCAGACACCTTGTTCTTCCCCGACAGTTCTGAAGACCAGATCTGTCGGAGTAGGTGCTGATACTTGCCGCGGAGAGCGTTTTTCACTACACTCACTTCTTGGGTGGAGCGTTGCTCGACACCCAAGTAAGTGTACGACTCTCCGGCATCTAGATGGTGTAAGATGCTTCCGTCCACGAGCTGCGCGTCCTCTCCATAGTCACCGCATCGTCCTCTCTTGAGATGGATCAGTGCGCATTTGTCCAACCCGAACTGCATACCGACAGCCTGCGTGTACTCCTGTACCACCCTAAGGGACTGTTGGAGATCCCTCTCTCCAGAGGCATAAAGTTTAAGTTCATCCATATAAAATAGATGGGTGACCTTATGCCTCCTGTCGCCGGGGGTACCGCAGTTGTAGCCACGGGTTTTCCGGAGCGAGACGGATAATGGCAGTAGCGAGATGCAAAACAGAAGGGGGCTGAGGGAATCTCCCTGAAATACTCCTCTTCTGAATGTCACCGACTCTGTTTGGACTCTATCGTTACCCGATGTTATGGTAAAGCGAGTCCTCCAGAGCGGCATCAGTTCTTCAATACATCTCACTACGGGACCGGGTACCACAAGACATCGGAGCAAGTGAACAATGAGCTCATGTGATGTCATGTCAAATGCCTTGCGGTAGTCGATCCAGGCCATAGAGAGGTTCCGCTTATACTGCATGGAGTCCTGCGTGATACATCTATCGATCAGCAGGTTCTCCTTGCAGCCAGCGACACCTCTCTTCGATCCTCGTTGCTCATATATCCGTTCGTAAACCGGTTCGACTGCGCGGAGCACCCGCATGTACAAAATGCGTGTAAACACCTTGTAACATGCGTTTAGACAGGTTATCGGTCTGTAGTTCTTTGGGTTGGACAAATCTCCGTTCTTGGGGATCAGCACTGTCCGCCCCTCAACAATCCAAGAAGGGATTTGCTGCTCCCCATTTAACCAGGAATTAAAAATTCTGGCCAAATGGTGGTGGGTGCTCGATAACTTTTTCCACCAAAAGTTATTTATCCCATCGGGACCTGGAGCAGCAAAGTTCTTAGAGCCCTCAAGAGCCCTACGAACCTCTTCTGGGGTTATTGGTTCGCACACTTCCTGTGGTTGCTGAAGCCTTTGACAAAAGGCTTCAAAGTGTGCAAGGGCAGGAGAATCTCGGTTGAGTGGAAGCCTCTCCTCGTATAGCGTTTTCCAGAAGTTCTCCACCTGATCTGCAGTCGGCGGATTGTCTACAACACGCGGAGGCGGTTGGAAAAGGCGCGAGGGCTTCTCGCGGAACAGTTTATTTTCCGCAAGCCGTCTCGCCCGCCTCACAAGTGATTTTTTACAAGTCACTAGCATCCGTATCCTGTCGAGACAGTGCTGTTTGGTGGTTCGCAGCACTGCCTCATTGAGTGTGTGATGGACGCGTCTTAGGTTGGCGGCTAATCGACGCACTTTAGGCGTGAACGGCCTGTTGGCCGCCATATAGTCCATCACACATTGGATACGGGATGCGTGTTGCCTCGCTGACCGGATCTTGGCTTCCATCTTTTGTATGCGCCGCTGCGCTCTCTCCTCTGCGCTCTGGTTTCTCTTCAGGTCGAATAAATCTTTCGTCTTTGAAGGGTATCCGATTTGAAGCAATCTAAGTCTGTTAAGTTGGTTGTCCCAACTATCTTCTTTGCTTTCTCCACGGAAAATCCTGTCTCTACCTCCACGTGGTCAAAGGCGGTAACCAAGTGAGGCTATCAGTCGCGCTGCTCTGCTCGTGACGGTATATTCACTTATATCGGAACTTGTAACACGTGCTATAAGCTCCTTACAGGGCCAAAGAGACTTAAGTGTGCTCAGCCGAGTATCCGGTTCTCCGGTGCTCGGCTTTTTCTTTGCGTCTACTCGGGGCGTTTCGTTGCAGTTCCCAAAATTCGTGCTTGCGCGAGTGGGAAAATGCGACGAACACCGCCACCTGGCACCCCAGTTGCAAAGGGGTCGCAGCCGAAGCGAGCAAGGCAGGAGAGTGACGATGATGGGTCCGAGGCTGGCTCCCCGGACCTGACACCGTCAATCGATGCCTTGTCGACCGACTTCTACTCGGCCCACAATAGCTTCCTGACGCTGGTCAGTGGCCTCAAGGAGGTGTCTGCCTCTCGCCGTCAAGAAATTGGCGGCTTGTTGGCATCGATGCTCTCCTCTTTTTCTGCCGTAACGAGAATTGCGGCTGCTGAGGGTGGCTCAACCTCCGTCGACCATAAGCTGGAATCACTGGCGGCGCAAGTGCGCGACCTCTCACTGGCGGTCTCAAAGCAGCAGACTGTACCTTCGTACGCTGCTGCTGTTTCTTCTAAGCCAAACCTCGCGCGCACCGTCAAGACCCCAGCTGGTCGAACGATAGAGCCCCCTAAGACCTCGACTATATTGGTGTTCCCTGGGGACAACTCCACTCTACGTTCCAGCGAGGATACAAAGAGAGCCCTTGTGTCGACTTTAAAGCCTACCCAACTGGGACTAAAAGTGGACAAATTGGTGAAAATTTCTAAGAATGGCGTCAAACTAGAATCGAACTCGGTGGACCTCTCCAAAATTCCAAAGGAGCAGTTCACTCAGGCCGGCCTTTCTGTTAAAAACGTTGGCAAGCTTCAACCACGTTTGGCCTTATTTGGAGTCGATAGTGCCCTGAGTGAACAGTCCATCAAGGAGGCTATTACTAGCCAAAACTTTAGCTCCGAAGAGGCCCCGAGTATTGACTCTATAAAATTCATTGCCAAATTTGGTCCAAAGAATAAGCCATTTGTCCACTGGGTCATCGAGGCATCTCCGGCTACCAGAGCTCTTCTTGTCGACAAGGGTAAGCTCTACATCATGTTTTCTTGCTGTAGGGTGGAGGACCACTTCCGTGTCCTCAGGTGCTACAAGTGCCAGAAATTTGGTCACACTCAGAGAGACTGCCGTAGTGATCTCGCCTGTGGTAGGTGTGCAGGGTCACACGAGACTAGGGAGTGTAAACAGTCAGACGCGAGGCTCAAGTGTGTCAACTGCGCGTCCGTGGGATTCAAGGAGACTTGTCACGAGGCCGCGGACAAGAAATGCCCTTTCTATGCAAGGCGCGTAAGCTCCCTCCTTTCGAACGTGGATTATGGGCAGTAGACACCTGAAAGAGTTGAGTCTGGCCAGCATCAATCTTCAAGGGGCGCGAACTCCGAGCTCGGAGATGGTTGTAGAAAGCCATCGAAGAGCTCTGCAGGTTGTGCTGGTGCAAGAGCCATACACTCATACTCCGGACGGGTCTACTCCCAGGACAATCCCGGGTTGTGGGGCTAAAACTCGAATCGTCAGGCATAGAACAGTCGGCAGATTTTGGGCTGCGATTGTCGTGTTTGACGAGTCTCTGGACGTCCTTGCGCTCCCGCAGTTTACCACTGAGCACGTCGCTGTCGCTGAACTCTCCTGGGGGACTGGGTCCATTTTTGTGATCTCGGTATACTTGCCACCAGGTAACGACATCGAGCCATACCTCGATCATCTTGGCACTATTCTTCGAGACCTCGGCAGCTCTCCTGTGATAATTTCTGGGGACTTTAACGCCAAGGCCGATGCGTGGTTCTCGAGTACGGTGGACGAACGGGGGACGTTGGTGGAGGACTTTGTCGCTGCCAACGACCTCTATGTCATCAATGAACCTGGCTTTCCGTCTACTTTCTCTAGCCCGAATGGTGAAAGTAACATTGACATCACGTTGGCAAATTCTACGGCTGTACACAAAATTGTCAACTGGCAAGTTCTGCCAGATATAGTCAATAGCGACCATCGTCTTGTAGAGTTTTCTTACACCCTGACTGGCCAGCCCAGCACAGGTGCCAAATATGGGTACGATTTATCCAAGATTGACGAGGAGGGGTTCCTGATCGGGGCCACCTCTCTCGCACGTGAAATTCAGCTAATGGAACGGGTTGCGACGATTCCAAACATCGAGCTCCGCAGCGATAAACTCACATCCGGTCTCTCGGAGGCAATAGAAGCCAATGTCGGTAGGCGCCTCTGTAGACCACACAGGGTAACCTGGTGGTCTCCACGCTTGGATGTGCTCAAGTCGCAGCTTAGCGCTGCGAGGCGCGCGTTACAACGCGCCCGCACTCGAAACGCCAGGAACGTCGGGTATCTTACCCGTCGTTTCAGCCTGTTGCGCATTCAATACAACAAGTCGCTCAGGCAAGCCAAATCGAACTCCTGGCGGCGTTTCGTAGAGCGTGACTTGGCCTCTGACCCGTGGGGGATGACCTACCGACTGGCTTCTGGAAGAGTGCAACCATCGGAGGCTTACCACGCGGTAGTCACCGATGGTCGTTCAACCCGCACTCTTTCTATGACCCTCGAGGAAATCCTATGCCGCTTGATGCCGGATGATGACCCTCTTGCGGACACTCCGGAATTGATCGAAGCAAGAGCTCAGGCCTCTTTAGTTGTTGGAAACGTCGAGGCGGTGGTCGTGATCGTGGAACGCCACCTCGAGCAAGCTGTGGATAAGATCGTGCCCGGAAAGGCACCTGGCTGGGATAACATCCCAGGCCTCTTAATTAAAATGTCGCTCAGACAGATGGTGGCTGTCTATCTTGACTTGTTCAATGACTGCCTAGTTGCTGGCTACTTTCCGTCGGCCTGGAAAAAGGGGATTCTGGTGACAATTTTGAAGTCACCAGACAAGGATCTAACAGATCCAAAAGCCTTTAGGCCTATTACGCTTCTCTCTGAGCTGGGGAAGCTTTTCGAACGAACCATAATAGTCCTGCTCTGGGAATATTATGGTCCTAATTTAATCTCGCCGCAGCAATACGGCTTTACTAAAGGCAAATCTACCATCGATCCCCTTTCTGCGTTGACGGCGGTGGCTGGTAACGGCAATTCGAAGTATACCCTAGTCATCTTTTTAGATATCGCAGGCGCTTTTGACAACTTGTGGTGGCCTTCCATCATCTTAGCCATGGGAAGTAAAAACTTCCCTTCCGGTATCTTGAATGTTATTTCAAGCTACCTCTCTGATCGTGTAGTCAGTTACTCGTCTCTCCATTACTCTGTGGAGAAGAGACTCACCAAGGGCTGTCCGCAGGGCTCTGCCCTCGGACCTTTTCTATGGAACCTCGTTCTTGATGGCTTCCTAACTTCTGTCCTGCCGATCGGATGTAAATCCATCGCTTATGCAGATGATGTGGCCATCACTATTGAGGGAGACTCCAGACGTGCCTTAGAGGCGAGTGCCGCAACCTGCATGCGCCTTTTCGACAGCTGGTCCTCATCTTGCAAGTTGGCCGCCTCCCTGCACAAGACCAAATATATGGTTTTCGGAGCGCGCCTAGATAGGAACCCTACGGTTCGCCTGAGCGGCTCGCCGGTCTCTAGGACTACGACTTTCAAATACCTTGGCATATTTCTTGATGATCGTCTGAGCTATCTGCAGCACGTAGAGTACATTGTCGGGAAAGTTAAGAAATTATTTCTTAGCCTTCGCCGGCTCATCAATCACACGTGGGACTCTCCACCTGGTGCCCTCCGAATCATCTACGAACGTGCAGTCTTGCCGATATTAAGTTACGGCTTAACTATATGGGCCCACCGTCTCCAACACTCCAGAGTGGTCCGCAAGCTCAGGGAGATTCAGGGCATTTGCCTGAGGTGTATTGTCGGGTCCTACAGGACGGTGCCCGTCGAGGCACTATGCGTCTTAGCTAGGATTCCACCACTACATCTGGAACTAGCCAGATTGCACGCTGTCGCGCAAATACAACAAACAGGCCGGTGCGAGTTTCTGGGCACGGTGCTACACATTGGGGACTTCCGATATATGGTGGACATACATCGGCATATTTACACTCTACTTCTCACTCGTTGGCAACACGAATGGAGTATCTCCACAAAAGCCAGGCATCTCTTTAGGCTGCTGCCCGACGTTGGTGGCTGGATTGGGACGGGTAATGTCGCTCTAACGCGGAGGACTGTTGAACTGTTTACAGGGCACGGCGAATTCGGGGTACACCTGTTGAGAATTGGCAAAGCACCAACAGACAATTGTGAGCAGTGCCTTACTTCGGATGATCCCATCCATCGACTTCTGCACTGTGGTCGATATGACCTTCTTAGGAATCAAATTGTCGCTCAACTAGGTCCCTTCCCTGATCGACCGGAACTTCTGCCTGAATATATCTTACAAAATCCCCTTCTTTTTGCACTGTTTGGGGAATGAGCAACAACTGCCATCTTCTGCAATGAATTCTATCACACTTTACCACTCACAAAGTTACCATCTTTGTACATTTCGATTAAGGATACCATCGAAATGGACTATATTTTGCTAAAGAGCAACCAGAGCCAATTGGTCTATCAAGTCCAATTTATACCTTAATTTTAATTATCATAAGTCTATTCATTAACAATAATTCTTAAGTATTTTCATTGCGTACTAATATTAAATTTAGGAAATTTAGTTTTAAGTTTACATTTCTGAGTGGACTAAGACTGTAAATATCAAGCCGTTCCCGGCCAGAGGTTAAATCGCTTCGGCGACAGGTACTCTGGCGAAATGCCTAGAACACCTCTTAGACACTCACTCATCTTTACTCCGACACGAAGTAGTATTGGCAAATTATAAAGTTTTCGGTCTATTCTTCGGTGCTGCTACGTTCATAGCAGGGAAAGGGAGGGTGTTCTTGTCCTACTTCTAGCGTGCGCTCTCTCCTGTGGGGAAGAGGTATTTCGCCTCTCCACCTGAGAAGAGCGTTGAGCAGCGGCATACACGGCACAATTTATGTGCCAGATGTCAGCCTCTTCTGTTAGCGCTGTACGAAGTTCAGCGTCCACTCTGGCCAGGTCTTGTGGCCCGGGGGTTTTCAGATGGTGTAACCCCCTTCTGGTACTGAGGCCCTCTGGTATTGGCGGAACGAGGAGTGCTACGTCCTCAACCGGTGACTGTGGCGGCTCTTCGGCCACCTCGTTCACCGGTCCAGGAGCAGCCCTCACGTAGCCCCTACTACGAAGGTGGGATACATAGTCACGCAGATTTTGTGGCGTGAAGGCGCTATGCTCTGGTAGCCTCTCACACCACAGAGCATGCATCCGCGCCATGTATCCCCTCCGCGCGGGCTCACTGCTTTCATAGCAATGCAGAAGTTCATCCCTCAGTTCATCTGTCCACTCAAAGCGTCCTTGGACATTGCCAATTTCGTCAACGGGCGGTCCGTCCGGTTGGGCCCCACCACCTTGCCCTTGACCCCTATCCGCACGGGGTCGATCGTGGGGGCCCTGTCTTCGGCCTGCCGGAACCAAAGTTTAGGGTCTGTGGGTGGTTAGCCCAGCAGACCCACGACCGACACCAGAGGGGAAGACGCTTTCCCCTCCCGGGTGCACTAGGGCTGCCGGTTCGGTTTTGCACCCCAGCTGGAGTAAGTGGTGGCGCTACTCACCAAAGGCTTGATAGATGGAAGTCAGCCCCTCCTGCTATTATTATTATTTTTTTTTTTTTTTTTTTTTTTTTTTTACAAAAAACCAGTCACCTTACTCTGTGGCTCCGACCCTCACAGAGGGGAGCTGGTAATACCAGTAGCCACTCCCCACGCCCGTGGGGTGAGTGACTACCGGGTCCGTGAATCGTGTGCCCTGAGTAGACGTAATGAACCGAGGATGACAGCCTTCTGCATTCTGCCGGCTAAGATCTCTGCCGAATCTCGGCATGCCGGTATGATCTTTAATTCTGAAAGCAGCGTCTGTCTCATTCCACCGAGGGCTCCTATAATCAGTACCACTATTTTAACAGAATGGCCTGGATAAAGCCTGCGGAGTTCGAAGAGCAAATCTCGATATTTTGTCCGTTTTTCCTCCTCTTT
Organism: Leptura quadrifasciata; assembly: GCA_963675555.1. NCBI lineage: Eukaryota > Metazoa > Arthropoda > Insecta > Coleoptera > Cerambycidae > Leptura > Leptura quadrifasciata. Next base: position 132,094,042 of record OY776675.1, read on the forward strand.
CAAGACAATGTTGCTCTCAGCGGGAGCTGAGAATTCCACGACATACATTGTCTTGAGTTGGTGGTCGAGGAGTGCTATGTCAGGCTTGTTGGCTTGTATTTGCCTGACGGTGGGAAACGAGTAGTTCCAATAAATTAGGCACTTCTCATTCCCCACAACGGACTCAATATCCCCCGGAACGTAAGGCAGCACTGGTGTTTCGTCTATCCCATACGAGTGCCTTAGATGATAGTAAAGCACTCGTAATGCTGCGTTGTGTCTATGAATATAGGCCGAGACTGCGTATGTCGGGCAAGCCGACAATAAGTGCATTACAGTCTCCGGCGCCCTGCGGCAGGCCCTGCAGCTGATATCAGGGACCTCCATACCCATGACACGACGTCGATAGACGAGAGTGTTAAATACACCATCCTGGCAAGCCATTATGAATCCCTCGGTCTCAGACTTCAGCCCAGCTGACCTTAAGAAGGCGAAGGTCAGCCTTTCGGATAAGCCGAGGTCTTCTATATTTTTATAGAAGACCCCGTGCAATGGCTTATCCTTATGGAGCTGCAGAAGGATGTTGTGTTCTGCAGCTCTAATGTGGGCTTTTAGTCGAACGGGTTCCAACTCGGTGACAGAGTCGGGGTTTACCCGCTCGACGTCGAAGATGAGACCAAGTTCATCGGCTGCTCTCCGTGCTGCCTTAAAGAGAAAAGCTCCTACCTCTGCATTTTCATGGTCTCGGACCATGCAGAGGAGGGGATCCGAACTCCTGATGACCTTACATGCTCCATCCAGAACCATCCTGCTATGGAGACTCTCCAAGCTCAAGAGTCCACGGCCTCCCCGATGTCGTGGGAGATATAACCGTGGAACGGACGATTTAGGATGCAAGCTCCTATTGAGATGCATCTTCTTGCGGGTTACTACATCGAGTTGACGCAGCTCTTCTCTAGTCCACTTCACTACTCCGAAAGAGTAGAGAAGGATCGGAACGGCAAGCATATTTGTAGCAGACACCTTGTTCTTCCCCGACAGTTCTGAAGACCAGATCTGTCGGAGTAGGTGCTGATACTTGCCGCGGAGAGCGTTTTTCACTACACTCACTTCTTGGGTGGAGCGTTGCTCGACACCCAAGTAAGTGTACGACTCTCCGGCATCTAGATGGTGTAAGATGCTTCCGTCCACGAGCTGCGCGTCCTCTCCATAGTCACCGCATCGTCCTCTCTTGAGATGGATCAGTGCGCATTTGTCCAACCCGAACTGCATACCGACAGCCTGCGTGTACTCCTGTACCACCCTAAGGGACTGTTGGAGATCCCTCTCTCCAGAGGCATAAAGTTTAAGGTCATCCATATAAAATAGATGGGTGACCTTATGCCTCCTGTCGCCGGGGGTACCGCAGTTGTAGCCACGGGTTTTCCGGAGCGAGACGGATAATGGCAGTAGTGAGATGCAAAACAGAAGGGGGCTGAGGGAATCTCCCTGAAATACTCCTCTTCTGAATGTCACCGACTCTGTTTGGACTCTATCGTTACCCGATGTTATGGTAAATCGAGTCCTCCAGAGCGGCATCAGTTCTTCAATACATCTCACTACGGGACCGGGTACCACAAGACATCGGAGCAAGTGAACAATGAGCTCATGTGATGTCATGTCAAATGCCTTGCGGTAGTCGATCCAGGCCATAGAGAGGTTCCGCTTATACTGCATGGAGTCCTGCGTGATACATCTATCGATCAGCAGGTTCTCCTTGCAGCCAGCGACACCTCTCTTCGACCCTCGTTGCTCATATATCCGTTCGTAAACCGGTTCGACTGCGCGGAGCACCCGCATGTACAAAATGCGTGTAAACACCTTGTAACATGCGTTTAGACAGGTTATCGGTCTGTAGTTCTTTGGGTTGGACAAATCTCCGTTCTTGGGGATCAGCACTGTCCGCCCCTCAACAATCCAAGAAGGGATTTGCTGCTCCCCATTTAACCAGGAATTAAAAATTCTGGCCAAATGGTGGTGGGTGCTCGATAACTTTTTCCACCAAAAGTTATTTATCCCATCGGGACCTGGAGCAGCAAAGTTCTTAGAGCCCTCAAGAGCCCTACGAACCTCTTCTGGGGTTATTGGTTCGCACACTTCCTGTGGTTGCTGAAGCCTTTGATAAAAGGCTTCAAAGTGTGCAAGGGCAGGAGAATCTCGGTTGAGTGGAAGCCTCTCCTCGTACAGCGTTTTCCAGAAGTCCTCCACCTGATCTGCAGTCGGCGGATTGTCTACAACACGCGGAGGCGGTTGGAAAAGGCGCGAGGGCTTCTCGCGGAACAGTTTATTTTCCGCAAGCCCTCTCGCCCGCCTCACTAGTGATTTTTTACAAGTCACTAGCATCCGTATCCTGTCGAGACAGTGCTGTTTGGTGGTTCGCAGCACTGCCTCATTGAGTGTGTGATGGACGCGTCTTAGGTTGGCGGCTAATCGACGCACTTTAGGCGTGAACGGCCTGTTGGCCGCCATATAGTCCATCACACATTGGATACGGGATGCGTGTTGCCTCGCCGACCGGATCTTGGCTTCCATCTTTTGTATGCGCCGCTGCGCTCTCTCCTGTGGGGAAGAGGTATTTCGCCTCTCCACCTGAGAAGAGCGTTGAGCAGCGGCATACACGGCACAATTTATGTGCCAGATGTCAGCCTCTTCTGTTAGCGCTGTACGAAGTTCAGCGTCCACTCTGGCCAGGTCTTGTGGCCCGGGGGTTTTCAGATGGTGTAACCCCCTTCTGGTACTGAGGCCCTCTGGTATTGGCGGAACGAGGAGTGCTACGTCCTCAACCGGTGATTGTGGCGGCTCTTCGGCCACCTCATTCACCGGTCCAGGAGCAGCCCTCACGTAGCCCCTACTACGAAGGTGGGATACATAGTCACGCAGATTTTGTGGCGTGAAGGCGCTATGCTCTGGTAGCCTCTCACACCACAGAGCATGCATCCGCGCCATGTATCCCCTCCGCGCGGGCTCACTGCTTTCATAGCAATGCAGAAGTTCATCCCTCAGTTCATCTGTCCACTCAAAGCGTCCTTGGACATTGCCAATTTCGTCAACGGGCGGTCCGTCCGGTTGGGCCCCACCACCTTGCCCTTGACCCCTATCCGCACGGGGTCGATCGTGGGGGCCCTGTCTTCGGCCTGCCGGAACCAAAGTTTAGGGTCTGTGGGTGGTTAGCCCAGCAGACCCACGACCGACACCAGAGGGGAAGACGCTTTCCCCTCCCGGGTGCACTAGGGCTGCCGGTTCGGTTTTGCACCCCAGCTGGAGTAAGTGGTGGCGCTACTCACCAAAGGCTTGATAGATGGAAGTCAGCCCCTCCTGCTTATTTATTTATTATTATTATTTATTTTTATTATTTATTTTATTTATTTATTTATATTTTTATTTATTTTTTTTTTTTTTTTTTTTACAAAAAACCAGTCACCCTACTCTGTGGCTCCGACCCTCACAGAGGGGAGCTGGTAATACCAATAGCCACTCCCCACGCCCGTGGGGTGAGTGACTACCGGGTCCGCGAATCGTGTGCCCTGAGTAGACGTAATGAACCGAGGATGACAGCCTTCTGCATTCTGCCGGCTAAGATCTCTGCCGAATCTCGGCATGCCGGTATGATCTTTAGTTCTGAAAGCAGCGTCTGTCTCATTCCACCGAGGGCTCCTATAATCAGTACCACTATTTTAACAGAATGGCCTGGATAAAGCCTGCGGAGTTCGAAGAGCAAATCTCGATATTTTGTCCGTTTTTCCTCCTCTTTCAAGACAATGTTGCTCTCAGCGGGAGCTGAGAATTCCACGACATACATTGTCTTGAGTTGGTGGTCGAGGAGTACTATGTCAGGCTTGTTGGCTTGTATTTGCCTGACGGTGGGAAACGAGTAGTTCCAATAAATTAGGCACTTCTCATTCCCCACAACGGACTCAATATCCCCCGGAACGTAAGGCAGCACTGGTGTTTCGTCTATCCCATACGAGTGCCTTAGATGATAGTAAAGCACTCGTAATGCTGCGTTGTGTCTATGAATATAGGCCGAGACTGCGTAAGTCGGGCAAGCCGACAGTAAGTGCATTACAGTCTCCGGCGCCCTGCGGCAGGCCCTGCAGCTGACATCAGGGACCTCCATACCCATGACACGACGTCGATAGACGAGAGTGTTAAATACACCATCCTGGCAAGCCATTATGAATCCCTCGGTCTCAGACTTCAGCCCAGCTGACCTTAAGAAGGCGAAGGTCAGCCTTTCGGATAAGCCGAGGTCTTCTATATTTTTATAGAAGATCCCGTGCAATGGCTTATCCTTATGGAGCTGCAGAAGGATGTTGTGTTCTGCAGCTCTAATGTGGGCTTTTAGTCGAACGGGTTCCAACTCGGTGACAGAGTCGGGGTTTACCCGCTCGACGTCGAAGATGAGACCAAGTTCATCGGCTGCTCTGCGTGCTGCCTTAAAGAGAAAAGCTCCTACCTCTGCATTTTCATGGTCTCGGACCATGCAGAGGAGGGGATCCGAACTCCTGATGACCTTACATGCTCCATCCAGAACCATCCTGCTATGGAGACTCTCCAAGCTCAAGAGTCCACGGCCTCCCCGATGTCGTGGGAGATATAACCGTGGAACGGACGATTTAGGATGCAAGCTCCTATTGAGATGCATCTTCTTGCGGGTTACTACATCGAGTTGACGCAGCTCTTCTCTAGTCCACTTCACTACTCCGAAAGAGTAGAGAAGGATCGGAACGGCAAGCATATTTGTAGCAGACACCTTGTTCTTCCCCGACAGTTCTGAAGACCAGATCTGTCGGAGTAGGTGCTGATACTTGCCGCGGAGAGCGTTTTTCACTACACTCACTTCTTGGGTGGAGCGTTGCTCGACACCCAAGTAAGTGTACGACTCTCCGGCATCTAGATGGTGTAAGATGCTTCCGTCCACGAGCTGCGCGTCCTCTCCGTAGTCACCGCATCGTCCTCTCTTGAGATGGATCAGTGCGCATTTGTCCAACCCGAACTGCATACCGACAGCCTGCGTGTACTCCTGTACCACCCTAAGGGACTGCTGGAGATCCCTCTCTCCAGAGGCATAAAGTTTAAGGTCATCCATATAAAATAGATGGGTGACCTTATGCCTCCTGTCGCCGGGGGTACCGCAGTTGTAGCCACGGGTTTTCCGGAGCGAGACGGATAATGGCAGTAGTGAGATGCAAAAGAGAAGGGGGCTGAGGGAATCTCCCTGAAATACTCCTCTTCTGAATGTTACCGACTCTGTTTGGACTCTATCGTTACCCGATGTTATGGTAAAACGAGTCCTCCAGAGCGGCATCAGTTCTTCAATACATCTCACTACGGGGCCTGGTACCACAAGACATCGGAGCAAGTGAACAATGAGCTCATGCGATGTCATGTCAAATGCCTTGCGGTAGTCGATCCAGGCCATAGAGAGGTTCCGCTTATACTGCATGGAGTCCTGTGTGACACATCTGTCGATCAGCAGGTTTTCCTTGCAGCCAGCGACACCTCTCTTCGACCCTCGTTGCTCATATATCCGTTCGTAAACCGGTTCAACTGCGTGGAGCACCCGCATGTACAAAATGCGTGTAAACACCTTGTAGCATGCGTTTAGACAGGTTATCGGTCTGTAGTTCTTTGGGTTGGACAAATCTCCGTTCTTGGGGATCAGCACTGTCCGCCCCTCAACAACCCAAGAAGGGATTTGCTGCTCCCCATTTAACCAGGAATTAAAAATTCTGGCCAAATGGTGGTGGGTGCTCGATAACTTTTTCCACCAAAAGTTATTTATCCCATCGGGACCTGGAGCAGCAAAGTTCTTAGAGCCCTCAAGAGCCCTACGAACCTCTTCTGGGGTTATTGGTTCGCACACTTCCTGTGGTTGCTGAAGCCTTTGACAAAAGGCTTCAAAGTGTGCAAGGGCAGGAGAATCTCGGTTGAGTGGAAGCCTCTCCTCGTATAGCGTTTTCCAGAAGTTCTCCACCTGATCTGCAGTCGGCGGATTGTCTACAACACGCGGAGGCGGTTGGAAAAGGCGCGAGGGCTTCTCGCGGAACAGTTTATTTTCCGCAAGCCCTCTCGCCCGCCTCACTAGTGATTTTTTACAAGTCACTAGCATCCGTATCCTGTCGAGACAGTGCTGTTTGGTGGTTCGCAGCACTGCCTCATTGAGTGTGTGATGGACGCGTCTTAGGTTGGCGGCTAATCGACGCACTTTAGGCGTGAACGGCCTGTTGGCCGCCATATAGTCCATCACACATTGGATACGGGATGCGTGTTGCCTCGCCGACCGGATCTTGGCTTCCATCTTTTGTATGCGCCGCTGCGCTCTCTCCTGTGGGGAAGAGGTATTTCGCCTCTCCACCTGAGAAGAGCGTTGAGCAGCGGCATACACGGCACAATTTATGTGCCAGATGTCAGCCTCTTCTGGTAGCGCTGTACGAAGTTCAGCGTCCACTCTGGCCAGGTCTTGTGGCCCGGGGGTTTTCAGATGGTGTAACCCCCTTCTGGTACTGAGGCCCTCTGGTATTGGCGGAACGAGGAGTGCTACGTCCTCAACCGGTGATTGTGGCGGCTCTTCGGCCACCTCATTCACCGGTCCAGGAGCAGCCCTCACGTAGCCCCTACTACGAAGGTGGGATACATAGTCACGCAGATTTTGTGGCGTGAAGGCGCTATGCTCTGGTAGCCTCTCACACCACAGAGCATGCATCCGCGCCATGTATCCCCTCCGCGCGGGCTCACTGCTTTCATAGCAATGCAGAAGTTCATCTCTCAGTTCATCTGTCCACTCAAAGCGTCCTTGGACATTGCCAATTTCGTCAACGGGCGGTCCGTCCGGTTGGGCCCCACCACCTTGCCCTTGACCCCTATCCGCACGGGGTCGATCGTGGGGGCCCTGTCTTCGGCCTGCCGGAACCAAAGTTTAGGGTCTGTGGGTGGTTAGCCCAGCAGACTTATTTTTTTTTTTTTTTTTTTTTTTTTTTTTTTACAAAAAACCAGTCACCCTACTCTGTGGCTCCGACCCTCACAGAGGGGAGCTGGTAATACCAATAGCCACTCCCCACGCCCGTGGGGTGAGTGACTACCGGGTCCGCGAATCGTGTGCCCTGAGTAGACGTAATGAACCGAGGACGACAGCCTTCTGCATTCTGCCGGCTAAGATCTCTGCCGAATCTCGGCATGCCGGTATGATCTTTAGTTCTGAAAGCAGCGTCTGTCTCATTCCACCGAGGGCTCCTATAATCAGTACCACTATTTTAACAGAATGGCCTGGATAAAGCCTGCGGAGTTCGAAGAGCAAATCTCGATATTTTGTCCGTTTTTCCTCCTCTTTCAAGACAATGTTGCTCTCAGCGGGAGCTGAGAATTCCACGACATACATTGTCTTGAGTTGGTGGTCGAGGAGTACTATGTCAGGCTTGTTGGCTTGTATTTGCCTGACGGTGGGAAACGAGTAGTTCCAATAAATTAGGCACTTCTCATTCCCCACAACGGACTCAATATCCCCCGGAACGTAAGGCAGCACTGGTGTTTCGTCTATCCCATACGAGTGCCTTAGATGATAGTAAAGCACTCGTAATGCTGCGTTGTGTCTATGAATATAGGCCGAGACTGCGTAAGTCGGGCAAGCCGACAGTAAGTGCATTACAGTCTCCGGCGCCCTGCGGCAGGCCCTGCAGCTGACATCAGGGACCTCCATACCCATGACACGACGTCGATAGACGAGAGTGTTAAATACACCATCCTGGCAAGCCATTATGAATCCCTCGGTCTCAGACTTCAGCCCAGCTGACCTTAAGAAGGCGAAGGTCAGCCTTTCGGATAAGCCGAGGTCTTCTATATTTTTATAGAAGATCCCGTGCAATGGCTTATCCTTATGGAGCTGCAGAAGGATGTTGTGTTCTGCAGCTCTAATGTGGGCTTTTAGTCGAACGGGTTCCAACTCGGTGACAGAGTCGGGGTTTACCCGCTCGACGTCGAAGATGAGACCAAGTTCATCGGCTGCTCTGCGTGCTGCCTTAAAGAGAAAAGCTCCTACCTCTGCATTTTCATGGTCTCGGACCATGCAGAGGAGGGGATCCGAACTCCTGATGACCTTACATGCTCCATCCAGAACCATCCTGCTATGGAGACTCTCCAAGCTCAAGAGTCCACGGCCTCCCCGATGTCGTGGGAGATATAACCGTGGAACGGACGATTTAGGATGCAAGCTCCTATTGAGATGCATCTTCTTGCGGGTTACTACATCGAGTTGACGCAGCTCTTCTCTAGTCCACTTCACTACTCCGAAAGAGTAGAGAAGGATCGGAACGGCAAGCATATTTGTAGCAGACACCTTGTTCTTCCCCGACAGTTCTGAAGACCAGATCTGTCGGAGTAGGTGCTGATACTTGCCGCGGAGAGCGTTTTTCACTACACTCACTTCTTGGGTGGAGCGTTGCTCGACACCCAAGTAAGTGTACGACTCTCCGGCATCTAGATGGTGTAAGATGCTTCCGTCCACGAGCTGCGCGTCCTCTCCGTAGTCACCGCATCGTCCTCTCTTGAGATGGATCAGTGCGCATTTGTCCAACCCGAACTGCATACCGACAGCCTGCGTGTACTCCTGTACCACCCTAAGGGACTGCTGGAGATCCCTCTCTCCAGAGGCATAAAGTTTAAGGTCATCCATATAAAATAGATGGGTGACCTTATGCCTCCTGTCGCCGGGGGTACCGCAGTTGTAGCCACGGGTTTTCCGGAGCGAGACGGATAATGGCAGTAGTGAGATGCAAAAGAGAAGGGGGCTGAGGGAATCTCCCTGAAATACTCCTCTTCTGAATGTTACCGACTCTGTTTGGACTCTATCGTTACCCGATGTTATGGTAAAACGAGTCCTCCAGAGCGGCATCAGTTCTTCAATACATCTCACTACGGGGCCTGGTACCACAAGACATCGGAGCAAGTGAACAATGAGCTCATGCGATGTCATGTCAAATGCCTTGCGGTAGTCGATCCAGGCCATAGAGAGGTTCCGCTTATACTGCATGGAGTCCTGCGTGACACATCTGTCGATCAGCAGGTTTTCCTTGCAGCCAGCGACACCTCTCTTCGACCCTCGTTGCTCATATATCCGTTCGTAAACCGGTTCAACTGCGTGGAGCACCCGCATGTACAAAATGCGTGTAAACACCTTGTAGCATGCGTTTAGACAGGTTATCGGTCTGTAGTTCTTTGGGTTGGACAAATCTCCGTTCTTGGGGATCAGCACTGTCCGCCCCTCAACAACCCAAGAAGGGATTTGCTGCTCCCCATTTAACCAGGAATTAAAAATTCTGGCCAAATGGTGGTGGGTGCTCGATAACTTTTTCCACCAAAAGTTATTTATCCCATCGGGACCTGGAGCAGCAAAGTTCTTAGAGCCCTCAAGAGCCCTACGAACCTCTTCTGGGGTTATTGGTTCGCACACTTCCTGTGGTTGCTGAAGCCTTTGACAAAAGGCTTCAAAGTGTGCAAGGGCAGGAGAATCTCGGTTGAGTGGAAGCCTCTCCTCGTATAGCGTTTTCCAGAAGTTCTCCACCTGATCTGCAGTCGGCGGATTGTCTACAACACGCGGAGGCGGTTGGAAAAGGCGCGAGGGCTTCTCGCGGAACAGTTTATTTTCCGCAAGCCCTCTCGCCCGCCTCACTAGTGATTTTTTACAAGTCACTAGCATCCGTATCCTGTCGAGACAGTGCTGTTTGGTGGTTCGCAGCACTGCCTCATTGAGTGTGTGATGGACGCGTCTTAGGTTGGCGGCTAATCGACGCACTTTAGGCGTGAACGGCCTGTTGGCCGCCATATAGTCCATCACACATTGGATACGGGATGCGTGTTGCCTCGCCGACCGGATCTTGGCTTCCATCTTTTGTATGCGCCGCTGCGCTCTCTCCTGTGGGGAAGAGGTATTTCGCCTCTCCACCTGAGAAGAGCGTTGAGCAGCGGCATACACGGCACAATTTATGTGCCAGATGTCAGCCTCTTCTGGTAGCGCTGTACGAAGTTCAGCGTCCACTCTGGCCAGGTCTTGTGGCCCGGGGGTTTTCAGATGGTGTAACCCCCTTCTGGTACTGAGGCCCTCTGGTATTGGCGGAACGAGGAGTGCTACGTCCTCAACTGGTGATTGTGGCGGCTCTTCGGCCACCTCATTCACCGGTCCAGGAGCAGCCCTCACGTAGCCCCTACTACGAAGGTGGGATACATAGTCACGCAGATTTTGTGGCGTGAAGGCGCTATGCTCTGGTAGCCTCTCACACCACAGAGCATGCATCCGCGCCATGTATCCCCTCCGCGCGGGCTCACTGCTTTCATAGCAATGCAGAAGTTCATCTCTCAGTTCATCTGTCCACTCAAAGCGTCCTTGGACATTGCCAATTTCGTCAACGGGCGGTCCGTCCGGTTGGGCCCCACCACCTTGCCCTTGACCCCTATCCGCACGGGGTCGATCGTGGGGGTCCTGTCTTCGGCCTGCCGGAACCAAAGTTTAGGGTCTGTGGGTGGTTAGCCCAGCAGACCCACGACCGACACCAAAGGGGAAGACGCTTTCCCCTCCCGGGTGCACTAGGGCTGCCGGTTCGGTTTTGCACCCCAGCTGGAGTAAGTGGTGGCGCTACTCACCAAAGGCTTGATAGATGGAAGTCAGCCCCTCCTGCTAAAACTTATTATTATTATTATTATTATTATTATTATTATTATTATTATTGTATTTTATCTCAGCAAGCTGGTATGTTCACTGGTATGTTCACGGAATCAGGGAAGAAATTCATCCTATCCTGCTCCATTAAGGAATTTTCTAGTTATATGGCACGTTTGGAGGATTGCGATTTTTTGTATGACAGTGCGTTGGTAGCTTGGTAGTCCTAATTTTTCTACGTTGTTCTTTAAATGCTTTGTCATAACGCCTTCCACAGAGATCACAATGGGAACTATCTCTACTCTCTCCAGGTTCCAGACATGCTTAATTTCGAGGGCTAGGTTTTCATATTTTGACATTTTCTCGGTTTCTGTTTTTTCCAAGTTGTATGTGAGTGGGCAACCTATCTCGATAATTGTAGCTGATTTATATTTCTTTTCGATAAGCAAAATGTCAGGTCTATTGTAGTCTACTGTTCTATCTGTAAGGATCGGTATGTCCCAGTATAGGAGGTAATCGGCTGACTCTAATATTGGGCTAGGTGTATATCGATAGTACGGTGGGGGGGTGGATTCCAGTAGGTTAAATTTCTTGGCCATTTCCGCGTGAATGAGCTTGGCGATCTGATTGTGTCTGCCCAGGTAAGCGGTGTCTGCAAGAGTGGGGCATCCGGCTGTTATATGTTCGATAGTTTCTCCTGGTTTGCCGCACTTTCTACAGACATCTTCCACGTTTTTTTTTAGAATGATTTTGTCGTAATTTCGAGTTCTTTGCACGCGGTCTTGGATAGAAATAATGAACCCCTCAGTTGTAGGGTGAAGTTGACCTTTTGTTAACCACAGTAGTGATCCTTCCTTATCCACGCTATCCTTCTCCAGAGCTGATGGATATTTACCATGAAGCGTCTTTTCCTGCCAGGTGGTAAGCCGATTTTGCTGCGGGGCATCTTCGTTGTTTCTATGAGGCATGCCTAACCTAAGAGCAGAGTATCCCCTGTCGGCCTCTATGACTTTTTGTAGGAGCTGGCTTTGATTTTGGTAGAAGTATTCCCTCATGTTGGCTTCTTGTTGTTTACACAGGCTATAGATATTTATTAGTCCGCGTCCTCCTTCTTTCCTTTTCAGATAGAATCTTTCCATTGCCGATCGTGGGTGGTGAGCTCTGAACTTTGTTAGTAGTCTGCGCGTTAGCCGGTCAAGTTCTTCCAGGTCTGTGTCAGAGTATTTCAGAATTCCGAAGGAATACGTTAGGACTGGCACTGCCCATGTGTTAATTGCTATGGTTAAATTTCCGGAATTAAGGTAGGTATTTAAGATTTTTGTTAGCCTAGTCCTATACTTTTCTTTAAATTCCTTCTTTAACTTTGTGTGGTCAATGCAACGGTTTTGAGCAAGACCTAAGTATTTGTAAACCTCGCCTGGGTTTAATGCACATATATACTCAATTGCTTGAGCTTGTGCCTGGCTTCTACCTCTGCAGATGTTTACGGTTGCACATTTCTCTAAACCGAATTACATCTTTATGTCGTCGCTAAATTCGCGGGTGGTTTTTATTAAAGATTCCAAGTGCTCTTTATTTTCTGCGTATAGTTTGATGTCATCCATAAACATAAGGTGCGATATTCTGGTGTTTTGTCTCATATTCAGGCGATATCCATATGGGTCAGCGTTCAGCAATGAGGACAGCGGATTAAGGGCCAAAACAAACCACAGGGGGCTAAGGCTGTCACCTTGGAAAATGCCTTTGGAAATATTTACTTGCCCCAGATTTTGGTTCCCAACATACATTTGTGTGTTCCATTTGCTCATCAAGAAACCCAGGAGCGTCCGAATACTGGGATGAATTTTGTAAATTTCAAGCACTTTCTTTAACCAGTCATGTGGTACGGAATCAAATGCCTTGCTGTAATCAATGTAACACATATTTAAGTTCCGTTGTTTCACTTGTGCTTGTTTTATTATGATTGCATCTATTGTTAGTTGTTCTTTGCAGCCCAAGGTGCCTTTGATGCAACCTTTTTGTTCCACGGCAATCAAGTTATTACTTATACAATGATTATAGACTTTAGCATATATAAGAGACGTCAATAGTTTGTAAACTACTGATAGGCATGTTATGGGTCTATAATTTTTTGGGTTTTGTTGGTCACCTTTTTTAAAGAGGAGGTACGTGTTACCGATAGAGAGGTAAGTTGGAAATTTCTCCGGATTATCTAAGATTCTATTGAAACATCTGGCAATTACAGGGGCCAGACAGGGGAAGTTCTTAAGCCAATAATTTTGGATCTTATCCGGACCAGGAGCTTTCCAGTTCGACAAGGTTTTGGTGGCGTTTTTGACATCATCTGCTGTAAATATCACTTCTGGCATTACCGGGACTCTTTCTACTGCCTTTTCTGTGGACTCCATCCATTTGGCTTTGTGGTTATACTTGGTTTGTTCTGACCATATTTCATTCCAGTACATTTGAAACCGTCGGCATTCGTATTTGATTTCGTTATCTGCGTTTTCGGTTTGTTCTAATTTACGATAAAAGCATTTCTGATTTCTAGCAAATTCGCGGTTGTGAGCTTTTCTTTTAGTGGTTTCGTTGTACCTTCGTATGCGTGCTCCTTTCACTTTGATTTTTTGTCTGAGGTGGTCTTGATAGACAATTAGTTGTTGAGTTACATTAGGACTTCGTTCCGATATTCTTGCTGCTCTCATAATGTCTTTAATTTTTGCCGCAACTTTTCTACTTGGGTTGCCTTTCAGATGCTCACCTATCACCTCCCTCTTAGCTCTTAGATCATCGATTTGAGATTGTAGCCTCCTTTTCCAGGCTGGAACGTTCTCCAGTTGTTTTCTTGGGCGCTCGACTCTTGTGAAGAGTTGCTGGTCATTGAATTCTACTACAGTAGCGGCTGCCGCATATAAAGCTGTATGCAGAGAGTTAAGGTCGTCCGTATTTTTTAGCTGCTGTTCAAGAGCGAGATTAGTACCATACAGGATTTGTTTTGTGCTTTTTTTGTATATCAGCTTTGGTATATCAGGACGTTGTAACGGGTCGGAGTTTTCAAATAGGGTGTAATTGGCCATGAATTTCTCATTGATATCATAAGGAATTGTTCTCAGTTCCATATTAGTCTGCAATGTCACTTCACTTTCATCTGCCTCTTCTTCTGCTTCGACCTCATTCGTGTTGCCATGCAATATATGTCCAACTTCACGTCGTATTTCGTTCATTTCGGCCTGACAGAGCAAGCTTCTATTGTATATTAATCTTAGTCGATCGCACGCATTTTGTTCCGTTAGTTTTAAGTCCGGATAGAGTTTGTTAACCTCTTTGTGGAGTTTGTTCCTCCATCCAGGAAGTGGGTCGTCTTGGCAGTCGTTTATGAGCAAGAATGCTTTGAGTATGTTTTGATTCATTTCTTTACTCCATTTAATACGACTTCCTCTAGATGTATTTCCTCGATTAACAACAGTCGTTCTAACATTCGACTGTGGGCTAATCTGTATTTCTTCAGTGTCCACTTCGATGTTTGTTGGGGCTGTAGCTTCTTGTGCAACAGGTGCCCGCCTCCTCAGCGACCTGCCACCGACGTCCCGTAACCTGTCATGCCCAGCGTCGGCTCCAGGCATGCCCTGGCGATCCCCAGGCAGCGGCTTTTTTCCTACTTTTCCATTTTTCTCCATATTCATGGGTGGTGTGCCTTTTTTGGTCCGGGAGTGGTATTTTATTTCCCACTTGCCCTCCGGTTAGACCGGTGGGGGCGTCCCCCTATCCACCAACTTGGGGACCCGCCTGGTAGGAGTAAGACACAAACTCGCCCAGGTTATTATTATTTATTTATTTTTTTTTTTTTTTTTTTTTTTTTTTTTTTTTTTTTTTTTTTTACAAAAAACCAGTCACCTTACTCTGTGGCTCCGACCCTCACAGAGGGGAGCTGGTAATACCAGTAGCCACTCCCCACGCCCGTGGGGTGAGTGACTACCGGGTCCGTGAATCGTGTGCCCTGAGTAGACGTAATGAACCGAGGATGACAGCCTTCTGCATTCTGCCGGCTAAGATCTCTGCCGAATCTCGGCATGCCGGTATGATCTTTAATTCTGAAAGCAGCGTCTGTCTCATTCCACCGAGGGCTCCTATAATCAGTACCACTATTTTAACAGAATGGCCTGGATAAAGCCTGCGGAGTTCGAAGAGCAAATCTCGATATTTTGTCCGTTTTTCCTCCTCTTTCAAGACAATGTTGCTCTCAGCGGGAGCTGAGAATTCCACGACATACATTGTCTTGAGTTGGTGGTCGAGGAGTGCTATGTCAGGCTTGTTGGCTTGTATTTGCCTGACGGTGGGAAACGAGTAGTTCCAATAAATTAGGCACTTCTCATTCCCCACAACGGACTCAATATCCCCCGGAACGTAAGGCAGCACTGGTGTTTCGTCTATCCCATACGAGTGCCTTAGATGATAGTAAAGCACTCGTAATGCTGCGTTGTGTCTATGAATATAGGCCGAGACTGCGTATGTCGGGCAAGCCGACAATAAGTGCATTACAGTCTCCGGCGCCCTGCGGCAGGCCCTGCAGCTGATATCAGGGACCTCCATACCCATGACACGACGTCGATAGACGAGAGTGTTAAATACACCATCCTGGCAAGCCATTATGAATCCCTCGGTCTCAGACTTCAGCCCAGCTGACCTTAAGAAGGCGAAGGTCAGCCTTTCCTTATTATTATTATTTTTTTTTTTTTTTCTCCACGGATGTATTCCGGTAATTTCCGAATGTCACCGGGTCCATTAGACCAAGGTTACATTGTTCACTGTAGGTATTTTCGGACAATATGGCAAGTACCCAATATAGCTGCTTTTTGGGCTACCTCTACCAGTTGAGTATTCAACCCAACTTTTTCCAAATTTTTGCAGAAGTTTCTTTCAACTAGGCCATTTGCTGATATTATGAATGGTATCACCTGAGCTTCTTTTAGTTGCCACATTGCTTGAATTTCATGCCTCAGGTCCTGGTATTTAGCAATCTTTTCAGTGACTGATTTTCTGATGTTGTCGTCTATAGGAATCGCTACATCTATTATCCATGCTGTTTTCTTCTTTTTTTGTAGTACTATTATATCCGGCTTATTATGATTTACTTCACGATCAGTTATAATCATCGTGTCCCAGTATATCTTTACATTTTCACTTTCGAGTATGGCGGATGGTCGGTATTTGTAATAAGGAGTAGTTTCCTTAATTAGATTTGCCTGGCTGCCCAGTGCCTGGTGGATGATTTTAGCCACATCATTATGCCTGTTCAGATATTCTCGTGGCGCTATGAAACTACATCCTGCTACAACATGTTGTATGGTCTCAATTCTTTCGTCGCACACCCTACATTTATCAGATGGTATATCCTGCTTTAGTATATACTTTATACGGTTTCGTGTAGGTGCGACTTGGTCTTGTATGGCAGATATTGCGCCCTCCGTTTCCAGATCCAGTTTTCCTTTGACAAGGTAAGTAATGGACGCCTTGCTATCAACATGTTCACTTTGCAATGCTGATGCGAATCGTCCATGTAATACTTTTCCCTCCCACTCTATTTTAAGCCGTTCTAGATAGTCATTTCTCCTTTCAGGTGGTGTTCCAGATAAGTTTAATGCCGAATAGTTTTTATCTATTCTAGATATTGTCTGATGCAGAGGTAAGTTTTTATTTTTAAAATACACGTACAGCTTAGCTGAATGCTTTTTATATGATTGTTCCAGGTTACATATGCCTCTGCCCCCTAAACGTCTAGGAAGATAAAGCCGACAACAGGAGGATTGCGGGTGATGACTTCGATAAGAGGTAAGTACTGTTCTCACCATCCTATCTACTCTTTCCAAGTCTGTTTGGGTCCATCTCAAAACTCCAAATGTGAAGGTTACCACAGGCATAGCCCATGAATTAATTGCTGTGGTCTTATTGATTGCATTTAGTTCTGACTTTAGGACTTTTTTAATTCTGTGTCTTAGTTCCTCCTCAACTTTCTTCTTCATTTGTGTATTGTCTATCGTCAGGCCTTGTTGAAATCCTAGATACTTATAAGTTGCTCCTGGTTCCAATGTGCTTATTTCCGTATTATCCATAAGTTGCATGCTTGTTTCATTCGTTACCTTCCCTCGTTTCATATGTAGAGTTGCACATTTTTCAACTCCGAATTCCATCTTAATGGCTCGGCTGAATCTATTTACCAGTTCTAGTAGTCCCTGTAGTTGTTCTGAATTACTGGCATATATCTTAAGGTCATCCATGTAGAATGCATGTGACATCTTATGTCCTCTATCAACGCTGAATCCATACGAGCTTTGCCTAAGCATTTCACTCAATGGATTTAATGCGAGACAAAACCATAATGGGCTCAAACTATCTCCTTGGAAGATCCCTCTTTTTATATCCACAGTGCTTGTTTGATACGATGTTTCCTTTGTTCTGATCAGTAAGCTTGTTCTCCATGACTGCATGAGATGTTGTAGCAGCATTGTAATACTTTCATGTATTTTGTACAGCCGAAGTATCCTGATCAGCCAAGTATGTGGAACAGAATCAAAGGCTTTTCTGTAGTCAATCCATGCAACAGAAAGGTTTCTGTTCTTACTTTTTGCATATCGTGTGACGACTGTGTCAATGACCAAAAGTTCTTTACAGCCTTGTGATCCTTTTTTACATCCATTCTGTTCATGGGCCAATATGTTGTTTACGTTTAAGTGTGCTTCTATCTTCTTCTTAATTACCGATGTTAAGATCTTATAGAGGGAAGGCAGGCAGGTGATAGGCCTGTAATTTTTTGGCAAACCTAGATCCCCAGCTTTTGGCAACATTATGGAGTACCCTTCCGTAAGAAATTCAGGTACTATTGAAGGGTCATAAAGTATCGCTTGGAAGTGCTCAGCAAGTTTTCCGTGAACACTACTGAAATTTTTCCACCAGTAATTCTGTATTTTATCTGGCCCGGGACACTTCCAATTACCTAGCCTTTTTAATGCCTCTTCAATGTTCTCTTTCGTTACCTCTGTCATTTCCATTTCCGGTATATTTCTACATCGTTCTTCCTCATCTGATATCCAGTATTCGCTATCTTTATGATTTACAGGTTTTGACCATATGTCTTTCCAGTAACTAAGCATGTTCTCTTTTTGTGGAGGTCTTTTACTTACCGTTTCATCTGTATCCTTCTCAGAAAGTGTTTTGTAAAAGATTCCTTGATTTTCATTGAATATTTTATTCTGCGAATACTTTTTTGTTCTTTTATTATATCGCCGTAATCGAGTTCCTAATGCAGTTACCTTTTGCTTTAGGGTATTCAAATACACGGTCAGTTTTTGGCGATAAGCTGGATCCGTCGATTTAATGGATGCACATTTTGCGATACCTTTTACAGTATTTTTCAATTTCCTACTTGTACTAGATCCAGCTTTGAGATAAGCTTCAATTGGGCCAATTAGTTTTCTATAGTTGTTTATTTTATTCTCCAATCTTCTCTTCCATGGTGGTATATGGTTCACATGTCTTCTAGTATCGTTTGGTTTTCTAGATAATCCTAAAAACTTGGTTACAGCATAGGCAGCACAATACACAAGATGATAAGTATCTTGTAGCGTTTTACATTCGAGTATTTTCCCCTCCAAGATTTTATTCATGCATTTTACAATCTGATATGATCTCTGGTTATAATTAATTTTAGGAATTGTTGGTCTTAAGGTAGGTGGCATTCCTATAAATTCTAGTAGGGTTTCACCCAACTCCAATCTCAATTTCTTCCTGCATGTGTCATCTAGTGGGTATTCCTCTTCCACTATATCTTCGGCAACACCGTCTTCATCATTGATTGTTAAATTACATTCTTGTGTTCGATTTATTTGGGCATCCTGGACTTCATTGTCATTTACGTTTAACATTTCCCTGACTTGTTGTTTTATAGTTTGCAGCTCTGCTTCCGTTAAGGCCTTTCTTCTTATAATAGATCTGACTTGGTCAGACAGTCTTTGACTCTCAAAGTTTAATTCAGGAAACTCCTGCAGCCATAGGTCACAGATACGGTCCCTATAGCCTGTGAGATCTTCTTCACACCTACTAGCGATATAGTATGCGCGCATTACTGCCATATTCATAGCTCTATTCCAGCGCATACGCCTTGCTGGTCTTGCCACTTGGACGGGATGTTGTGGTTCAACATCCAAGTCTTCAGCGGTTGGATCGTTATTATTATTATTTTTTTTTTTTTTTTTTTTTTTTTTTTTTTTTTTTTTTTTTTTACAAAAAACCAGTCACCCTACTCTGTGGCTCCGACCCTCACAGAGGGGAGCTGGTAATACCAATAGCCACTCCCCACGCCCGTGGGGTGAGTGACTACCGGGTCCGCGAATCGTGTGCCCTGAGTAGACGTAATGAACCGAGGACGACAGCCTTCTGCATTCTGCCGGCTAAGATCTCTGCCGAATCTCGGCATGCCGGTATGATCTTTAGTTCTGAAAGCAGCGTCTGTCTCATTCCACCGAGGGCTCCTATAATCAGTACCACTATTTTAACAGAATGGCCTGGATAAAGCCTGCGGAGTTCGAAGAGCAAATCTCGATATTTTGTCCGTTTTTCCTCCTCTTTCAAGACAATGTTGCTCTCAGCGGGAGCTGAGAATTCCACGACATACATTGTCTTGAGTTGGTGGTCGAGGAGTACTATGTCAGGCTTGTTGGCTTGTATTTGCCTGACGGTGGGAAACGAGTAGTTCCAATAAATTAGGCACTTCTCATTCCCCACAACGGACTCAATATCCCCCGGAACGTAAGGCAGCACTGGTGTTTCGTCTATCCCATACGAGTGCCTTAGATGATAGTAAAGCACTCGTAATGCTGCGTTGTGTCTATGAATATAGGCCGAGACTGCGTAAGTCGGGCAAGCCGACAGTAAGTGCATTACAGTCTCCGGCGCCCTGCGGCAGGCCCTGCAGCTGACATCAGGGACCTCCATACCCATGACACGACGTCGATAGACGAGAGTGTTAAATACACCATCCTGGCAAGCCATTATGAATCCCTCGGTCTCAGACTTCAGCCCAGCTGACCTTAAGAAGGCGAAGGTCAGCCTTTCGGATAAGCCGAGGTCTTCTATATTTTTATAGAAGATCCCGTGCAATGGCTTATCCTTATGGAGCTGCAGAAGGATGTTGTGTTCTGCAGCTCTAATGTGGGCTTTTAGTCGAACGGGTTCCAACTCGGTGACAGAGTCGGGGTTTACCCGCTCGACGTCGAAGATGAGACCAAGTTCATCGGCTGCTCTGCGTGCTGCCTTAAAGAGAAAAGCTCCTACCTCTGCATTTTCATGGTCTCGGACCATGCAGAGGAGGGGATCCGAACTCCTGATGACCTTACATGCTCCATCCAGAACCATCCTGCTATGGAGACTCTCCAAGCTCAAGAGTCCACGGCCTCCCCGATGTCGTGGGAGATATAACCGTGGAACGGACGATTTAGGATGCAAGCTCCTATTGAGATGCATCTTCTTGCGGGTTACTACATCGAGTTGACGCAGCTCTTCTCTAGTCCACTTCACTACTCCGAAAGAGTAGAGAAGGATCGGAACGGCAAGCATATTTGTAGCAGACACCTTGTTCTTCCCCGACAGTTCTGAAGACCAGATCTGTCGGAGTAGGTGCTGATACTTGCCGCGGAGAGCGTTTTTCACTACACTCACTTCTTGGGTGGAGCGTTGCTCGACACCCAAGTAAGTGTACGACTCTCCGGCATCTAGATGGTGTAAGATGCTTCCGTCCACGAGCTGCGCGTCCTCTCCGTAGTCACCGCATCGTCCTCTCTTGAGATGGATCAGTGCGCATTTGTCCAACCCGAACTGCATACCGACAGCCTGCGTGTACTCCTGTACCACCCTAAGGGACTGCTGGAGATCCCTCTCTCCAGAGGCATAAAGTTTAAGGTCATCCATATAAAATAGATGGGTGACCTTATGCCTCCTGTCGCCGGGGGTACCGCAGTTGTAGCCACGGGTTTTCCGGAGCGAGACGGATAATGGCAGTAGTGAGATGCAAAAGAGAAGGGGGCTGAGGGAATCTCCCTGAAATACTCCTCTTCTGAATGTTACCGACTCTGTTTGGACTCTATCGTTACCCGATGTTATGGTAAAACGAGTCCTCCAGAGCGGCATCAGTTCTTCAATACATCTCACTACGGGGCCTGGTACCACAAGACATCGGAGCAAGTGAACAATGAGCTCATGCGATGTCATGTCAAATGCCTTGCGGTAGTCGATCCAGGCCATAGAGAGGTTCCGCTTATACTGCATGGAGTCCTGCGTGACACATCTGTCGATCAGCAGGTTTTCCTTGCAGCCAGCGACACCTCTCTTCGACCCTCGTTGCTCATATATCCGTTCGTAAACCGGTTCAACTGCGTGGAGCACCCGCATGTACAAAATGCGTGTAAACACCTTGTAGCATGCGTTTAGACAGGTTATCGGTCTGTAGTTCTTTGGGTTGGACAAATCTCCGTTCTTGGGGATCAGCACTGTCCGCCCCTCAACAACCCAAGAAGGGATTTGCTGCTCCCCATTTAACCAGGAATTAAAAATTCTGGCCAAATGGTGGTGGGTGCTCGATAACTTTTTCCACCAAAAGTTATTTATCCCATCGGGACCTGGAGCAGCAAAGTTCTTAGAGCCCTCAAGAGCCCTACGAACCTCTTCTGGGGTTATTGGTTCGCACACTTCCTGTGGTTGCTGAAGCCTTTGACAAAAGGCTTCAAAGTGTGCAAGGGCAGGAGAATCTCGGTTGAGTGGAAGCCTCTCCTCGTATAGCGTTTTCCAGAAGTTCTCCACCTGATCTGCAGTCGGCGGATTGTCTACAACACGCGGAGGCGGTTGGAAAAGGCGCGAGGGCTTCTCGCGGAACAGTTTATTTTCCGCAAGCCCTCTCGCCCGCCTCACTAGTGATTTTTTACAAGTCACTAGCATCCGTATCCTGTCGAGACAGTGCTGTTTGGTGGTTCGCAGCACTGCCTCATTGAGTGTGTGATGGACGCGTCTTAGGTTGGCGGCTAATCGACGCACTTTAGGCGTGAACGGCCTGTTGGCCGCCATATAGTCCATCACACATTGGATACGGGATGCGTGTTGCCTCGCCGACCGGATCTTGGCTTCCATCTTTTGTATGCGCCGCTGCGCTCTCTCCTGTGGGGAAGAGGTATTTCGCCTCTCCACCTGAGAAGAGCGTTGAGCAGCGGCATACACGGCACAATTTATGTGCCAGATGTCAGCCTCTTCTGGTAGCGCTGTACGAAGTTCAGCGTCCACTCTGGCCAGGTCTTGTGGCCCGGGGGTTTTCAGATGGTGTAACCCCCTTCTGGTACTGAGGCCCTCTGGTATTGGCGGAACGAGGAGTGCTACGTCCTCAACCGGTGATTGTGGCGGCTCTTCGGCCACCTCATTCACCGGTCCAGGAGCAGCCCTCACGTAGCCCCTACTACGAAGGTGGGATACATAGTCACGCAGATTTTGTGGCGTGAAGGCGCTATGCTCTGGTAGCCTCTCACACCACAGAGCATGCATCCGCGCCATGTATCCCCTCCGCGCGGGCTCACTGCTTTCATAGCAATGCAGAAGTTCATCTCTCAGTTCATCTGTCCACTCAAAGCGTCCTTGGACATTGCCAATTTCGTCAACGGGCGGTCCGTCCGGTTGGGCCCCACCACCTTGCCCTTGACCCCTATCCGCACGGGGTCGATCGTGGGGGCCCTGTCTTCGGCCTGCCGGAACCAAAGTTTAGGGTCTGTGGGTGGTTAGCCCAGCAGACCCACGACCGACACCAGAGGGGAAGACGCTTTCCCCTCCCGGGTGCACTAGGGCTGCCGGTTCGGTTTTGCACCCCAGCTGGAGTAAGTGGTGGCGCTACTCACCAAAGGCTTGATAGATGGAAGTCAGCCCCTCCTGCTTATTATTATTATTATTATTATTATTATTATTATTATTATTATTATTATTATTATTATTATTACTATTTACTTGTTTTGCCTACTTGCCCTTATTTACCCTGTTTACCCCCGAACCCTTTAACGAAATTAGATCAAATCAGATCTCGTTACAATACATATGTGTACCAAATTTCAAGTCAATATCATATACGGTTCCAGAGTAAACGTGCACACAAAAAAGTTAGACAGACAGACAGGAAATTTTTTTCGCTCAAATTCAAAATCTCGACGTTTCATGATATTTTAAGCCTATTTTAATTTTGCGTTACTATACTTCCACTGGACGTGGAAGTAATTAGTGTAAAATTCAAGAATAAACTTAAAAAAAACAAGTTCCCGCAAATAATTCATTAGAAAAATGTATAGTAGGTGTTGCCCATTTTGACTGACACACATCTTTATGTAATTTTGAAATGAGGCCATTTAGTGGGACCATTTCTTCAAATCCATTGAAATGAGTAAATAGTATTTAACCGGTCCTTTACTATAAGTTTTTTTGTACATTTTTTAACTGTTTTAGTTATTCGACAAGCAATAAAACCTCAGTTTGGTATAAATTGTCGTGTACAAAGGAGCATTTATCACACTTATCGGTTGTTACAATTTGTATTGAATTTAAAATATTTGGAATTTTACAATATGAATTTTAATAAAGCGGAACTTCTAGACATGACTTTTGTTTTGGGCGAGTCAGACAGAAATTGTCTACTTGCCAATAGAATTTATCACGAACCTTATCCTGAAAGAAGGATTCCTGATGTTAGCAGCTTCCAAAACTTTCTCGATAGATTTCTGGAACCTGGAAATGTCGAATATAAAAAAAGTTAAAGAATAAAACGTGGTGTGAACGAATAAAATGAGTTTTATATGGTGCTGGCAACGGTTGAGAATCTCCATGTTAGTCAAAGAGAAGTGAGCTCAATAGTAGGAATAAGTAGACGGTCTGTGGGTGGAATCTTAAAAACAAATAAGTTGCATGTATATCATATTCAAATGCACCAGGAATTATCTGATGACGATTTTCAAAAACGCCTACAATTTTGTAATTGGATCAGAGGTGTAATGCAACATGATGTAAACTTCTTCAATACTGTTTTATTTATTCAGTGATGAGGCAACTTTTCATAAAAATGGATTTCCATTATTATGCTTCGGGAAATCCTCACTTTTTTATGCAAGTTGTTGATAACCAGCACAGATGGTCTATAAACGTTTGGGGATGAATTATTGGAGAACATGTAATAGGGCCACATTTCTTTGATGGTACATTGATTGGAGCTATTCATCTTCACTTTTTGGAAAACTATCTGCCACACTTATTGGTAAATCGCCCTGAAAGAATTCGAAATAGGATGTGGCTTCAGCAAGATGGTGCTCCACCACATTAAAATGCAGTTAGAGACCACTTGAATAATACCTACCCTAATCAATGGATTAGGAAATGGACCCACTAAATGGCTTGCTACATCCCCAGATGTTACAAAAATGGATTTATTTTTATGGGGATACGTGAAGGAAATTGTTTATAGAGACACACCAATAACAGTACAAAATATGAAGGAAAGAATAATAACTGCCTTTACATCTATCACACCAGCAGTTTTAGGAACAGTGAGAATCTAATTTCAAAAGTGCATAAAGATGTGTTTCAATCAAAATGTGGAACATTTATTATAATTTTTTATTTGAAAAACCTCTTTTTTTAAGTTTATTTTTGAATTTTGTAATTATTGATCAATAAAACGAAATTGGTTGCAATTAGCGCTAGGGAAGTACTTACAAAAAATGTTCATTTCTCATTTCTACATCACATCATCAAAAATATACAGGGTGTTACGTTTGAAAAAATTGAGAAAATTGAATTTAAAATGTTCTTAATTGAAAAATAATTTTTGATTAACCTGTACATTTTTACGAAATGAAAATAATTCAAAAATATTAATTAGATGTCTCGTAACTGGTACTTACATAAGTTTCTCTTAAAACCGATAATTGTGACTATGGTGATTTTGTTAATATCCATCTGCCGATTGCATTATTTCAACAAAAAAATTCATTACATCCAAGTGGTTGGGAGATATTCAATGCTAATATAGGAATGAATAGAGCCTAGAAAGAGGCTTTAAAAAATTTACTGATATACATAGCACTCCATTTAAAAAGAAGTCACTTGGTCCTCTAATTTCGTCTTGGCTCACTCCGTATGTTCGAAAATAATTTCCAGTTATAGACTTTTTTTTATCTAGTTTACTTGCAATTTTTTAAAAAATGTCTAGCTATCGTAGAACTCGAGATATCGAGGTCCGACGCACTATTGCCCCACCCTGTATATTAACAATGACAGTAAGTGGCAAAAAAACAGGCAGACAGACATAGTGACGCTTCCTATTATTTTTATTTTTATTTTATACTTTGTAATGGTAAATTATTATTTATTATTATTAATCGGGAACGGTGGTTCCGTGGCTAGTGCGTCTGATTTTCTTTTTGAGTATACCTAGCGAAGTGGGTTCGAGACCCATCTACTGTGAAATTATTTTCAATTAGTAATTGTCCCTAAGAAGCGATTCGGATCACACTATAAACTGTAGGGTTTCGTCTCCTTTACTCATGCAAATCTAGATCTCCTAAAGTTAACCATTCAAGTAATCTGGAATGCGTTTAAACATTCTCAAATATTGTTTTCAATATGCATAATTATGTAATTCTGGCAACTTTTTAAATCCAAACTTATCGATTATTACTTCTCAATTATGTGTGTTACGGGCAACAATTTAATATTTTAGTATAAACTTGAGAAAATTAAAAGCTAATTGGAAGATGAAACACCTGAGTGAAACTTAGATCTGGCATGTTCATTTTTTATCATTCAAGCATCATCAGAAGTTTTAACAACGTAGAAAGTTCTTATTCATTTCGGAGATTAATATAATTAAAGTTTTAATTAGGACAAATTTAATTGCTGTCAGTTCATTGAGATTTCCTTGGGAAATGATTCACAAAATTTCATCACTTCAACTAGTTTTACATTATTGAAAGGAAATTGGTTCCAGAGTTCGCAATCTGGAGCACTTACATTCGCTGATATATAATGTAGTAAAATACTCTGAAATATTACGAGTTATGATGTAAAAGCGAACTGGTCAGTCTAACGGGTTACAGTAGTTGATTCATTCTACATTTTAAAATACAGTATTAATAATAAAGCTCCTTAATACTTGTTATTAAACTAATTTGTGGATATTCTCTTTCTTGGCCTCCAGCAAAGGCCATTCAATAAAAAGAGAAATAAACTGGATTGCAACAATTGCAGAGGATTACACTCCTAACCACTGGCTACTAAATATTTCTAAAATCCCATACAACGCATTTTACTCTTTTACTGAGAGTTCCTTGGGACAATATCGACGTGGATTTTAAGCCAGACATTCGAAGATTGATTAAATATTCATTGTGAGACAGAACTTTGAGAAAACATTACAGTGGAACATCATTACGGATTGTTCATTAACTTCAGGACGATAGGACTTCTACAAAATGTCGCCATCGCACCCTATTCTGAGATAAGGCTTTTAATTCTCACAATGATTTTCTCTGTTGTTGGCCTTCTTTCAGTACTGTTCTGATCCAGCATACTTTAGGTCTCTCTTTTCTGTGAGCATGGGGATTCCATTTCAGGGCTCTACTTGCAACGCAATCTTCTGGTCTTCGGAGTGTGTGGCCTAGCTACCCCCATTTCTTGCATCGAATCTCTTTATGTTTTCTTGCCCTATTTCTCTTCACAGTGTTTCATTAGTAATTCTGTTTGGCGAGAAAATAAGCATAATTTTTGTAAAGAACGATTAATAATGACCTGTAGTTTGTTGGTAATTGCCTTGATCACTTTCCACGTTGCACACCCATAGAGCAATACCAATTTTACCGTTGAGTTGAATATACGGAGTTTTGTTGTGTTTGATAAAGACCTGTAGTTTGTTAGTAATTTCCTTGATCACTTTCCACGTTGCACATCCATAGAGCAATACCAATTTTACCATTGAGTTGATATACGGAGTTTTGTTGTGTTTGAATATATCCTGGAGCTCCACATTTTATTAAGCATTCCGAAAGATCTTTGGGTCTTGTTGATGCGTTCTTGGACATCTCTTTCCGTACCACCATAGCAGTCAATTATACTTCCCAGATAGGTGAATTCGCTTACCCTTTCTATCAACTGGTTGTTAACATTCGGAGGTTGGTTGTTTCGGGTCTTTCGGTTTTGTTTTTTCAAAGTTTATCTTAAGACCAACTTTTTCTGCCTCCTCTGCAACTCGTCTTCGTTTTTCACTCATATCAGCTAGTGTGTGTGTTAACAAGCAAATATCATCCGCATAATCAAGGTCTTCGAGTATACCTCCTGTCAGACCTTAGTTAATCTACCTATTGCTGTCGTTCACCTTATTAAGAGCACAATTTGATACAATACTGATTAAAAGTGGCGATGACACACAGCCTTGTTTTACGCGGTTTTTGATAGCAATAGGTTTTGAAACTTTGGCATTGTGTACAACTCTATTGTTTGATTTATTATGTTATAGTTCTTTAATTAAGTTCATCAAGCCCGACGAATTAGAGCTAAGTCAGTCCCTTCGGTGTTACTCGTGATAAACGAATCCAGTGCCCGTGCTACTTCTAAGGCCTAAACCTTGTAAAAAGAGTATTAATTTTAAAAGAATTTTTCAATAACCATAAAACAAACCTCCGCGTTAAATCATTTATATTTTAATCAAAACGAAATATCAGTGTCGAAAGTAACCTTTTAATTAGTGTAAAATAAAATATTTTAAATCGTTACTTAAGTGTGTTCAGTGTTTTTTAAATAAATTTATTCTTGTTCATTTAAACCAAGTGCTTTACTTCAAGAATCGAATACAGGGTGAAGTTTTGGACCGTGCCAACGACAATAAAATTAACTAAAGTGTTAATCGGACTTTTAGAGTGAAGCAACGTACTCCAGGGCTATACAGGGTGTAGCATTCGACCCTATCCAACCATTTGTAAAGGCGTATTATTAATTGTGACATTAAAACTATTTCTTAATAACAAGCTATCATGCCTTTTCCCGAATAACAGTAGACTAGATTTAGAAGCATTTAGTAACAGTGCATGCTTAGAAGAGCTCAGCTAAGGATTGTAAATCATTATTAAACCTTTGTTTAGCAATTTGTGCATCTTCGAGAGCAACAGAATAATAGATTTGCGTATCGTCATCGTACATATGTATTTTTTAGTATTTTATGAACTTATGAAATTGTGATGTGTAAATAGTGAAAAGTAAAGGCACCCTGTGGCACGCCTGTCAACACAGTTCTGCTAGTGGAAATAACTCCCTTTAGCCGTACTTGCTGGCTACGCTGTTCTAAATAAGATGACAATAAACTCGTTGCATTGCTATTTGCACCACCTGACTTCAGTATTTCAATAAGTATTTCGTGGTCAATGGTATCAAAAGCGTTACTGAAGTCAAGCAGTGCCATTGCCGTTGAGTTGCCCTCGTCACTTGCTTGAAATATGTCATCAGTAATAGTTAGCAGTGCTGTTGTGCAGCTATAACCTGGCCTAAAGCCTGACTGTGTGGGCGGCAAAATATCGTAGCTATCAAGATATTCTCTGAGTTGCGTTTCCATTACTTTATCCATAAGTTTAGAGAGAACCGATAAAACACTTATTGGTCTAAGTTCGGCAAAAGTTTTTGGAGAAGATACTTTAGGAACAGGGGTTACGATAGCTTTCTTCCAGGCAGACAGAAACTTTCCCTGTAGTATAACGTAATTAATAATATTAACTAAAAACGGCAACATATAAGGACAACAAAGTTTTAGAAATAATGCCGTTACACCATCAGGTCCAGTTGAACAAATTATTAAATTTAAAATAATTTTTCGTAAATCTTCAGCATTAATAAGCTTAAACGAGAATTTGGATTGGCATATAGGATTCATTGAATAATAATTAATAATTTCCGTTCTGTCCACAGAAATTTTTGGGATACTATCTATAAAATAATTATTAATCGCCTCAGGATCCTCCATTACATGCGGTAACTGGTATTTAGTTTTTGTAGATATATTTAATGGTTTAAGTTCCCTCCACAATTGTTTAGAATTCTTATTAGCAGCGATATAACTAAAGTAAGCTCTCTTTTCGTTGGAAATTGCATGTGTTGTTAAGTTGCGCATTTGCTTATAATAGTTCCAATATTGCTGTAACTTAGTTCTCCTAAAAATAGTTCTTGCTCTATCCCTTAACGTCATCATAAATCTGACATTTTCAGTCAAGTCAGCACCCCTTTTTTTGCTATTTTAACAGTTTTTGTTGGCATGTGTTGATCAAATAAAGTTAACAGATGACGATTAAGATAATCGACTTCGGAATCAACATCACAAATAAAAAAAAAATGTGTTGAAGTGGAAGACTTTCTAAATGTCGTTGAAATTTGTCTTCATCGAAATATTTAAAGTCTCTAAATGTATATAGAAATGGTTCCACTTTAGGTATCGTATATCTTATAGTGCACGGTATTAATTCATGATCTGATATATTGAGGCCGCCAACACTCGAGGTCTGGGTCGCTTGTTAAGATTAGATCAATTAATGACACACCAGTATTAGCTATTATAGTAGGATCTTTAAAAATGTGTTGCATATTAAAAATTTCAAGCATAGACAATAAATACTCTGCAAAGAAATTTCTAAATTTGGGAAAGAACCAATCATATGTTTTGTTGACAAGAAATTCGTAACATTTCTTGGTGTTCCATCTATGTTCTGGTTTTTGATCATACCAGAAAGAACTGTTACTTTTTGGGATAACTCCCTGGGTTCAATATCAGAGCTATCGCCAGCGGCTAGTACAGTCGATAAATTGTTGCAGTATTTCAATAAATCTTCATGTTGGAAGGATATCGAGATATCATAAATTAAAAACAACACCATTCAGATAGTCAATTAATTGCTGTGTCTAACATAATTTTTTTATTTTGAATAATTTCTCGGGAACCACGATGATTTCATCTTCAAATATCGGCTGATCCAAGTGTCGCAAGTCGCACCGCTCACAATTGTTACAGTGTACCGCAATTAGTGAAATATAAACATTGGCAATTCGCTAGCATCATTAGAGACTATTTCCAGATATGTAACTAATACCGGACAATGTTGTAGGATTTTTTTTTTTTTTCATTTACTTGATACATAAAACATTTTGTTATTTTTGATTGTTCACTCGAGATAAAAATTCGTTTGGCGCTTGGCGCCCCTGATCGTGACACCCTAAACCGTTGCTTGGGTTGCCTCGGTCTATGACCGGCCCTGAGAAGCAAGCAAGATGGCCTAGTTCCTAAAACTACGCTTAAAGATCTGGCTACACGAAATCTTTAAAAAATAATTACGTGTAAATGCATAAACGAACGCAAAGTCAGTTGCAGGTGTAGACAGATTTATAAATAATGTATTTGTCTAATACTATGGTAGGTACTAATTTTAATGACTCCATTTTACATACGAAAGAGCCACACCACACAAATTGTAAGCAGCCTCTAATTTGTCAAGGGATGAAGTGCAAGCTGCTATATTTATTGTTTGGCGATGAAACAGTTTTTGATGCTCAAAATTTCAGAACAAACTGTGTTAGAAGGCACGAGATGTATTACTATAATGTAGAATGGAACATGCATTTTTGTCTTTGAGGATTTTGTAGAAAATTCGGTGTATATTTTAGTTATTTAATACGCACAAAAGAGTCGATAATGCTTCAATTTATATATTTAGTTATTATAAATTCCCCAGTTTAATCAAGCGACACTCGAGGTTAATATACTGTCTGGGTCGTTTGTTAAGATTAGATCAATTGATGACACACCAGTATTAGCTACTATAGTAGGATCTTTAAAAATGTGTTGCATACTAAAAATTTCAAGCATAGACAATAAATACTCTGCAAAGAAATTTCTAAATTTGGGAAAGAACCAATCATATATTTTGTTGACAAGAAATTCATAACATTTCTTGGTGTTCCATCTATGTTCTGGTTCTTTATCATACCAGAAAGAACTGTTACTTTTTGGCATAACTCCCTAGGCTCAATATCAGAGCTATCGCCAGCGGTTAGTACAGTTGATAAATTGTTGCAGTATTTCAATAAATCTTCATGTTGGAAGGGTATCGAGATATCATAAATTAAAAACAACACCATTCAGGTAGTCAATTAATTGCTGTGCCTAACATAATTTTTTTATTTTGAATAATTTCTCGGGAACCACGATGATTTCATCTTCAAATATCGGCTGATCCAAGTGTCGCACGTCGCACCGCTCACAATTGTTACAGTGTACCGTGATTAGTGAAATATAAACATTGGTAATTCGCTAGCATCATGAGAGATTATTTCCAGATATGTAACTAATACCAGACAATGTTGTCGGGTTTTTATTTATTTATTTTTTTCAATTACTTGACAAATAATACATTTTGTTATTTTTGGTTGTCGGTTCGAGATAATAATTTGTTTGGCGCTTGACGCCTCTGATCGTGACACCCTAGACCGTTGCTTGGGTTGCCTCGGTCTATGACCGGCCCGGAGAAGCAAGCAAGATGGTCTAGTTTCTAAAAACTACGCTTAAAGATCTGGCTACACGAAATCTTTAAAAAATAATTACGTCTGCATAAACGAACGCAAAGCCAGTTGCAGGGGAAGACAGATTTATAAATAATGTATTTGTCTAATACTATGGTAGGTACTAGTTTTACCGACTCCATTTTACATACGAAAGAGGCTTGGAAAACCACACAAGGGATGAAGTGCAAGCTGCTATATTTATTGTTTGGCGATGAAACAGTTTTTGATGTTCAAAATTTCAGAACAAACTGTGTTAGAAGGCACGAGATGTATTACTACAACGTAGGATAGAACATGTATCTTTTCTCTTTGAGGATTTTGTAGAAAATTCGGTGAATATTTTAGTTATTTAATACGCACAAGAGAGTCGATAATGCTTCAATTTATATATTTAGTTATTATAAATTCCCCAGTTTAATCAAGTGAGAGTCCATTTTAACTCCCCATAAATTCCCCAGTTTAATCAAGCGAGAGTCCATTTTAACTCTTATAAAAGTAGAAACATAAAAGTTAAAAATAAACTAATGTATACAAGAAAACATTTTGTTCAAGTAGGTTCTACAAGCAAGCCAAATACCTAAATGTTAATCTATTTTCCCCTTACTAATTTTCTCACCCAGACCTGTTATTTGCTGGTCTAGTGTTTCAAATGCCATTCCAATTTAGTTACCTGAGTGCTTAATTCCTTGCACATTCTATAATTATACCAAAATACGTTATTGTTCCTTATTTTGAATCATTGATCATATGCCGTAAGTCCGTGGAGGCAGATGCAGGCGGCATCATATCGTTAGTGAAACTAATTATGTTATTGTGTAAACTTAATGGGTATAATTAATTACCTATAGTGCCGATTAAGACAATTTGTGTGATTGTGTAGGTAGCCTCGTGCGGAGCAAAGATGTCAGACGTGTTTTCCGTCGGCGACGAGTTCATGTTGTCACGAGGACCTGCAGGCTAGACGCCGCATGTTGCTCCGCCCTCTCTGTAACAAAAAAAAAATAGATAATAATTATAGGATACCGTTTTTTAAATAAATGTAAAGTGTTTAGGAAGCAAGTTTTTACAGAGTAGGATATAAAATTGAACTTTATTTAATTATTTACAATTTCTTTCGAGTTCATCTTGTTTACTCCTGTCGAATTGCTGGGGGGGTTGATTTATCCGGAACAAAATATATTTTAAACCAAGTCTTTTTGGCCCCTGATTACGATCCAAAAGTTTCGTTCGGTGGAAATTCCGGAAACACCACTTTTGGGGCAAAAAACAGCCCTTTCATTAGTCATTAGTCTTCTTCTATATTTACAGAAATATAGACTAATGACTTTCAGTGTGCCAATTATTATAAATTATAAATAAAAAAGTATTATTATTGTAATATGAAAATTTTTGTATATTGAAAGATAAAATAAACAAGCTTTTATTATAATTCTGAATAAAAATAGTTACCCAAAAAATCATATTCAATTTATTTAATTTATATACATATTTATTCATATATTATTTATTTTACAGGACAATGTTTTAAAAAAGTAACTAAATGCAGGCATTTGTTTTTCTTTAATATAAGGGTCGTTTCGATTCTCCCTTGAGTGATAATTTGATATAAAAGTTTATAATTTATACTGTCTCCTCTATAATCATAATATAATAATATATATAGCGTTCTAAAATTATTTTTCCAGTTTGTTCTTATTCAAGGGTAGTTTACATCCCTATTCGGGGTTGGAATGGATTTTTTTAATTGTAAATATCATGAGTTACAGAGTTGGAAAACAAAATCATAATTAATTTTCTTTTATCGTATTATCTTTATTTTTTTATTTTGGAGTAGTTTCAACCCCTTCTAATTAACCTTACTATTACAAATTTTTTAAATTATAACAATACCTAATAATTTTTTCAATTACAAGTACAAAATTTTTTTTTGATAATTTCATATTTGTTCTGAGAATACTGCGAAACAACTCCCTTGTAAAGGATGTTTTTGCCCATTAAAGGGTGTTTGACCCATTTTATGGGTATGGGACCCCGAAATTCGTGATCAGCGATCCAAAAAACATATAGGGTACCAGAAAAATGCATTTTATAATTTAAAAATTACACTCACCCGAAAAGGGGTGTTTTTGCCCAAAAGAGGCCTTTCCGGAATTTACACCAAGCGAAACTTCTGGATCGTAATCAGGGACCAAAAAGACTTGGTTTAAAATATATTTTGTTCCGGTAACTGATAATACAATCAAGTCCGCAATTCGACTGGAGTATTGTTGGCACTCATAAAACGCAACAAAAACTTTACGACATAATTATTATCTCCGTTGGGTCAAGCGGCATGCTCTCATCAAACAAGCCGACTCACAATATAAACCTATAAAGGTATGCGAGTCAATATGCGAACAAATAGTACAGAGAGTACCGGTATTTTAATGGGATCGTAAAATTTTTGTTGGATTTTTTGAGTGCCTAACTGATGAACTAGACTTTATTTATTTATTTAGTGTACAGCATTCCCCAAAAGAAACGTATAACATGACTTTTTATGTTTTGTGTTCGAAAAAATGCAAAACACATAATAATAATATAGTTTATTTACCATTTGAAGGTAATACAATATATAGTAAATATCAAAAAACATTAAAATAGCATCAACAATATATTGTAAATAAACAAAAGGAAACCTCGTGAAAATATCGAATACTTGATTGTGAGGTAGGCATTGGTTTAATAACATAAAGACGTGAATATTCAGATTAACTGTAGATATGGCCTATGCATGTGACATGATCTTTACTTTTATATAATTTATCTGAAAATTTCATATTAAATGTTTGTATATAATTATTCCCAGGTATTTAACAAAATCAGTTTTCTCATTACCACTGTACCATTATTATCTGACTTTATATTAAATAGACAAAGATTGGATAGATTGTTTTGGTAGGATGTAAAGGGGCAATATTTAGTTGTACCTTTATTTATAGTGGAACCATTGTTTAATCAATTTAAAATCTGTTTCAACCATAGTTTGCACTTTTTCCCAATTATCGGTTGCATACATAATTACAGTATCGTCAGCAAAACTCAATATCTTCCTCTTACGAGGTAATTGCAGGAGGTCGTTTATATAAATGTTGAATAGTAATTGGCTCATGATCGTACCTTGGGAAATGCGGTGTTCAACCTCTGTTGATTTGCTTACGGTTTCATCAATTTTTACGCGCTGCCTTTGATTCGTTAAGTAGCTTGCTGTAAGATTAGATCCATTATCTCTAATATATTTTTTAGTTTTTCTAATAATAGCTATGACTAACCAAATCGAACATTTTTTCCAAATCTATGAAGATACATAGCGTATATTGACAGTTATCTAAGGGTTGATAGATATTATTTGTTAAGTAAGCTATTGCATCTTCTGTTGACTTATTATTTCTAAACGCAAATTACATATTAGATAATATTTTGTATTTATCAAAGAAACTAGTCAACCTTATATTAATAATTTTTTCAAAAACATTGGTGACTGTAGAAGTCAAGGAAATGGCTCTATAATAAAACATAATATTTTTAGTTGCAAACTCTTCTATAAAATCCTTATTTTACCATAAGGAACGTAACCAGACTGAAATCAACAGCTACCCTCCGGGCTATGTGCCCCGCCGAGCGCTGAATTATAAGTTTCAAGCCTGGCGTTTTGATGGTAATATGCAATTATTACACTTAACGCACCAGGCTTGTAACTTGTAATTCAGCGCTCGGCGGGGCACATAGCCCGGAGAGTATCTAATGGTTGCAGTCTGGTTACGTTCCTTATAGTGAAATAAGGATTTTTATAGAGTAGTTTGCGACTAAAAATATGATATTTTAATATTCCGCCCTCTAAAAGCACATTTGAAAAATGGCTCTATAGTTTATTAATTTAGTCTCATCGCCGGTTTTGAGGATGAGTGTTCATAATCCTATTTTAAACGCATTTGGACATTCTCCTCTTTCTATTAATATATTAATCAAGTGAGCTAAGGGTTCTGATATTACATCTTTGACTTTTTTGAGTATTTCTCCGGTGATTCCATCTTTACCAACTACTTTTCCTAATTTTAATTGCATAATAGTTACCTTAATTTCAACTGCATTAATCGGAGATTAAAAAAATTGAGTTGACATTACTCTCTACATTTAAATTTGGTTTTGTTGTGTTTCCAGGTAAATTCCTGCCTACACAAATTTGTTTAGAATTTTAACCTTATCAGTTATTATTATACCATCTCCTAGTTTAATTTTGTTTATGCAGTTTGACATCTATCTTCATTACATAAATTTTAACTGATGATCATAATTTTTTGAGGCAAAAAAAAATTTTTTTTCACCCATCACGATAAAATGGGAGAAGAACAAGTTTTACGAGCAAAATATCGACCGGAATAAGCAGGACAGTAAAAATATGTGAAAAAATTTGAAATAATTAGTAACCAATACAAAGGGGGACAGAAAGGACATCGAGAAAGCAGTTTTTGAAAATGATAAGAGTAGATTAGTGGACAATTTTAATACGTTTTATGTAGAGAGTTTAAGATACATAGTAGAAAGTATCCAAAGTGGCGGAAATGATAATATGAAAGATATTTATTCAGGTATAAAATGATAGAGAGTTGATGGAAATTAAAGCAATTTGCTTGAACAAACTTCGTAAACTTGGTTCAATATAATTCTTGTGAACAACATTGATGATAAACTAAAATTATTTAATGAATATCTGATTAATCTTTTTGAAAAACATGCACCGGTTAAACAGGTGAGGGTTACTAAACCTCATGCGCCGTGGCTTACCCCTAATTTAAAAATTATTATGAAAGAAAGATATAGAGCTTTACAAAAATATAAACGAACTAGTACTAACAATGATTGGTCTAGATATAAAGAAATTCGTAATTATACTTTGGCAATGGTAAGGAGAGAAAAGAAGGGTTTTTTACAGTCTATTTGCTCGAAAAATAACTCAAAAAATACATGGTCAGCTCTCAAAACTCTTAATGTTCGTTCGAATAAAGACATAAATATTCCAGATAATTTAGCCAATCCTTCTGAAATTAATGATTACTTTGCATCTTTTGTTCAAAATGTTAGTGATAATTGTGACAATAAAATTGATTTTTACAGTAATAACTCAAAGGACCCAAATATATCTTTTAGTTTTTCACTTACTTCTGTTGCTGAGGTTAATAAAATTTTGCATAATATTAAAACAAATGCAACAGGCATTGATGGCATTTCGTCAACTATGCTTAAATATTGCAGTCCTTTCATAGATCAATATATAACACATATTATAAATTGTTGCATTGAGGTGAAATATTTTCCACAATTATGGAAAGTTGCAGTAGGCAAGCCATTACCAAAAAATAATGACCCCTCCACATTTTCCGATTTAAGAGTTATCAGTGTTTTACCGGCCATGTCCAAAATTTTTGAGAAAGTTTTATTTTACCAAATATATGATTATTTCATACTCAATAAATTTTTGCCTGATTCGCAATGCGGCTTTAGAAAAGGGTTTAGTACTTCCACTGCATTAGCGGTTGTTACTAATGACATGTTTGAGGCGTTGGATAAGGGGTTGGTGAGTGTGTTGGTATTACTAGATTTTTCTAAAGCATTTGATACTATCAATCATGAACTTATATGTGCTAAAATGAAATACTATGGTTTTGATCAACCTGCTATTGAACTGATGTCATCTTATTTAAATGGACGCTCACAAAAAATTTTAATTAATAATGCTTCTTCTCCAAGCTTAGATATATTATCAGGTGTACCTCAAGGGTCAATTTTGGGTCCTCTGTTGTTCATCATTTACACGTCTGATATTATTTCCTCTGTTTCAAATTGTCGGATACAAGCCTATGCAGATGACACTGTGCTTTACTCACATTTTCGTATCGAAAGTATGGCAGATGCGTGTGATATCATAAATCATGACTCAATAAAGTTATGAGTTTATCAGTCGAGCATGATTTAAAGTTAAACTCCTCTAAATCGAAATTAATGTTATTTGGTAGTAAGAATAAAATCAATGTTCTACGCACCAGTCTTGATATTAAAATTGATGGTACGACTTTACCGATTGTTGACGAGGCGAAATGTCTTGGAGTTGTCTTTGATTCTAACCTGCGATTTAAGGGTCATGTAAAAAAATTGATGCAAAAGGCATATTCTTCTCTAAAGCTAATATTTTCAAATCGTCACATTTAAATTTAAATCTAAAAAAAATGTTATGCGAGTCACTCGTGTTGTCTCATTTTAACTATTGTGATTTTGTATTTGACTTTTGTCTTGACCAATCTGACAAGAATCGCATTCAAAAAGTTCAAAATTCATGTTGTCGCACTATATTTGGATTAAGAAAATGCGATCATATCTCTCATAAGATTAATGAATGTAAATGGCTTAATATGAATAATCGGAGAATTCATCACTTAAGTAATTTTGTACATAGAACATTGATATCCCCCAACTCCTCCTCTTTTCTAGAAAATAAATTTAATACACGATCCTCTGTGCATACAAGAAATGTAAGGTTTAAAAACAAGTTTACAATGCCTCATCACCAGACGGCCATATTTAGAAGAAGCTTTATTTTTAATGCTATATCAACTTATAATATGATTCCTGAAGATTTTAAAGTTTTTAATATTAATAAATTCAAATATAAATACAAAAGTTATCTATTTAGCAAGCAACAGTGATATTTTTGTTCTTTTTTTTTTGGTCCTTGTCCGAGTAAATATTTTTAGCTATTATTATTGAAGCGCGTTGTTTATTTATTTTTTTATATATATATTTGGTATTTAATGTTCGTCAGGCTCTCTGTAACTTTGTTTTCCCATATTTAATTTAAGGAATTGTTAATGTGCCTCATTATGGTTGAGTATGAGTAGCTTTCAGCTAGACTTCGCCATTTTGTGGTATAATTACTTTTTTCTACTTTTTTTCTATTAGTTCTCTCTTTTCTTCTTTTTTCGTTATAATAGAGTAATTTCTTTCCATTTATATCTTTATACATGTTTTGCACAATAAAGCCGATTTATTATTATTATTATTATTATCATGAGTTTTATAAATAAATCAACTTCTGATGAAGATATGGCAATAAAACTACTGAAGGATATTTTTCAAGTAGTGGGATATCCTTTACTATACCTAATTAATACATCTTTAACTATGGGCGTAATTCCCGCAGAACTAAAAATTAGTGTGAAAACTAAAATACCCAAAGTTGGAACTTCGTCTCAGCCAGCTGATTATAGACCACCGAAATGTATAAGCAACTGCTTACATAACAGGTATCATAGGACTAAAGTGAATGGAGATAAATAAATAAAAATTAGGAGCGATATTGGGGGGGTTCCACATGGTAGTGTCCTTGGGCCCTTGCTGTCTATAATTTATACAAATGACCTAATAAAAATGTTAAATAAGAATATTTGTATAAATTTATTTACTGATGTCTCAGGAACTAATTACGTAGAAATAAGCAATACAATGATCAACGACCTTAGTGTGTTATATAAATGGTTATATAATAATAAGTTAAAGTTAAAAGCACATAAAACTAAATGTATGATTCTAGGTTCAAAACAAAATTGTCATAAATACTTAAACAGTAACCTTGACATTTATATTAAAGAAACAAAAATCAACTCTGTCTCAGAAATCAATTATTTAGGAGTAATATTAGATCAACAATTAACTCTCTGTAAACATGTTGACTTTGTGTGCAAAAAAATTGGAAAGAAAACGGGATTTTTCTAATTTAACTCATTTGCTCTGAACCAGTCAGAAGCCTCCAACTGTGACCGCTGCATATCATGTTGTAATTCATTAGAGTTTTCATTAAGGTTTATCATGGTCGTATCATCAGCAAATAGTGCAACCGAAGTATCCTTGACGTTCTCAGGTAAATCATTTACGTAAATTAAAAATAAAAGTGGTCCTAGTACGGAACCTTGTGGCATCCCAAATTTTACTTTTGCCGATGATGACGCCAATTCATTATATACCGTTATTTGATCCCTGTCAACAAGGTACGATTTTAAAATATTAAGTACTGTAGGCTGAAGACAAAATTCGTAAAGTTTATAAATGAGAAAATCATGCTACACACAGTCGTAAGCTTTTCACAAGTCGCAGGAAATACTTCCAGCAAAGCCTTTGTTTTCAAAAGCTTCTATTATACTTTCAACCACTTTGTAAATTGTCATCGTTGTAGATTTACCAGAGCGGAAACCATATTGACAGTTTGATAAAATATTATTTTCTTCAAAATAGGTGACAAGTTGCTGAAATAGGGCTTTTTCTATAATTTTACCCAGTGTAGGTATGATAGATATAGGACAATAATTGTTCATATCATTTAAGTCACGGAATCACTTTAGATCGTTTAAGGCATTTCGGAAGAATTCCACTTTTTATGCACAGATTGACTAATTTGGTGAAAGGCATAATGATAATGCCCTATACGGATTTTATGATATTGATATTCATGTCATATACGTCTTTGCTTGGATTATTTTAAATTTTTTTGAAGATATCTCGCATTTGGATATATGAGATCTCTGAAAAACTAAATGAATTTTTCACTGCAGGATTTGTGGTAACTAAGCTGGTAGGATCAATAGGACTGGCTACGTTTTTGTGATTTCAAATGCTATGTTTGCAAAAAAGTTGTTAAAATAGAAATAGAAAGAAATATAAGACACGTTTGCATGTTCCTTGTAGAAATCAATTTTTGTTCTATAAATATTTCTATATACTTTAACCCTGTCACCTATACCTGATAAGTTTGGATATTGTTTTTTAAATAATATAGAAAATTTAGATTCTCGAGCATTCTCTCGCGAGGTTTATTTGCTCAATGAAAATGTTTAAAAAGATGTTAAATTTTTCGTCACTAATCATTTTTGTGTCACTAATGAAGTACCAATCTATTTTACTTAGATTGTTATATAAATTATTTAGACCCATCTCAGTTATAGGCCTATATCTTATTTTCTTTGGCCTTGGCATTTGTTTAGTAATATCCAGCTCTAAGATAATGGCTTTGTGATCTGATAGTTAGTATCGACGACATAAGGCGCTTCATGAGAATAATCAAAGTTTAAGAGGAAATTATCTAAGCAATTACTGTTCGTAGTTGCTTCCTTAACTAATCTGTCAAATCCAAAAGAATTGATAAAATCTATAAACTCAATTTTTTTGATCGTGTCTGAATTAAAATGGACGTTGCAATCGCATGTAATTATTACTTTTTATTTAACACTCTGATTACTTCGAAAACTTCATGTAATGTGTTTAAAAAAAGGCGAAAATCCCCATCAGGAAACTTGTACAGAGCAATTATTATAATATCGTAATGAACGATTCTTATAGCACAAAGTTCACATACCATCTCCTGCGATAACCGACCTACTTCATCAAGAGGCTGAAAATCGATATTATTTTTAACAAGAATCATAACGCCTTCATGCGACCTTTGAATTCTACTGAAGGAAGCGTTTACAGTGGTTAAAGTCGGATTCTGATTGCATTTTCTCAACTTGTGTTTAACACTGCCCCCAATCAATTCTATTGGATAAGATATGCAGTAATATGGCGGCAAACCTAAGAGACTATAGCCGTGTGTTTTGCAAATATGATCTACAATATATTCTTTTTTAAAATAATGTTCTTTGATAGCTTTCAATAAATGTTTCTTTGTTCACATTTTTACAGAAATATTTATATTTATATATATATATATATATATATATATATATATATATATATATATATATATATATATATATATATATATATATATATGTATATATATATATATATATATATATATATTGAGTAGTGGTGAGAGGTAAGTGAAACCTCTCAAATGGTCAATTGCTACTATACACCATAGATGTCTCTATGG
Organism: Leptura quadrifasciata; assembly: GCA_963675555.1. NCBI lineage: Eukaryota > Metazoa > Arthropoda > Insecta > Coleoptera > Cerambycidae > Leptura > Leptura quadrifasciata. The sequence continues at coordinate 132,135,321 of OY776675.1, forward strand.
GCGTATAGCGACTTGCGATTCTGCAAGTACCTGAGAGCGGCGACCTTTCAGTCCTAGGTGGACTTAACCTACTGTTATAATATATGATTTGCAGGAAACAACTACTCAGCGGGCAAATACCCCGACCTGCATTGAATTACACCTTACAAATCATTAAAGAATGGTAACCAATATCATTTGTCAACTCCCTGACCAGACATAGACCGGTTTCGAACTTATTAGTTCTCATCAGTATGCCATAGGTCATGGAGCAGACAAATGATAGTGGCCAACCTGCTAGTTTTATACAAACTATAGTAAATTGAGTAGTGGTGAGAGGTAAGTGAAACCTCTCAAATGGTCAATTGCTACTATACACCATAGATGTCTCTATGGGCGTATAGCGACTTGCGATTCTGCAAGTACCTGAGAGCGGCGACCTTTCAGTCCTAGGTGGACTTAACCTACTGTTATAATATATGATTTGCAGGAAACAACTACTCAGCGGGCAAATACCCCGACCTGCATTGAATTACACCTTACAAATCATTAAAGAATGGTAACCAATATCATTTGTCAACTCCCTGACCAGACATAGACCGGTTTCGAACTTATTAGTTCTCATCAGTATGCCATAGGTATATATATACATATATATTATATTTTTTTTCATTATTTGGTACTCTATTTAATATTCGCCAATGATAAGAAGAGTTATCCATGACTATAAATGAATTTGGGGGAATATAAGGTAACAGCTCTTCAGCGAAACATTTTTCAAACAAATCCGCGGTCATATCTTCGTGATAATCAGCAGAACACTATTTTATATGTTTGGCTAACAAGAGCAGTGCGTTGATACGAACCCATTTTTATTTCTGACATGTAGAATTATAATACGTTTTCCCCTTGAACATGGCGCATTTTAAGTACAATTTTGAGTCGGGTTTACCCAACCGTAATTGATAGTATCATGCATATCAAACCACGTCTTGTCAAGATATATTACTGTCCTATTTGATTGGCGGCACTCTTTTATTTTACGCAAGTATTGCTGTCGAATTTCCCCAATACGGTGGTGTGATTCCATAAAACGGTTATTAGTTTTTTTAATATTTAAATCCGTACTATAATAAAATACCTCTTAAAGTTTTCAAAGATTGGTACTTATAATCAGGGTACTCGGCAATTTATTTTAAATAATTTCCAAAGTAGGGACTTCATTTTCTTGATAAAAATCATCAATTATTCGGATAACGTCTTTTGAAGCATCGTCAATTTATAATATTTTAAACTGACATTGGATAAACTATACCTACTAACATAGCAATTATCTATATTTCATCTATCGTAAAATAAAATATTATTTCCAATAAACTACCCCAGAGTAAAACATTCAATTGCGTCTATTTTCTAGCTCGTATTTTAAAGGATTTTTACCTATTTATTAAATTTGGAGAAAATCATGAAAACTATCTCAAATCATATTATGACGCTTAATTATTGACTTTCAAATGATGTTTTTAAGTATATAAAGCGTTAATTTAAAACGGGATGAAGTTACAGTTCCCCTAATTTAACTAAAGCAATAAATTTGCATCTTAATGTTATGCAAATGTCAAAGTGCGTATTCAGTAAATGTTACCCCCAAGTTACTGAAGAACTATACTCATTTAAAAGATTTTGGAATTTCAAATTTGTTGACACATTTGTAGGTACTTGTACATGATCCATCATTATCAATCTTACTTTTCACAATTAATTTAAAAAAACGCGACACTTGAGAACGGCAAGTAACTTAATGGTGGACGATTAATCTGGAAGAAGTTGATATCCTCATCTTAAGGGATATAATGCGCTAAAAAGCTAATCTAGTATTTAATTTTTCATTTTAAATGTTTTTATATAAGGAACATAACCGATGCTGAAAAAACTGTGCAACAATAATGCAATACTTTTCCAATAAATTTAATTTATCAAAAAATAGCTCACTTTTAAATGAATAATATAAAATAAATTTTAAATAAACAATTTAAAGATATTCATGAAAAAGAAGTAAAGATTGAAGGCTATTATCATGAAATCTGTTACAAAAATAGCGTCCATACCGGAGGAGTTATTTTATATCTGAAAAAAGAATTATCTTCTAGACTAATAAAGAATATTACAATAGAAAGACATTCATGGGCTCTTGCGATTACATTCCAAATAAATGCTGTTAATTATGTTATAATTCGTTTATTTTTATATATATAGATTTTCCACCCATTTGAAGGGTGGTACCACTTTATAATAATAATAATAATAATAATAAACCACAGAAATTAGACAACCCCCAATTCCAGAAACCAGGGCTTGTGCGGAAGGGGGTTACACATTGAAAAAACCAATTACCAATTAAAAGATTTTTTATTGTTTTATAAATACATTTCATTCCATTTATATTGATTTTTCCCTAAGATAAAGTTTTTATAAACCTGTATTATTTAAGCCTGCTCTAAAATGGGTTAATCCTTGTAAGATGCAGGTTGGCTGATGTTAACCGAAATCAATATGCTTTGGATTATATTTATTGTTATTTTATTCATCATATCTTAACATTTTATGATATTTTTATGTACATTGAAAAAACGGGGACATACAGCCATTTCCTCCGACAGTGCCAGGGCCGGAGCCAGGATTCGAACCCGGTGGTGTGATGTCCGTGTAATTAATCGCGATTGCCATCTCGCGCCTTAACCCACTCGGCTATCGACCAGACTTTCCTCAAAGAAATGCCTCTTACAAAATATTAATTTTTTCCTCAGAAAAAAAATAATTTTCTACCCCTTTGAAGGGTGAAAACATCCCCCGGGGGTGGTTACACAACCCTAGTCACCTACCATCTTCCTCAAAGAAACACCTCCTATAAAATATAAATTTCGTTCTCACAAAAACAAATATCAATTTTCCACCCCCTACAAGGGTTGGTAGCCTGGGGCAGGGGTGGCTGAGGTCAAATCCCTCGAGAGACCTTCCGTTCTACCCGAGGGAACAACAATTAGTCGAAAAACTGGGGAAAATAAATGGGTTCACGGAAAAGGGGACTTTAGGAGTGGTTTTTGGTCAATTTGAGGGGGTTACCGAGGTGAAAAAATTGGTTTAACCCCGGGAATCAATTCAGCACCCTCGAAAACGTGGGGAGGACATTGTATAGTCCGAGGCGCAAACATTCGGTAATTGCGTCATAAATCCCGATTCTTTAAATAGAACTTGGAATCTGAAATTTGAGGTAAATTTACCACTCTCCAATTCCGAGTGGGCTTCAAGAAAATCCACCATTTCCTTTTTCTGGTCTACACTAATATATCCTACCCGCTTATCCGCTGATTGCTGGTGTATTATAATATTCAGTCTTATAATTCAATCAACACATATAACAGCGGATTAGTGACATTAGTATTTTCTGGGGTTTCAAGTCCATTTGGTTGCACAAAACAGCGTTGGTACATTTGCCATACGACATATTTATGTGTGCGAAAAACAAATCTCGGATGGTGTTCGAAAATACCACCACAGAACTATAAACGAAATTTTTTAAACGAGTCGGGCGCCTAGTATTTCGCATGCGACAAATATCGATTGAGCTTGAAAATAAGGCCTCAGGGGTCATATTTTCGATACAATTTGACAAATTTGCCATCCCTTAAATCTTTAAATGGATTATCATAGGCATGGAATTGTCTTCCATGATCGCTTTCTGCCGAAACTTCTACCTGTTCCAAGGTGTCGATAGCAGCTAAATGTATTAAGTCATCTAACGCTACCATTGTCCATTTTTACTCTCCAAAATTTGTTCAAATAAGTCTACTTTAAAGTCCCTAAATAATAAACGAATTACGGCACAAACCTAGAAATCTTACTTGAGACATAGAAGTTATATGGCACGAAATAAAACAAACCAAAACGATCACTTTGAATACAATTTGTACACGAAATCGCTTTATCGTGTATTAAACCCCCATCCGTTGTATCTCGCCCGAAATCAGTCGCATGCGGAAAGTTCGCATACGAGTTCATAATGCTCGAAAATACGAAACGTATATTTTCATGCGACAATCTCACATTTTCGTGCACGACATCGCTTCGGTCAAGCTCGAAAATACTGCCCCAGGGGCCATATTTTCGAGCTTAATCGATATTTGTCGCATGCGAAATACTAGGCACCCGACGAAAATTTCGCTTATAGTTCTGCGGTTGTATTTTCGAACACCATCCGAGATTTGTTTTTCGTACACGTGAAAATGTCGTATGGCAAATGTGGCAACGTTTTTTTGTGCAACCAAATGGACGTGAAGCCCTTAGAAAACACTAATATCAGTAATCAGCTGTTATATGTGTTAAATTACAAGACTGAATAGTATTAATGAACCAACAATCAGCGGATAAGCGGGTGGGATATATTAGTGTGGACCAGAAAAAGGAAATGGTGGATTATCTTGAAGCTCACCTGGAATTGTAGAGTGATAAATTTACCTCAAATTTCACATTCAAAAATGGCCAAGCTAGTCCATTTAAAGAATCTGGATTTATGACGAAATTACCGAACGTTCGCGCCTCTTATAATGTTCTCCCCACGTTTTCGAGGGTGCTGAATCGATATCCGGGGTTTAACCAATTTTTCCACCTCGGCAACTCCCTCAAATTGACCAAAAAACACCCCTAAAGTCCCCTTTCTGTGAACCCGTTTATTTTCCCAGTTTCTAGACTAACTGTTGCTTCCTCGAGTAGAACGGAAAGTCCCTCAAGGGATTTGACCTCAGCCACCCCTGCTATCAACCTTTGTAGATGGTGGAAAATTGATATTTGTTTTTGTGAGAACAAAATTAAGGTGTTTCTTTGAGGAAGGTGGTAGGTGATCAGGGTTGTGTAACCACCCCTGGGGGATGTTTTCGCCCTTCAAAGGAGTAGAAATTTTTTTTTTCTGGGGAAAAAATTAATATTTTGTGAGAGGCGTTTCTTTGAGGAAAGTGGTAGGTGACCAGGGTTGTGTAACAGCTCCGGGGGTTGTTTTCACCCTTCAAAGGTGTTGAAAATCAATATATAAAAACACTTTAATAAACATTTTTTACATTATTTTTCAATAATATATGGAAAAAAAATTCTACCCCCTTGAAGGGTGAAAACAACCTCTGGGGGTGGTTACACAATCCTCGTCACCTACTACCTTCCTCAAAAAAATGTCTCCTACAAAATATTAATTTTTTTCTCACAAAAATAAATATTAATTTTTCACCCCCTACAAGTGTTGGAGGCCTGGGATAGGGGTGGCTGAGGCCAAATCTCTCGAGGGGCCTCCCGTTTTACTCGAGGGAACAACATTTAGTCGAAAAACTGGGAAAAATAAGCGGGTTCACGGAAAAGGGACTGTAGGGGCGGCCTTTGATAAATTTGAAAGGGCTGTCGAGGTGGAAAAATTGGTTTGACCCCGGGAATCGATTCAGCACCCTCAAAAACGTGGGGGGACATTGTCTAATACGAGGCGCAAACATTCGTTAGTTCGTCCGACTCCTTCAATGGACTAAGCCCTCTGGGCACAATTATCCCTAAAACTAAACGCTCTCCCAGAAGCAGTAGTCAACTAATCCTTCTGTCACTGGTTTTGTCAAACGATACAATTTGACAAATTTGCCATCCCTTAAATCTTTAAATGGATTATCATAGGCATGGAATGGTCTTCCATGATCGCTTTCTGTCAAAAGTTCTGCCTGTTCCAAGGCGCCCATAGCAGCTAAATGTATTAAGTCATCTAACGCTGCCGTTGTTCATTTTCACTCACCAAAATTTGTTCAAATAAGTCTACTTTAAAGTCCCTAAATAATAAGCAAACCACGGCAAAAACCTAAAAGCCTAACTTGGGACATAGAAGTTATGTGGCACGAAATAAAACAAACAAAAACAATCACTTTGAATACATTCGTACACGAAATCGCTTTATCGTGTATTAAACCCCCATCCGTTGTATCTCGCCCGAAATCAGTCGCATGCGGATAGTTCGCATACGAGTTCATAATGCTCGAAAATATGAAACGTATATTTTTATGCGACAATCTCACATTTTCGGCACGACATCGCCTCGGTCAAGCTCGAAAATACGGCCTCTGGGGCCATATTTTCGAGCTCAATCGATACTTATCGCATCCGAAATACTAGGCACCCGACTATTTTCGAACACCATCCTAGATTTGTTTTTCGCACACGTTAAAATGTCGTATGGCAAATGTGGCAACGCTGTTTTGTGCAACCAAATGGACTTGAAATCCCTAGAAAACACTAATCAGCTGTTATATGCGTTGAGTAAATTACAAGACTGAATATTATAATGCACCAGCAATCAGCGGATAAGCGGGTAGGATATATTAGTGCAGAGCAGAAAAAGGAAATGGTAGATTTTCTTGAAGCTCTCCCGAAATTGTAGAGTGATATTTACCTCAAATTTTACATTAAGAAATGGCCGAGCTAGTCCATTTAAAGAATCGAAATTTATGACGAAATTACCGAATGTTTGCGCCTCGGACTAGACAATGCCCCCCCCCACGTTCTCGAGGGTGCTGAATCGATTTCTAGGGTCAAACCAATTTTCCTAACTCGGCAACCCTTAAATTGGCTAAAAACCACCCCTAAAGTTCCTTTTCCGTAAACCCGTTTATTTTCCTCAGTTTTTCAACTAATTGTTGTTCCCTTGAGTAGAACGGAAAGTCTTTCGGGGTATTTGATCAGCTACCCCTGCCCCAACCCTTGTAGGGGGTGGAAAATTGATATTTGTATTTATAAGCACAAAATTTAGATTTTATAGGAGGTGTTTCTTTGAGGAAGATGGTAGGTGATCAGGGTTGTGTAACCACCCCCGGGGGATGTTTTCGCCCTTCAAAGGAGTAGAAAATTTTTTTTTTCTGGAGAAAATTTTTTGTAAGAGGCGTTTCTTTGAGGAAAGTGGTAGGTGACCAGGGGTGACCCTGGGGGCTGTTACACAATCCTCGCCACCTACCACCTTCATCAAAGAAACGCCTCTTACAAAATATTAATTTATTTCTCACAACACAAATATCAATTTTCCACCCCCTACAAGGGTTGGAAGCCTGGAATAGGGGTAGCTGAGGTCAAATCTCTCGAGGCAACAACAATTAGTCGAAAAACTGGGAAAAATAAACGGGTTCACGGAAGAGGGGAGTTTGGGGGTGGTTTTTGACCAATTTGAAGGGGTTGCCGAGGTGGAAAAATTGGTTTGACTCCTGGAATCGATTCAGCACCCTTGAAAACGTGGGGGCGGGGGCATTGTCTAGTCCGAGGCGCAAATATTCGGTAGTTCGTCCGACTCCTTCAACAGACTAAGCGCTCTGGGCTTATCCCTGAAACTAAACGCCCTCCCAGAAGCAGTGGTCAACTAATAATTCTGTCATTTTTCAAAATTAAAAACCCTTTTACGAAACCACGTTGTCAAGCACTGCAACTCATACGAGGTCTTGAATATGAGGACAAGTTATTCCAGCGTCTATCCAAAGTATACCGTGAGTTTTAGAGAAAATAGCCCTTAGCGACATGGGACCCCCATCGTTTCCTAGCAGTCGATTTTGACGGGGAAATGATGAGTTTTAACGGGGTTTGCCCTAAACCAGTTCCTCAGTGATTCGGTGTCAGAAAAGTATCTTTACCATGTACTCATATGTGCATGGGAACCGCCTTGCCTGAACGTAAAATTGTAATTGCAGAATACAATTCGAAGTAGTAGCGCTTCAAGCATTTTTAAGTTCTGAGGAGCGACCAAAATTGGTAGCAAAAGCCCACCAAATTTCAGAAACATTGAACTTTTCTTGAATCTATTTGTGTAATCGTTAGCTCACAAAACTGCATTTTGGATGGTAGTTGGTACATTATGAATCGTTCCGTTCCTCACCATGTGTTGCACACGGGCTAGACTAGTGTTTGTTAAACATATTTCTTAAAAGTTGTTGTAAAACCATGAATTTTTGAAGAATCAATATATATTTTTGAACTTTATATTGCCTTTTAATTGTGTTTCCTAACAAAATTCCCTTTCAGGTATAATTTTAAGAAAGTGTGATACATCCAGTGTTAGGTTTATAGTGTTACGACGTCCAATAGATACCATTAGAGCAGCAGTCAAGCATAAACGAACAGTAAGTATAAATTTCCATATTATTCTCCGTTTGAAACAGTCATCTTGAACCCTAAATTTTGTGAACGTTAACATTCACTTTTGAAATAAATTAAAAGTCCATCAGACTCCAAAAGATGAATCGTTCACACTGACACAAGATAGGCACTGATGTCAGAATTGGATTTTTCCCAAAACCTTTACTTTTAAGACATTGTAGAATATTGAATTATATTTGTATTTTAAGTAGTCACTTGCATTTCAAATTCAAATTTGTTTAAAACACGTGACTACTCTTCCAGAATCACAGAATATCGAATGGGTTACTGCGTTAACATTATTAAGCAATGAACCAAAATCAATTAATTACTCAAACTGAATTCGATAATCCGATGTAAATGTACTAAATTTAATTATAATGCTTCATTAGATTTAATATTGATTGTATTCGAAATTGGCAGAATAGCAATTTATGGCGAATGCGCTACCGCGAAACAAACAATTTTATTCAGTGTGCAAACATGCAAAGGTAAGCTAAAATGCAGAATAGTATCGATTATAGGGAAATTTCAAAGTTATTGGGGAGTTCGATAATACGGTTACAGATTGATGGTGATTATTTAAATTTCCTCCGGTTCTTTGAATACCTCTGTTTTCTTGTCCTTTTGGATGCAACCAGAGAAGAACACATCTAAAAAAGAATAATAATCTAGTGTCAATTACACTGGCCTCTTTTAAAAGGTAATTTGTGGGATAGTTGAGTTTCTTGTTTAAGATAATTTTTAGTAGCCTTTTTTGCGATGTATCTAAATATTTTAAGTAAGAATCAAGTACTCCCCCCAGTCTAGAACATCATACATTAGGTGGGATTCGACAAGTGAATGGTATATTATTTTAATTTGTTGATAATCAAGAATTTCTTTAAAACATTTCAATCTATATATTAGTTTTCTTATTTTCTTTGATACATAATTAAAATGTAGGTCCCATTTCATTTTACAATCTATAATTATGCCTAAGTATTTAATATCTTTTGCTGGTTCTATTCTTAATTCATCATTAATGACAAGTTCGTTAAATGGAGGAACTGATTTTTCATTTAGATAGAAAGGCAATTAATTTTTTTCAGATACATTTAAGATTAATAACTTACTATCAAAATAATCTTTAGAATTTTTCAGGTTCAACGTTTAGTTTTTAGGTCATCCCAGTTAGAATATTTATAGAAGAAAACAGTGTCGCCAGCGTAGCTTATTACTGAGTAAATGTTTGTAAATCAAACAACGAGTTAATATATGTAATGGATAGTATAGGCCCTAGTACTGTTTCTTGCGGCATAACATATTCTGCAGTAGCAGATCTACTTCTTATTGAGTTTATCTCTATGTATTGAACTCTATTTGTAAGGTAAGATTTTAAGAATTTTAAGAATATTATTTCTAAAATCCAAGTTATTTAATACCGCTATAAATTGAGTATGGCATACCGTGTCAAAAGCTTTTTTTAGGTTAATGAAAACAGCTAAGCTTTTATCTCTGTTTTCTAAGGTACAGTAGATTTCGCTTACAAGGTTTGAAATTGCGTTTTGTGTACTCACGCCTTTTCTGAAACCATATTGCGACCTAGACAACAAGTTGTATTTTTCGAGATAGTCGATAAATCTTGACTTAATGACTTGATTAAGATATCGGTCTACAGTTCGGCACCTCTTCTTAATCACTCTTAAAAATGGACTTTATGATTGCTACTTTAAAAGACGAAGGGCATTCACCCACCTCTATGGCTTTATTTATTATATATGATAACGGTATTGTAATATATTCATATATTTCTTTTAAAGTGTTAGACGCAATTCCATCCATTCCCGGTGATTTTTTGTTTTTCAACTCGTTGATGATTTTTATGGTTTCACTCGCAGTGGTTGGATTTATAAATATAGAATTTATTTGCATTTTTATTTCAATCTGCTTATCCGACTTAACGATTTTAATAATCAGCCTTAATATCGTATTAAATATTATAAATGTATGAAAAATATTTGAAAAAGTTATATTAACGCTCTACATGTGTTTCGGTTTACTAGGCATTTAATAAGCGTGCAAAATAAAAGTAAAAATTCTTCTGCAATTTTATAAACCTCATAAGAAATGCGTGTAGAATTGTAGTGAAACTTTTCGAAACGTTAAAAGGTACATATTCTATATATTTGGTACATCAAAATTGTTTCAGAAGCAGCTAACCGCAGAATCAATTCAATATATTACATTAAAATGGTAATCCACTTTAGAGCTCGGTCCTTTCTATAAATTAAAATATCTTATAAAATTTTTATTTGTTAATTGATTTCTTTTAAAACTAGAAGGTTTGTTTTCCTTCCATTAAGCATTAGTTTGTTATCTACTTGCCTTTTGTCTCTCAATTACAAAACAATATCATTCATCATATGTATTAGCTAACTTTGTAATTTTGTTATACAATAATAATAGTAATAATAATAAATTTATTTGAAATTAATTGACATAATAGTACATACTATTAGTTTAAATATTGTGCCAGCTCTTATAATTATTGTGTTGGTAACTTATTCATAAAAAACATTTAAATATTGTTATTTATTAAGTATAGTACTTATATACTAAAACTAAAAGGTTCAAATATGACACCTAAGCTCTCAGGGAGCCTGTCTTGTGTCTATCTATTCCTAATTATTTAATGTATTTAATTACCGAGCGCTAAAAATATATATATTTGCACATCATATTAATTAATACATCTAATACAATAGAAGAAAATAAAGAGAAATAAAATAAAAAGTATCTATACTAGTGGAATGAATCGAGTACAGTGGGAAACCAAATATATCATTTTCTCAAAATTTGCTTAAATTTATCTATATTTTCATTTACATATGTTTTAGTTATTCTCTTATATTTTTTAAAGTATTTTATGTCTTTTATTGATACAGGTAAGATGTTATGCAATTTAATTCCCGTATAATCTATATACTTTGAGAAGGCTGTATTTGTTGGTTTTGATCTTATATTCTTTCCTATTATTTGGGTTTTCTACCACATGTACTATTATCCTCTTCAAAACAAATCACCGAATCTACAAAATAATAGAATTATTGGAAAAAAAGTCTCTGCGCCCGTGACGTTTACGCCAAAGGAAAAGTCAGAGGTTATGTTGAATAAACACAGAAACAATGTATTTTGCTGACGTTTCGGAAAGTAATCTCTTTCCGTTTTCAAAGCTATTATTTGGAAGAACTCTTATTTTGCTGTGTATGTCAGATACACAGCTTTAAGATTCTGTTTATGTTATTTCCATAGATACTTACTACTTACACAGAACATAGAACTGATGATATTTTCTTTTAGATAATGTTGAGTTTGTTAAGTTCTTCTTTTAATATTGGTAGCCAGGTTGTACAAATATCTACAGAACAATTCGATACGCACTTATCTTCATTTAATAAGATTATTGCTGATTGTTTAATTTTTCTTTTTTTTGGTATCTGTTTCTTTTGTTAAAATTTTTGCCGAGTCCCAGTTTATTCTATGTCCGTTTTCCCAAGCATGTTCACAAATCTTTGATTTCTGAATTTCATTCTTTCTAATGTAATTCTTGTGCTCATCCAACCTCACACTGAAAGGTCTGGATGATTCATCCCACATAACATTTATCACATTCGCACGGGATATTGTAAATACAGTTTTTTGAATTCTGCTCCCTGTTTATCGGTTTTGTTTTTGTTAAAATAGATCTTAAAGTGTTCCCCGTTTGAAATATCGTCCTAACATCAAATTTGTCACCTATACGGCGTAGCTTTTCCGATAGTCCGTATACATAAGGAATTATTGCTGTATAATGACGTTCAGGTTTTTGTCGTACCTGATTGTCCCTATTTTCAACATTTATGAAAACTCTATCAACAAAGGCTTCAGGATATTGATTTTGTACTAGAACCTCTTTGATAAATTTTTTCTCGTTATTTAATATTTCATTATTAGATGAAATTATTTTGGCCCTATCGTATAAACATTTTACAACACCCCTTTTAACATTTATTGACTGATTAGTATGTGTTGGTTTTCTATAAACGCTTGTTTCAATTGTTTTATTTACCCTTCTAATTAAAACATCTAAAAACGGTAGTTCATTCCTACTTTCTACTTCTAATGTGAATTTAATAGAGGGTTCCTTACTATTTATATTTTCTAAAAAACTATCTAGTAAATCGACACCATGAGGACAAATTGCAAAGATGTCGTCAACATATCTCCACCAGACAACCGGTTTGTTTATACAATTTTGAACATGTGTGTTCTCAAAGTTCTCCATAAATATATTGCTTAAAATTGGTGATAATTTGTCTTATATTTTCTTTGTTTGCCATCGAGCTAGTTAAGTAGTTATGGTCTGATTTATTTTTTATTTTGGGTTTTTTTTGTACATAATTCAGAATATCTTTAATGTATAAACTGTCAATATCCAATACTTTAATATTTTCAAATAATGATTGTGTTGAATAATATCTAGGTTTGTTCAAAATAATTTTTAAAATATATCTTTGAATTATTTTAAGGGTATTTAGAGTACTGTCATATGCCCCGCCCCAAATTATTAAACCATACTTAACTATAGACTCTACTAAGGCTTTATAAATATTTATGAGAGAATGTAAATCCATGTATTGTCTAAGCTGATAAAAATTTTCCTGTTAATATTTCCACGTGTTTATCCCATTTCAAAAACAGATCAATATATAAGCTAAGTATTTGATGTTTTCAGTTGATTCAATATAATCTTCACAACTGTCGCAAGTAATGAGATTGAAGTTTTTACATTTATGCAATTTTAGTTTATTAATATGGGATTTTCCTGCTGAATTTAAAGAAAATGTTAAAAATTTTGTTTTTGTTTTATTTAGAGTTAATAAATTTCTTGTTAACCAAATTTTTACGTTGTGAAGTCCCTTTTCCGCTTTAATTTTAACTTCCTCCCAGCTGACACCGGAAAATAATAAGACTGTGTCATCGGCATAAGATATGATTTCCCCTGAAATATCTAAATTAACCATGTCATTTATGTAAATTTGAAAAAGGATTGGATCTATAACTGTTCCTTGAGGTATTCCATACGTAACTAGTTTTTGAAGTGGTGGATCAGTTCAATTACTTAGGCAACGTTGTTAATGACAAAGCAAACATGGACAGCGAGATTCGCAATAGAATTAACGCTGCATCTAAAGCACTCTGGGGACTTAGAGAGAGAGTATATGACAACCACGTCCTTGCTTTGTCAATGAAAATGGCTGTCTACAGAGCAGTTGTCATTCCAGCACTGCTATATGGATGTGAAAGCTGGGTCACTTCCCGTCGTCATGTGAAAGAATTAGAACGTTTTCAGCAAAGACACCTCAGAAGTATGATAAAAATCCGTTGGTTCCATCACATATCAAACGTGGAAGTACTCAGGAGAGCAAACAGAATTCCAATTGAGGTGCTTATTTCAAGAGCACGCCTAAGATGGGCAGGTCACGTTCATCGTATGCATGATAACCGCCTTCCTAAATGTACACTTTATGGTGAATTGCTAAGCGGTAGAAGAAGGCGTGGCGGTCAACGAAAGAGGTTCAAAGATGCTCTCCATGAAAATCTAAAATCCTGCGGCATTGCAGACGAGCAATGGGAGCAACTTGCAGCGGACAGAACCGAATGGCGAGGGGTTGTGGCCAGCTATCAAGGAAATGTTGCTGCAAGAAGGCCGAATCCAAGACCTAACCAAGTCTATGTTTGTCCTGACTGCGGTCGACATGTGCTCTCCCGAATTGGCCTCTATAGCCATAGTCGTGTGCACCGTAGATGAATGGGAATTACAATAGACTACACCTTTTACTTGTTTTCTATTGTACACAATCTATCGACTGTAACATCTTTATACTCGGGCTCGAGTAACGGCTAATAATAGTTTTTCTTCACTTTTCTCCGAGTCTATGCTGACAATCTGTTTCCGATTTGTTAAATAGTTTCTGAGTAAATCACCGCATATGCCTCTGAAACCATATGTATCTAATTTTTTTAGTAGATTTTGATGAGAAATCGTGTCAAAAGCCTTTGCTAGATCTAAAAATATTGCCAGTGGCTTTTGATTATTATTTAGCTTTTGATATAAATAACTTGTCACATTATACATTGTATCGACAGTGGACACTCCTTCTCTAAATCCAAATAGGAAATTTGATATTATATTATATTTATTAATATGTGTTAAAAGCCGCGTCAATGCATTTTTCTATAATTTTTGCAATATTACTAATAAGAGATATCGGACGGTAGTTGTTCAGAATTTGACGGCAAACATGATAATATAAAGAATTGTTCTCAATAAGCGATATTTACGTATTTAGAAACGTGTCAATCAAAGGTAAGGTAATCGTGTTTTTGAATAGTAAAGGAAATGAATACATTTCGGGATTGATCGGTACTACCTCAATGTAAAAACTTGAAACCTTTTGCATTCTGTTAAGTGAACATGTGAAATGTATACCTATTAAAATTAGGGCAAACTCCCGGGTGGGTTGCACACCCCCAATTCAAAAACTCGCAAAGTTTTCAACTAAACCGGCTAGAATTCATATCATTGTGGTTCTTGGGATCACTGATTACGAATCCGAAGTGAAAATTGAAAAATTCAAGATGGCGGACCTAATATGGCAGACTTTAAGAATCAATTCCTGAGTTCCGCCGATTTTATTGAAAAATATGTAGAGTAAAAAAGTGTTTACAATTCCATTTTGCATTTTGGTAACCTAGCTAACCCTAAATTATTTTTTTGTAATTTCATTACATAATTTTGTGGCATCACATAAGACACCTGTCTGTAAAATTTCATCAGAATCGATGGAAAGATGGAGGAGTTATAAGGATGTAGTATACGGATGGACGGACATGACGAAATTATAAGGGTTCAGTTTTGCAATTTGGCTATAGAACCCTAAAAAAAATCATTAAGATCGGTTAATAAACACGATGGTCTATAAGAACAATTTGAAATCTAGGTCAGCACTACATTTTCATAACACTAACCGGTCAAACCCTATACAATTCTACGTTTTTGTCACAATTGATACTTACTCGACTTAACCAACGACGCGCGACGCAAGAAATACTTATGGCTTCGCTTATAGTAAAATAATCACAGTAAAACAATGGCACAAAAACGAGCACAATAATAACAGTAAAGCGAAGTGAAATATTCACAGTAAAATAAAGTGTCGTTCCGGAAGTTTATCCACTTAGTATAGTCGTTTTCAATTTTACTTTGCAGATAAAAAAGGCAACAAAAACTTTACGATCTCATTAAAATACTGTTATTCGCTGTAGTTTTTCACCCGCAAATTGAATCACTTACCTTTATAGGTTTTTAATGTACGTCGGCGTGCTTGATGACGCCATACCAAATAGTTCAACGGCTTTAATAATGAGCTCGTAAAGTTTTTGTTGCCTTTTTATCTGCAGAGTAAAATTGCAGACGACTGTACTAGAATTACGCTGCAGGGTGAACTATTATTGACAGGGCATGTCGTCGAGTATAACCGACTATTATGATTCTACTTTAAATTTTAAGTTTTCGGTACGCCACCACTATTTCTTTCTTTCACGTTCATTTTTCAAATTGGTAAAAATTATTCCTTGAAATATTAAGTTCGAGATCACGTTTTAAGTCAAGTAAGTATTAGGATATATTTATTTAGGCACTAAAATAACATCTGAAGATAATTTAAACATTTAAAACGAATAACTGAAACGCTGTGCTTGGTTTTATTTTCTATAGTATATATGCATTTTAACCGGATCCACGTTTCGCCTGAAAATCGAAAACCTTATATTATCGTACTCTACAGCCACATTAGTAAGCTATTATATGATTTTCGATGTTCCACTGAAACGCGGGTCCGGTTAAAACGGTTGGTATGTCGCTGGCCTTATGATCCCGAAAAATTCTTCAAAATAGCCTTTTCCAAGCAAAAGATATTAACTGACTTGCCTATGCGCATAATATATTTCAACAAGATGGCTGTAGATTTTCTCTTGATTTTTCCTGATTTCCCCTGATTTGTACACTTGATTTCCCCAACGGTTTGCCCCTCGGTTCACCTCCAGTAAAGGGTTGAAAAGATTATAGTTAATTTTTTTGGTTATTTCAACTTTATTAGTCCAATATTATCGAACTATAATAAGAAATTTAATAGAAAAGTTTTCATCGCAATTTTTTCAAAAGAATGGGTCTGGCATAGGAGGTTTCCCATGTGTCAGAAGCGAAAGGGTTAAATAATATTGTTACCAAAATGTTGGATTCTTTTTGTATTTTGAATTTTCCAATTTTCATTTCGGATTCGTAATCAGCGACCACAAAGACCCTCATGATATGAATTTTAGATTTCGTTGAAAACTTTGCGAGTTATTGAATTGGGGGTGTAAAATGGGGGCTGCAACCCCCCGGGGTGAGTGCTCTACTTTTCAAAGGTATACATTTCATATGTTGCCGACACCTAACATAATGCAAAAGGATTCAAGTCCTTACATTGAAGTAGTAGCGATTAAAAACGTATACCATTTTTGCGTTCATTTCCTCTACTAGAATATAATAATGGCAACAAAAGACACTCGGACAATTTCGTTTTTAAAAAATAAAATGTTAATATATTTTCCAAAGGGAAAATTCATTACGTTCATCCAGTCCATAATTTTCTTTGCGACGTCTTTAGGGAAATAGTTCGTATTTACTTACTTACATTATTAACCCTATCTAATCCTTGTCGTACATACAAACAGCATAATGGGAGTTATATTTAATATTGCATGGCATAAAGATAAACACAGAGATATAGTGGCTAATGTCCTAAACAGGACTTCAAAACAATATTCTTGTATTATGCGGCTGAACTTTGACATTTGGTATTTTAAATATTACATCAACCGCCCAGGCCCAGACAATATGAACTACTTGTTGAATACAGACTTCTCCTACTTAGCAGAATGCTTTTGAATGTATCAAAGTACGTGCAAAATTCGAGCTCAAGATATTTGGATTATACGGCATCATTATTATAATCAAATAATTACGAGGGACGCTTAATATAGTGGAAGGTTCAAAACTGTTTTAATTTGAGTACTTGATGTGCAGTCATTAAAATACGACTATGAACAATATGTGTGAACCATTGGAGTGTGTACACGTATATATTCTCTTAAAATCTGTAAAGTCAGATATATAGCCTACCTTAAAACTTTATTTAATGAAACCAATGTAAAAAATATGGCACCAAAGAAAACTGACAAAGATACAGCAGAGGACATAGCATCTAATTTAGTGAACAGTGAAAAATTCAAACTTTTTATAAAAACCATAGTGGAAGAAGAAAATGCGACTTTACTTGATGAATTAAAAACACTTAGAGAAGAAATAATCATCCTACGTGAGTCAAATATTCAGCTTATTAACTTATTAACAAATAATACTAGCGTAACAAATCCAAAAAAAATGAGAAAACAAGCAATACAATTATTCCTACATCAGTTTCACACCCTAATTATACGTACGCCCATGCCGCAAAAACTTCAACAAATACCATTCAATCGAAAAAAGTTAATGATAAAGACCAATGTTCTAACAAAAACAATGTACAAAACAATGACTTAAAAAAAGACGAGCAGACCAAACCCAATATCAACAAAAAGAAGAATACGAAAGTTATTACCGGTACTCTAGCTACTGACCGTTCTGGCGGAAAACTCATTGGCGTAGAGAAGAAAACTTATTTACATATATGTAAATTCAAACACGAAGATGCAGACGTAAATGACATTACAGAATACATAAAGGATGATGTAGATGTGAGCAAAGTTGAGTGCGAGAAGCTTAAGACTTACTTCGGAGACCACACCTATTTTAAACTTGGAATTCCCCATGATTCTCTTGACATATTATTTAGAGCTGATTACTGGCCACGTGGAGTTGAAATTAGCAAGTTTCTTTTTCCCTCCAAACGAGACACAAAATCGGACGAACGATCCGCTATTACTTCAGCAAATAAATAAACATGAGCATATTAATAAATTTAATTTCGAGGCTCTCTCATCCATTAAAAAAATTAAAAATCTAACACCGACTCTAAATACCCAGATTAATGGTGAAATTATTGTAAGCGGTTTTCACTTAAACACTCAAGGTATCTCAAATAAAATTGAAAAACTCGAAATTCTATTAAAGGAGGAAAATACTTTATTTCTACTAATCACCGAGCATTGGATGACTCAACAGCAAGCAGAGGTTACTAGTCTACCTGGATATACTCTATTATCTTATTACTCCAGAACTGCAGCGATCCACGGAGGGGCAGCTATTTTTAGACGAAATGACATTGGTAAATATTGCAAGCCCATTGAAAACATAGAGCAATATACAAGTGAGTTCATGTGTGAGTGTGCGGGAGTTAGTCTCTATATAAATAATGTGAAAATTGCTATTTTAGTAATCTATCGTTCTCCAAATTCAGATGTAGGTATTTTTTTAAACTCTCTTAACTCAATTCTATGCTCAATATCAATATCCCACAAGCATAATAATTTGTGGAGACCTTAACATCGATTGTCTAACTAATTCAAGCAGTAAACGTCTACTTTTTGATCTATTAGAAAATTTTGAATTGATATCAACTTTACCAGATAATGAACCAACAAGAGATTTCAATAATTCCAAATCTGCACTAGACTATGTCATTACCAATATTCAGGATACAATAAGGGAAAATCTCGATCTTGATATCTCGGATCATAAAGGTCAGAAGTTTATTGCTAAAATTCCAGAAGCATCTGTAACCATTCAAAACCCAAAATATATATATAAAAGAAATTTTTCAATGCAAAATCTTTCTAATTTAAATCTTTTAGTTTCTTCTACAGATCTAAGCGCGTTATATAAAATTTCAAACCCGAATGACGCATGGAATTTTTTCTGGCAAAATCTTTTATATTGTTTGGACAAAACTTGTCCGTTAGTTAAAAGAAAAATGTTTGACAATCAGCTGAAAAGCAGTTGGGTCGATTCAAATATTGTAGAGGAGAGTAAAACTCTTAAAAATTTATATTGGCTTAGCAAAAACCTCAATACACCTGAAATTAAGGAACAGTATTATATTAGTAAAAAAATGTACTCAGATAAAATTCGTTTACATAAACAAAATTATTATCAAAATAAGATAGACAACACACCAAATCCTACAAAAGAGATATGGGATATTGTTAACATTAACTTAGATAGAACTAAAAAACATGTTGATATTACTCAAATATATCACAGTGATAGGTTTTTATACGATAAATCTTCAATTTGTGAGACATTTTGTAATTACTTTTCCGACTTACCAGAACAATTACTAAACTCTGTCTTTAATAACTCAGAAGGTGAAGAATGCACTGTAGGAATGAACTGTTGCTCATCACTATTTTTTGAATATATAACTCCAGAGGAAATTGAAATGACGTTAAATACCATGCCAAATAAACCTAGCAGTGGATATGATGAAGTGTCCATTAAAGTAATAAAGTATATCTCCAAATGTTTAATTTACCCTCTAAGTTACATTTTTAATTTATGTATTAAAATGGGAGTTTTTCCTGAACAGCTTAAGTTGGCTATAATTATTCCACTGCATAAAAAAGGAAACAGAGAGTTAATTGAAAATTACAGACCAATCGCCATTTTGTCTTGCTTTTCAAAGCTGTTTGAAAAAATTGTTCATAACAGAATTTACAAATTTATTAATAATCGCAGTCTCTTATCTGCACATCAACATGGTTTTAGACCAGGCCATTCTACAAGTTCCGTAGCTTTTGATTTAACAAACTATATTTACGAAGCACTTGATAATAATAAATTAACTCTAACACTCTTCTTTGATCTAACGAGAGCGTTTGACTGCGTCAATAGAAGTTTCCTTATAAAAAAACTAAACTCACTAGGAATTAGAGAACCTCTAAATAAATTTGTTGACTCCTTTTTATATATCGAAAAATAACTATCAAGTTGGACGAACAGCTATCAAACACTTCCACTTTAAAATTTGGAGTTCCCCAGGGAAGCGTACTTTCCCCGCTTCTTTTTATCCTATTCATCAACGACCTTGATCATTATATAACAAAGGAGTTGAATGTACTTTTAGTTATGTTTGCAGACGATACAACAATTTGTATTAATGCAGATTCTCCGGAAGATCTCCAAAATAAATCAAATGCATTATTATCAATATTTTATCAGTGGTGTTACTCAAATAAACTAATAATAAACATTGAAAAAACAAAATATATTATGTTTCATAAAAGAAAAAAAGTAGAAGACATTACCCTCTTTCTTAACAATATTAGGCTAGAAAGAGTTTCAAGTACCAAATTTTTAGGACTGCACATTGATGAAACTTTGACATGGACTGATCATATAGATTACGTGATAAATAAATTAAAATCTGCTTATTATGCAATAAGAAATCTCCGACACGTAATGGATCTAAAATATTTATTAAATATTTATTACTCTCTGGCATACTCCCATATAAAATATTTAATCATATACTGGGGACAGTCAACCGAAATAAACAGAGTTTTTATTCAACAAAAAAATTTACTTAGATTAATATTTTCTCTTAATCTCTTAGACACATGTAGACCAATATTTAAAGACAACAACATTTTAACCACTGCTGGGTTATTCATATATGAATCGGCATTATTTGTCAAAAATAATCCAGACAAGTTTCCATTAAACAATGACGTCCATACCTATAATACTCGTTCTTTAGATCATATCCACTTAAAAAACATAAAACTTTCAAATTCTAGAAAAAGCGCATTTCATTCCTGTAGTGATATATATATCCATCTCCCTAGGAATATAAAGCAAATAAATAACTTTAATGGTTATAAAAAAGCTTTATTTTCATTTCTCTGCAAAAATTGTTTTTACAGCCTAAAAGAGTTTTATGACTACGAAAACCTCACTACTGACTTATGACCAAGAGCGTATGTTGAATTATTCTTCTTTAATTATGTTTTGTTTATGTATTTTTGTGTACATCATTCATACGATTTGATGTTTTAATCATATGTAAATCCATTGTGTATTTTTTTTTATTTATTTACTGTTCACACCATGTTATTTTTAATTATTACTTTTACATTTGATTACATGTTATTTAACTTTAAGCATTTACCTTTTGTTGACATTCACATCCTGTAAGGCATACGTGAATAAATATTATTATTATTATTATTATTATTATTATTAATCGTGTCAAATTAGCATGATTTAGTTTTTGAAGTAAAACCAAATGGCCTAATTTTTTTTGGAAAGTGTTCAGAAACACTTATTGTTCTAGTATGGGTATGCAAATATTTTTATCCATTATTTATTTAATGTCCTATAAGTCTGTTATTTTACTATAACCACCCTATCTTGAGACACATTAAATGAAAAATAACGCCCTAGCGCATTATAAAGAGTTTTCTCTCAGCCATTCCTCAAAGCGGCAGTATTCTTTCTCATATAACTTTTTGGTTTTATGAGGTACAAGTGCCTCAGCTGCTTTTACAGCCTTTAACAACACTTCTTCAGGTAGACTATCTTCTTCAAACACTTTCACTACAAAATAACACAACCCAAAATAAGTAACTGATGACAGCGTTATTGAGAAACAATTGACAAATGGTGGCGTTTACAATCAATTTTTATTTTAATCGGTCTGAACATAATAGATGTCAAATTAATAAATCGTAAATATAAAAAAAAAATCGAATTAAATAACAGACTTGTAGGACATTAAACGTTGAAGGCACCACGGGTGTTATATGATAATGATGCCCTCGGTCAACGTACATGCCGACCTCGGTGCGTTATTATCCTTATAACACCATTGATACCTTATAACAAGTAGCTAATGTTAATGAACAATTAATGTACCATTAATTAACAAATAAGAAATCTCGGAAAATATCTCACGAAATGGACCCAAAATCTATACTCGGGGATTTTCGAGGTCGATGAACACGAATCAGATCCAAATTTAAAAATTCAAAATGGCGGATCCAATATGGCCGACTATAAAGTTAGACTTACGTTTTTGTTAAAGATAAACCTCAAAATTGAACACAAATTTATACTTGGGAGTTTTCGAGGTCGCTGAACACGAATCTGAGGTCCATATTTAAAAATTCAAAATGGCGCACCCAATATGGCCGACTTTTAAGGTTATATTTCCATTTTTGTTAAAGACAAATCACGAAATTGAACAAAAATATGTTCATAGCGATTTTTGAGGTCAAAGTTTGCGATTTTTTATGAGACAAAGTTAAATATAAAATATTTAATAAATATTATTTTAAGTGAATGTAAATTTGGCATTATTTAAGTCTTAAATTAAGTTAAATAAACAAATTCTCTTTACTTACTTTATTATTATTCTACTTAGCTAAGCAAATAATTGCATAGATAATTATGAAAAACAGCAGGTTTGTGAAATACAAATGTAATACAATATAAAAATATTATTTTTATAATTATTTCAATTACTCCTATTACATACATTTAAAAAAATATAAATATATTTATTTAAAAATATATATATAAAAAGCAAATAAAAAACATATAAATTTGTAACAATTACTTTTTCTCTATTTATTAACAAATATAATATATTTTATTATATTTAAAATCAAGAAAATTATTCATTAGGCATTTATAATATAATCATGATAAATATTACATAAATATCGTAATTATTATAAATATATTACAATATAAGATTTTATTACCAGTTGTTTTCGTATCGATATTAAACCTATACATTTTCTATACGATTATCATGCGTCGTTTGCTTTGTATAACAAAATCATCATCAGTGAATTGTAAAACATTCGACTGCACATTTTTGTTCAATTTCGTGATTTGTCTTCAACAAAAATGGAAATCTAACCTTAAAAGTCGGCCATATTGAATCCGCCATTTTGGATTTTTAAATTTGGACCTCGGATTCGTGTTCACCGACCTCGAAAACCTCCGAGTATAGATTTTTGTTCAATTTTGAGGTTTATCTTTAACAAAAATGTCAATCTAACTTTACAGATGGCCACATCGAATCCGCCATTTTAAATTTTTAAATTTGGACCTCGGATTCGTGTTCAGCGACCTCGAAAACCTCCGAGTATAGATTTTGGGTCCATTTCGTGAGATATTTTCCGAGATTTTAAATTAGTTAATTAATGGTACATTAATTATTCATT
Source organism: Leptura quadrifasciata (assembly GCA_963675555.1). Taxonomy (NCBI): domain Eukaryota; kingdom Metazoa; phylum Arthropoda; class Insecta; order Coleoptera; family Cerambycidae; genus Leptura; species Leptura quadrifasciata. The sequence goes on from OY776675.1 coordinate 132,158,793, forward strand.
AACATTAGCCATTTCTGGTCAATAGCCGAGTGGGTTAAGGCGCGAAGTGGCAATCGCGATTAATCACACGGACATCGTACCACCGGGTTCGAATCCTGGCTCCGGCACTGTCGGAGGAAATGGTTGTATGTCCGCGTTTTTTCAATGTGTAACCTCTTCCGCACAAGCCCTGGCTTCTGGAATTGGGGGTTGTCTAATTTCTGTGGTGTTTATATATTTATATTTATTTATTATTTATTTGTCGGATAAAAACATTTGCACACCCTACCATATAACACTTGATCAATAAGTGTTTCCGAACACTTTCCAAAAAAAATTAGGCCATTTAGTTCTACTTCAAAAAATTAGGTACCCTTTTGCTAATTTGGCACGATTAATATCAATGTACAGAGTGGGACATTGAAAATGAAACAGGCGTGTCTTTGGGTAATATTCCAGTCGAAATCTCCTCTATAATATCTTTATTTTTAGTATAAGGAACACATACTGCAATAAAATCATAAACTACTAAAATAACCCGGTCAAAGTAGACAAAAAAATAGTGGCAAGTGTACAATAATAGGGTTTTCCCAGAAAAAAAAAATATTGCTGAAATACTTAACTCACGTAAAAAAATGATTTATGGCATATTTATTATCTTATTAATTTTACTAATAGCAACAAAAAAAAACTTGAAGTTTGAAAAATATTGGGCTCATTTTAAACAGCCATAAATTGGCGCGTTGTGACGTCAACACCCTGAAATCCAATCACAGAGGTTGTCTCTGTTCAAGATTGTTTATTAATCTTGGTCTCTGTTAACATAACATAACCTCTATTTATTGACAGCACTCAGCACTTTTCTACTTTAGGTAAATTATCAGCGGCACCTTTAACGTATTCCTCTTCCACTTGATTCCATTTTGATTGTAGAATTAATAAAACATAAACGAGAAACTGATAAAATAATATTTTCACTCCAAACAATATAAAACATAAAAATATAAATTTAACGTTTTAGGTCGGTCATCTGATGTGTAATGTCGGTGAAGGTTAAACCTAAACTACAGTACAAAATATTAACGTCCGACGCTTTCGCGAATAACTTGTGCGGCATTTTACACGTCCACTGCTCTAGACCAATCACAGTACAAGCATTACCAATTGAAATTCTGACAAGTTTTAGAGGAAAGCTTTCTATAACACACAGTTAGAATCTATTACAAACTAATTATATCCATAATCTCATTGGTTTTCCGGGTAGATACGTAATTCTGGCGCGTAAAAATGCCCATTTTAAAAAGCAGTGAAACTATCAGCAAGTTGTCTTAACGATATTTTCTTAGAAATAATTCTTATTAGAAAAGTAAATTGTTGTAAATTAATAAAATGTTTTATTATATCATTTTCACGACACAAATTGTTAAAATAAAGTTAGTGGGAAAACCCTATTGTGTTCAAAATGCCGCAAATTTATACAAGAGATGAAAAAGTGGGCATGTTAATTATTTATGCGGAATGTAAAAGAAATGCAGTTGTGTCTACCGACCTTTATGCCCCAACCTGACAGACAATGTCCAGCGATAAATTATTTTAAACGTGTTGAAAACTAATTCCGAAGAGAGTCCAACAATGATCCCGAAGAAAACTTCATTATTGACGAAGGAACGGAAATTAATGTTTTGGCTCGAATAGAAGTTGATATGACTGTTTCTTTAAGACAAGTCGGGTTTGAATTGGACATCAGTCACCAAACAGTAAGCCGAATTTTGCACAAATACCATTATAAATCTTTTAAATACCAATTGTACTAGCATTTGTACGAGAGTGATTACGAACGTAGGATGGAATATTGCAATTGGATTTCGTATAATAACGTGCAGTCAAACAATGATTTTTTGGGACTGATTTTATTTTCGGACGAGTCTTGGTTTACAAATTTGGGATTATTTAACCGACAAAATACAAAATATTGGTCAAAAGAAAATCAAAATTTATTACGGGAAGGTAACTTTCAAGTGCGGTTCGGTTTCAATGTTTGGCTTGGAATAATCGGTAGTAGAATCATTGGTCCAATAATATTTGAAGGAACTCTGACTGCCAGATACTTGAGATTCCCGGAAAACGAGATTGAAGACATTTTAGATGAGTTAACAAAATGGCGCTCCTCCCCATAATTCAAGGATAGTAACTGATTACCTTCAACGGAGATTCGGAGAAAACGTAACTTCGACGAATGGTCCTGTGAGGTGGCCTCCAAGATCACCAGATTTAACGCCCCTTGATTTCTTTGTTTGGGGTCATTTAAAAAATATTGTCTATGCAACCGATGTTACAACCCGTGAAGACCTGGAGCTGCAAGTAAGACGAGCAATTATTAGCATAACGGCCCAGCAATTGGCGAACGTTCTTCGAGAAACAGGTATGCGAGTTCAGAAGTGCATTTGACGTTAATGGACAGCATTTTGAACAACTATTGTAATGTTTCGTGTTATTTTTTTGTATTCCAAAATCACCTTATGTGTAACAAGGTAATTACAATAAAGTTGTATTTCTTATTTTCTTTTAGCTGTAATTTTATTTGTATTTATCGCACATTTTAATACGACGTATGAATAAATTCCTTATTAATAGTCCTAATAAGTGGTACCACGGTCCGATATGGCTCCATTTGAAAAAATTGAGTTTTGCCCAAAACAATTTTGGTGAATTTTATTTGCTCATAAATCACGAAATTTAGTGTTTTTAACGGAATTTCGATTTTTGCAGCATTACACGTGTCATTTAGAATAAATCTGAACCATCGTGGCACACTTAAATGGAAAACTAAAAATTATATAATAAAAGAATTGATGTTTGAAATGTCACTTATTTGGCATCGCTGGATTAAAAAAAATATGCAGAATTCAAAACTGCAATAATATACAGGGTGTTTGTTCCGTTTAAAAATTGAAAGTTAGTATCACTTCCGGCAAAACCGGAAGTGAAGAAAATCAATTGTATGTCAAAAAGTGCCGCTTATAATGTAGTATATCCTAAATTTCAATCAATTATCTTCAAAACTAAAGGAGAAAAAGGGGGTATACCATGATCCTGTTACACCCGGTATATTCAACAATTCAACCCCTTTCATACAATCATTCGTATAATCATACAAAGTGCGCACGCCTTGCTTTTCTTGTAGTCGTACATTATTATTTTTTAGTTTTTTAGTACGACTTTTTACAGAAAGCAAGTTTTTACATTTTTTTTATGTTCTACTTTTTATTCATACTTTAATCACTTATAACGTATAGAATCAATTTACACAAATTCATTCGTTGGAGCTGGGTTCCGAAGTATAAACCAAACGGCATTCCATTATGTCATCGGAACTAATATCGTACCATTTGTATGGTAAAAAACGGACGTAGAAATCTCGAATCAGGCGAAACACCTTTTGTATTCTACGTTTTGCCAGAGGTGCCGACTGGATAATATGTTTAATCAATTTTCACTCCTACGCCCCCTACGTGCAAATATTTGCAAAAGTAACGGTGGAATACTGTATTGTCACGCGATCTTAGTAACTGTGCAAAATTTCATCAATTGATCAAGTCAGGAAGTGTGTTAAATGAAGGATATAAGATTTGAAGACAAACGCAAAAACGTGAACTGAATAAAAATACTACATTGCGAGTTAAAAAAAAAACAAGTAAAAACGAAATCAAATTAGTTTCAAAAATTTAAAAGGCATGGTTTTGTGATTACAATTACAATGTAATTACAAGATCATCTCCCAAAAGTGTTGATGCCACTTGCGGAAGCAATAGTTTCATTTTCATTGCAGGCTTGCACTTGATTAAATATTATTTCAAGCAGTAAGATATGTTTAATCGCTTACTAATAAATTGTTTGTAGATTATGTAATATACAGACGGATTAGAGTCCTGGATATAAATGCAACATGTTGCCGAAGGATATAAGCCTTCGGATGGTCTATTATAGGAGAATATTACTAATACCGTGGCTTGAACCAAGAATGAATATGTCCTTTAATATCTTTTAACAGATTTCAAACCTCGGAAAAATCTCTTATCAACAGGTCGCAGACACAAGCTAATGTTCCTTGTGCATATTTGACAGAAGAATGGCATGGAAAAGCTGATCATTCAAGGTAAGGTAGAAAGCGCAAAAAAGAGGCATAACCTCAATACGTTTCATTGATCAAATTAAAGAAACCGTCAATCTGGGTATCCTAGAAATTATGACGAAAGCCAAAGATCTGAAGGCATGACCACAATTGTCAAAGGAACCATTGTATGGAAGTCACGACGTTTGGCACCGAACAACTACAGTTAGAACTATTTTCTGTTCATGCAAGTACGTTGATGGCTCATGTATTCAATATAGTCTAAACATGGCTGACAGATATTCTAGTACACTAGCACTAATCATAAATGAAAGGAACACGCAGATTCCTGTGTTGGTTAATCAACTTAAGTCATTCTATTTGACCTTTGACCCTTTAATCCTTCTGATTTTTGCAAATTTAAGATAAGTTGAAACATTTTACCTATTTAAACATACACATAATACATTAGTACATCCCAAGTAGGTCAAGGCAAATTAAGGAATCAATTGTAGTCGTATCTTCACATACAGACTTTATTACTGTATTATATAGCAATGAAATGTGTCAAGGTCTTTTTCTTACAGATGAATTAAACTCGGTATCCTTCAGCGACGTCTACTGTACATACATAAAGAGAGCATTGCATTATATAGAGACGACGATGTCTCACGCAATTTCTAATATGCTGCAATTAACTGAATAATTAATTTAATTTCTTTTAAAAACAACATCCTTATTATAAATAAGTTGCCAATGCTTACTAAATAAATTATAAAAATAGGAATTATAATATTCCAACCTATCTTAGTGCCTTATATATAATAAGGACTAAGTTAGAACTAAAATACAATAACATGGGTTGCTCGAATGCTACGAGGAAGATGCGATACCTCCTTCATATCAGGATGTCACTAACTGCAGACCGTTTCTACCCATTTTTAGGTCTCGTCAATGCAGTATAGGTGAGCATACCTTCGATAAACCTGGGTCGCATCTCATAGACACTGTGAAGTTCCACAGCAGTAGAGCGTAGTAACTACGCAATCTCTCGGTAGTGTCGAAAGTTAGTGACACTTGCAGATAGGTTGGAATATTATAATTCCTATTTTTATATTTATAAAATTTCCATCTGCTGTAAAATTGATTATTCAGTGATGAATGTCAATTTAATTTTCGATTTGGATTGTTGTACCTCATTTTTTCAAGTTTCAAGAGATATTGGGAACACTCAGGATTATTGATTAATATGAGCTATTGAGTTTTGTATTGAAATATATACTAATGTGCGAGGAAAGCTCACTATCTCTCAGCATATGATAGTCGAGAAAGTAAATAAAATGAAATGTATTATAGTCAAAATAAATGTTTTAATTGGTAATTGGGTTAGCGTACCTGCCTCTCACCCAAAAGTTGCAGGTTCAATTCCCGGTCGTGGCAATGGAAAATACTGTGACAAGGATTTTTCCACTATACACAGATATTGGGTGTGTGTCCCTTGTCTTTAAATGTGGCCCCCTCCCATACAAGGCTCTTATAAAGCCTGCCGGGATAAATACCTGTGGTATTATAATTATTATTATAGATCTGTTAAAGGTAGATCAAATATTGCAAATTTATTTCCTGTCATTAATTCATATCTGGGGCTCTTGATTAGTTAACAAATTCTATACACCAAAGCCTGAATCGAGCGCTGAATTTTTCTTCAAAAAGTACTTGATTTCTTGGATTTGTTAATTTCCCTGCTAGTCTTTTTTTACATGCATAGATATGTAGAATACCATGGCAATAAGTTTGTTCGATTCCTGGCTACACCTGGAGTGCCCAAAGGGTCAATGCTGCGACCTCTGTTATTTATTTTATTTATCAATGATATAGTTACTTTTGTTGATGTCAACTGGTCGCTATACAAATGTAATGAAATTGTTTTGTACTGCTCATAGAGATGAGGATTGTGTGGTACTCCAAAGGAATTTAAATGATGTAAAGTTGCTGCCTTCGAAATAATCTACCCTTAGATATTACCAAATGTAACGTTTTATCCTTCTGTTGGAAAAACAATCTATTAATATATGACTATGAGTTGAACAGTACTGTCTTGAATATATCTATCGAATTTAAGAATTTGGGTGTCCTGACTGCGCCTGGGCTTCGCGATTAAATACTCAAGAAATATTAATGATATTGTTTTGTTGAATCTGCTCTATATTACTTTTGTTAAACCTAGTAGTGAATGTGGTTCACTCGTTTGGAACCCCGACTATAATAAATATTGGAATAGTATCGAGAATATTCAATGTTGCTTTCTGAAATTTGCATTATACAAAATGGACAATCACACTGGTCTTGAACGTGAATTATTAAATAGATTCAGTTTTTTTACTTGCAAAACCGCGGGAAGCCTTGCCCTCCTTTGTCTTTGCACAAATTAATTCACAATCTACTTGACTGCCCAAACTATAAAACGTGTTATCTTCTTACCCAGCAACTGGCCAAGAACAACAAGGTTACCTTAATGTGGGTGACAGGGCATGAGGGAGTACAAAGAAACGAACTTGCTGACAGCCTTGCAAAAAAAGGAGCTGAAGCATCATTCATTGGACCCGAACCGTTTTGTGGCTTGGCCAAGGGACACATAGCGGAGGAGATCCAACAATGGGAAAATGACCAGACAAATTCTTACTGGAGGAATACTCTAGGCCAAGGACAAGCGAAAAAGGTTATAACTTATTCGGCAAAGAATGCCACAAGGGTTCTCGAACTTGAAAAGCCCGAATTAAGGTTAATTACAGGCCTTCTGACTAGCCACTGTCCCTTGAGATTATCATCTCAAGAATATGGGCAAGGCGGTAGACAACAAAAGCAGATATTACGATACTGCAACTGAAACTGCGGAACACATATATTGTGAATGCAAGGTGTTAGTCCGCACTAGGCTAAAGTTCCTAGGACAGGCGAAATTAACGCCTGAAAACATAGAAAAATTAGCTCCAGGAAAATCACAAGCTTTGTAAAAAAATCTTGGAATACTGGGCAACAACTAGATGTAGGATAAATCACAAACGATCTTTTAGGTCGAAGTGAAGTAAGGCTGTTAGAAGCCAAAAGACCCCGTAAAATAATTTACAATCTTCCTACTCCACGACCAAATGTACTGAAATTCTGGCCTGTGTACTTTATGTTCAACTATACATGTCTATTGGCAATTACCTTAATATATTTCTCATTCAACTGTTACAAATATTAGGTGATTTTTTCCTAGCTATATTTATATCTGTTGATTAAACCTATTTTTATTATTCCTTCATCGCCTATGTATAAACCGATGTTCAAATACCTCTCGATAATGCCAATGTGGACGATGAAATGATCATCGATTATAATGTCCAGTTTTTTTGTGTTTATAAAAACTTCTGTATTGTTAATGTACCAAAAAAAAGTGTGTCGAAGTTTCCCACCCGGCCACAACTACATACATTATGTAAATATGCAACCAATGACAGGGGACAAAATACTAATTATCTTCTTTTCATAAAGGTGTTATATGCGTTTATCTTTGACACTTATAATGGAAAACTAAGCTTTAGTTGTATAAAATTTACTTTGCTAAAATCAGTAATCTCGGTGAAGTAATATTCTTTGCTCCCGCTTGAATGTTTACTTTCGCGTCTTCTTATAATTATTAAATTTAAAACTTCGAAAGAAGTTCATGATGAAGTTATATTCGTTAAAAAATCGAATTCAAGTTAAAATAAAATTTAGATAATTTGAGCATATTTAACTTGGCAATTGAGTGAAAGAGAGAGGGTGAGATAGAAGAAACCGGGAAGGACTGACAAAATTAGGCAGTAGTAATTACTATTTTTCAAGCGTTTAAAATAGAATCGAAAATAGAAGCATGATAATTCTATTCCTGAAGGTAGTGGCGGAAACCACAACATATTGTAGATGTTGTTGAAAAAGTAAGCAGCCTATTCGGATTCTACTGTACTTTTCACCATTGTCTGTACCTCCAAATCTCTGACCTTGAATCTAGTGGAGTAAACATAGCCAAAAATAAGACCATAGAGAAAATTTTACATAGAGCAACCCGACATAGAAAAATAGGTTTGTTTTGGCGAAACTAAGAATAAACTGAGTTTTCTACATCAAATAAGTGGGGATCCCTTTTTCGCGAGAAAGGGGTAAATTGGTCATTTTTATGGGTGGTTTTTCAGTTTTAATTTCTTTTGGACCCTTTAAAATGCTAGTTGAGAAACGAGAATGGTACCATTTTATTTTCGATGTTCAGGGAACCTTCAATTCAAATTTCGTGAAAATTGGTTCACTGCCCCCCACGATATGTGTATATATAATAATAATAATAAATCGGCTTTATTCATAGGTATTAACAAAAATAAGTGGTATAAGTAAATATTTAACAACTATTACCTACAGAAATGGCGAAGTGTCAGCCGAAGGCTGATTTTCAACTTAACCAGAGCAACAACAAATACATAAATTTAAAAAATAATATAATTACTGAATACATGGATTTCAAATACATATTAATAATACAACTACAACTTAAAATTAATGACACGCGTGACGTAAAGAAATGGAGACTAAAAAGTAAAAAAAAAGAAGAAACACTACCATTAAGCAAAGCATTGCAAATATAATACGCAGACAATTAAGAAGAAAATAGATATATCTTTAGTTTCTTTTTAAAATTATAAATTGAGTAGTGCCTAAAGTCAGAGGATAAACTGTTATATAACTTGCTAGAATTATATGAAAAGCTACGTTTAAAGATGGCAGAGGAGTGTTTCGGTATTGTCAGAAAATCCCGCTTACGTGTATTCACTTGATTACATTTAAGGCGTGACAATTTCTCAAACAAATATGTCGGAATTTGCTTATCAAGAACCGTGTGGGTTAAGCAGAGAAAATGAAGAGAACGTAGCTTATCAGCCGACTTCAGAATATTTATAACTAACATGATCAAATCTACGAAGTCCTGTTAAGAACCGTAGGCAGGCATTTTGTAATAATTGAAGTCGTTTGGCATCAGAAACTCTCAATGCAGGGCCATAGATAGCGTCTGCATAAAATATCTTAGAGAAAATTGGACTCTCACATAATTGAAGTTTAATTTTAAAACCTAAAATATCTTTTTGGGAAAATAATTTCTTCAGTGTGCAGTATGAAACTTAACACAAATAACTAATATGCTTAGCGAATCTTAAGTCTGAATCTATCCAAAGACTCAAATTTTTATAATGATCAACAACAGGTAGTTGTTCACCATTTAAATTAATGTTTAGTTGGTTCAAGATGTTTCTGTTTGCTTTTGACCCCAAATACATTACCGCCGACTTGTTAGCATTAAGTTTTAAATTATGTGCTAATGAAATATCTAATAAAGATTTCAAATCATTATTAATAGCCTCAGATGCTAGAATATATTCGCTTGAAAAAAGTCAAGGTAAAACTGTGTATCATCCGCATAATGATGAATATTACACTTTTCTAAAAACATATGGAAATTCGAGATATGTAAAGAGAATAACAGGGGTCCAAGAATTGACCCCTGGGGAACACCGAAATTAACAGGCAAAGCTTCTGACACTTCAGAATGCTATGTGAGCGATTTGATAGATAATGTTGTATTAGAGAAACGGAAGTATTATCAAAGCCAAAAAAAAAATTATTTTTTACACAACAAGCTGTGGTCTAAAGTATCAAATGCCTTACTATAGTCTAATAGAACTGATATATAACTGAAAAACGTAAATAAATCGAATTATGGCTAACTTGGTCAAAATTCAACCGAATTTGATGAAATCTTTGACAAGTGTAACCTACATAATTAAGAAATAGCAAAAAATGTCCAATAGTTTGGCCACAATTCCACTTTTAGTCCAGATTCCACAACACTTTCAAAACGTTCCACAATTTGTCCAAATGGTAGTATAATTTTTTTTTTACCAAAATAAAGAGGTTTACTTATGTACATTCACGTGATATAATTAGTTATATCATGTGAAAGTACATAAAAATACCTTTATTTTGATTAAAAAAATTCGTATGACCATTTGGATAAACTGGAGAACATTTTGGACTAAAAATGGAAGTGGGGCCTAGCTATTAGATAATTCTTGCTAAAATTTGGTAGGCTATTTTCTGGTTATATAGGTTACCTTCATCTAAGATTTCATCAAATTCGGTTGAATTTTGGCCAAGTTAGCCGTAATTCAATTCTTTTAGCCCTAGGGAAGTACTTACAAACAATGTTCATTTTTCATTTCTACATCAATCATCGAAAATATACAGGGTGTTCCATTTGAAAAAAATTGAGAAAATTGAATTAGAAATGTTCTTAATTGAAAAATAATTTTTGATCACCCTGTACATTTTAGGAAATGAAAATGATTCGAAACATTAATTAGATGTCTCGTAACTGGTATTCACATAAGTTTTTCTTAAAACCCATAATTGTGACTATGGTGGTTTTGTTAGCATACACCTGCCGCTTGCATTATTTCAACAAAAATAATTCATTACATCCAAGTGGTTGGGAGATATTCAATGCTAATATAGGAATAAGGAGAGCCTAGAAAGAAGCTGCAAAAAATTTACTAATATACATAACATTCCATTTTTAAAAAAGACACTGGAAATTACAGAATTTCGTCTTGACTCGCCCTATATGTTCAAAAATAATTTATAGTTATAGACTTTTTTATCTAGTTTACTCGCAATTTTTAAAATAATTTCTAGCTATCGTAGAACTCGAGCTATCGAGGTCCGACTCACTATTGCCCCACCCTGTATATAGTCCTAATACTTTCAAGCTGTTTATAATTACTGTCCTATCGAGCTTCATTAACGGCTATTAAATTCAGCAAGCCTCTTTCAATATGCACATCAGTCTCACCTTTTTGAAGCGTCTTTTCGCAAAAGAAACAATAACCTAGTTTCTTAGTTTCTCCATATCTACAGAAATACTTTCACCCATATTTAATAGTGGAGTGTAAAATTGGATTTTCAGAGAAAATTTTACATGGACCAACGCGACATAAAAAAATTAGTTTGTTTTGGTGAAACTAAGAATATCCTGAGTTTACCGCTTTGAGTAGGTGGGGGAACCCTCTTTTCGCGAAAAAGGGATAAATTGGTCATATTTAAGGGTGGTTTTTGAGTTTTAATTTATTTTGGAGCCTGTAAAATGCTAGTTAAGAAACGAGAATGGTGCCCTTTTATTGTCAATGATCGAGGAACCTTCAGTTCAAATTTCGTGAAAATCGGTTCGGTTCGGAAAATCGGCAATGGTGGGAAAATCGCCTCCCACGATATGTATATAAATATACTGAAAAAATGTCAAAAATTTAATTACGGCTAACTTGGTCAAAATTAAACCAAATTTGATTTTTATAGAAAAGTAACCAAAACTAAGAAATAGCCCACCAAGTTTTAGCAAAAAATATCCAACAGTTTGGCCGCAATTCAATTTTTAGTCCAAATTCCACAAAATTTTCAAAACTTTCCCCAATTTGCCCAAATGATCGAACGAAATTTTTATTTTATCAAAATGAAGGTATTCTTATGTACTTTCACGTGATATACTAAAAATATATATATTTTTAATTTTGCCGATTTTTTGTCATTTTTGGTATATACATGTGCGCGGCGATTTCCCGTCATTTTCACTATTGTACGTATGCGCGCACAAATATACATGTAATTATTCATTATACAAATTTCAATATTAATAGTAAAAAGTGTTCGTGAGCAGGTTTTAAATATTTAGATAAAAAACTCTCGAAGGTAAGATATATTTTTTTTTCTCGAAAATTTACTTGATTTTTATTAAAATTTTCAAATATATTGATTATTATTGTATGTTAGTCATGTTTTCTTTTTCTAGTAGTTGTACTAGATGTGCTACTACAAGAAGTGTCTACTTTCGAATCGGTAACTGGAGTTTGGAATATTTCTCCACCTCCGTCATCGCTAAAATCGTGTACATCCGAGATATTCTCTGAAGTACGAACATCTACATAATTATCATGTTCTTCGAATTCTTCAATATCATAAATATCAAGACTAATTTATAATTTCTCGTCAACAATATTATCTTAACTGCATTTTGACACAAAGTATTCCTTCCATTGTGGCTTAAATTGCTGCATGTGACGCCAATGGTTTTACATGAGCAACGTTTAGTTTTGCAGACGATCTTACAATCAAAAGCAATTATATTGAGTAATTTATCAGGCAGTCCTTATCAGCATCAGTTCATTATCTGTTGTTTGCTGCCATCCAAAATCCTGTCAGTTTTGGTACTTCAGAGAATATCTCAGATGTATAAGACTTTAGCGACGACGAGGGTGAAGAAATATTCCAAACTTCAGTTACCGATTCAGAAGTAGACACTCCCTGCAGTAGCATATCTAATGCAACTGCTAGAAAAAGAAAACATGAATAAAATAAAATAATAGTCAATGTATGTAAAAAGTTTAATAAAAACCAAGTGAATTTTTGAAAAAAAAAATATCTTACCTACGAAAGTTTTTTTATCTAAATATTTAAAACTTTCTCACAATCACTTTTTATTATTAATATTGTAACCTTTTTATAATGAATAATTACACGCATATAATTGTGCGCGCATACGTATAATACCGAAAATGACAGGAAATCGCCGCGCGCATGTATATACCAAAAATGAGACAAGATCGACTAAACTAAAAAAATAATAATTTTTTAGTACATCTTGTGAAAGTACATAAGAATACCTTCATTTTGGTAAAAAAAATATTCGTTCGATCATTAGGGCAAATTGGGGAGAGTTTTGAAAATTTTGAGATATTTGGACTAAAAATGGAATTGCAGCCAAACTGTTGGATATTTTTTACTAAAATTTTTCGGGCTATTTTTTGATTATATAGGTTACTTTTATCTAAAATTTCATCAAATTCGGTTTAATTTTGGCCAAGTTAGACGTAATTTAATTTTTGACGTATATATTTATGTTATATTAGAAATATACTATGATATATAATGTCACTGAGACAGGCTTAACCTTCTCAAACATATCATGTTACAGATTGCGTAACAGCTCTTCTCTAATAACCGCTCACGTTGGCTGAGCTTAATGTATCTTTCTTGGTAATCCCTTATCATGCTGAATTGCCAATTTAATGTTCTTTGTTCTCTTACGTTATAAATACAACCAACAGACATTTGTACCTTCAGTCATATACTCATTTTCGACCTAATACATTCTAAATTTATTATTGTTCATTATTGTACCCAGAGTCAAGCTTGACTCCCAAGTAAATAAAGTTTTTAAAAAGTGATTTCTACAATCCATTATCTAACATTGGCGCAGTCGTACGGATCTGAAAAACACCCTGTAACCCAGAGGTGGTGGATTTCAATCCTTCAATCAGAAAAGAATCTACGAGAAGCAAGAAAAATACAATTTTAAGCAGACAAGCTCACAAGAAGCATCATATACAAAGAAACACATCGAGAAACAATAATTAGCAAGTAAGAAACATTCCTGGCCCCTGAAAGTCGGTGTCTTTGGCACTTGGAACACGTCGCCGTGGATAGGAACACGTAGTGAAACCCCTGACGGTACATCCCAGTGTAACAATGCTTACGAAATCGCATTCGACCTTCCATCTGGACCCCAGGCATGAAGATAGTAATGTAAGTAATTTAAGAATCATCTCGATTTATTTTCTATTTTAAAACTGCACTAAACATTTATATTTTATCATTCGTACATTGCATTCACATTTGCATTAAACCCACGACAGTTCTGCAATCTAATTGAGTCGAATATATTATCTAAATATCGTATTACTTTAGCCGATATTTTATTTTATTTTAACACATAAATATTTTCATTGCAATCAATATATTAATTTGACCTATATCAAGTTTAATCTTTATCTTGTAACATTTTTATTGCAATTTAATACTACAATACTTTAACCTTTATACCATATGACTATAATATCTGAATAAGTGCAAATACCATCGCAAAAATAATTTGTTACATACTTTATAAAGAAAAGAATACAATCTCATTTCCTTTTATTCATTATTATTGCCAGTGGCGTACTCTTGCACCTTTTACAATTAATTTTTATAATTTATTGTGTGTACCAAATTAATTTTTGTTTGTTTATCTGAAATTTATATACAAATCCTAATATTACAAAATGGCGAACCAACCAAATACTACAGTAAATAATACTACAGTAAATAATACTACAGCAAATAATACCAATAATACAAATAACGCCGATGAAACCCTTACTATTGAACCCTACAGGTTAAGTGAGATTTTCTCAATAGTGCCAGAGTTCGACGGGAACCCCATTTTCCTACAAACCTTTATTTCCGCGTGTGTTTACGCGAACGGAATGTCAGTAGAAGACCAGCGTATTTTACTCACCCTGCACATTAAAAACAAACTTCGCGGAAAAGCTGCCGAGTTAATAAATTCCCGAAACCCTGCTACATAGGCAGAAATCAAAAGCTTGCTTGAAGCGCATTTTGGTGACTCTCGTGACCTGACAGCTTTGTTTCAAGATCTGCAGAGGATTCACCAACTACCCAATGAAACTGCCCTGACATTCGTATCTCGTTTACAAACACATAATGCCAAAATGCACGCTGCCGTGCAAAAACAGACTTTGACGTTGGAAGAAAAGACAGCCCAATCATCCCTAATTGAGACCATGACTCTAACAACACTACTTACCGGACTAGAACCCAAACTTGGACAAATAATCCGTGCCGGAAATCCCAGTAACATGCTAGACGCAATTAATAGAATCAAACGCGAACTCCAACTGTCCTACTTCGAGTCACAAAAATTCCCAAAACAAACTATCAACAAAAACCCTATCCAGAATCAACAGAGGCGTCCCAACCCCCAACAATTCTGTAATTTTTGCAAACGTAACGGACACGATTTTAATGAGTGCCGTACAAGACTACAATTCTCACAACAAAATCAGAACTTTAGACAAAACAATTTTGCCAGTCCTCCATAATTTTCTAGACCGAATTTCCAAAATTCTCCCAACCAGCAATATCAAAGAAACTTCATGCCGCAACAAAATTTCCAACAGAATAGGCCTTCTGTAATAAGACCTAATCCAAACTTTCAGAGATCCCCAAATCAACAAAGTTCAAATTTCAATCCTAACTTTAACACACAAAACTCGCAGAGAACACACCACGTTAATTTTGACAATCATTTCGACTCTCAAAATTATGATACTAATTTTTACCATGAAACTGATAATTTCAGTGACCCACAATTCCATAACTTCGGAAACTATCAAACTAATTCTAGCCTTGATAATATGGCAAACATGCCACAAGTAAATTATGACGATTACCCCCATTTCCGGCAAAATAACGACGATAACATGCCATACCAAAATGAGAATTATACAGCTAATTCTCAGATGTCACCCAAGAAATAAATTTCGAAGTGGACCAAATGTCCAACCAAATTCAAACATTAAACCTGAAAGACAATTCCGACCCACATTCTAATCCCCAAGAACAGTATTTCATGTAAAATCACCATCTAACCCTCCGTTTCAAATAAGTTCGACAAACCTGTATTTCATGAAAGACCCAACAAATAAATTTAATATTCTAATCAATTTAGGTGCAGATATTTCCATTTTCAAACCGAAAGCAACAGAAAATTATAACCTAAGACACCCCGAAAATTTGAATATACAAGTAATAGGTCAAAAAATTAATATCGCTGAATCTGTTCTTATACCATTCAATTTTAACGAGCCGTACAAAGTTTATGTACACGATTTAGATACTGACTTTGATGGTTTCGTAGGTAACGACTTTCTAGAATATTACGAATGCATTATAAATTTCAAAAACAATCAACTAATTACCAATTTTGAAAATATACCATTATTTAAAGTTAACGATTATTTACCTTTCAAACCAGTTACAAATTCAAACAAAAATATTAACAATCACCTTTCAGATAACACCATTAATCAAAATCTTATTTTTTTCGAACCAGACACTGAAGAAATATTTGAATTTTATTGTGACACTGACGCTATACCGCTAGCTCAGGAACAAGAAAAAATACACCCACCCAACACCTTTGCAAAGACAAACATACGAAGCGAATTTTTTGAGACAACGTCTGATGAAAACTATCAAAATTCAGACTCCAGTCAAATAGACAAAAGTTCTAAACTTTTAGACATGTACTGTGAAAACAAAAACCAAAATCCCTTCTTTACCGAATCTCGTATCAAAGGAATAATTAAACATACGGTACAAGAAACAAAAACAATTTCGAATGTAACCCCTACGGTTAACCGACAAGAAATGAACCTTTCGGAAACAAAATCATCTCCTACAGACAAATTTAAATTGCCAACCTCAAATCCAAACATGTCCAATAACAATTCGAAACAAACAATAACATTAAACAGAAAAATGTTTATTTCGCAAACAGCATCCAAAATTAATAATGAAATACTCAGGAAATCGAAAATTCGAAAAACAAATAAAGTAAAGAATAACCCAAGAAACACGCACACGATCTTGCGTAATCAAAACAAAAGAAAAATTTATATACCCCACACAATCAGGAAAATATCCCAACGAAATTAATTTTTATCCCCGGTAAAAACAATACCGAAAATAGTAGAATTTTCTAATTTAAAATTTGAACCAGTTCAAAAATTCAAATCTATATTTAAACCTAATTAGTAACGATAATACCGATTTCAGTCTCAACTATATGCCGACCCTGCAACTAAAACAGTTACAAAAATTTGCAACCCAAAATTACTTTCAAAATTATCTCACAAATATTTTTTTTTAGTCACCTAAACTAAATCTTTTAGAATATTATCAAAAAATTAACAGTTTACATTAAAAGTATTTTCCATTTTCTTAGACCTTTCTAAATTAATACTACCAGAAAATTTGACAAAAAAACCATTGTATAACAAATTAATTAACTATCAAAACACTTCTCATGTAAATAATTTTATTTCTTTTCTCTATTACTAGGAAACTTCTCCTGTAGTAAATCCTACTCTATGAAACAAATTCTTAATTATAACGAAATATTTTTGTTCATTTAAATAAATGCACATAAAGTAATTACATTTAATTCAAAGAATTCATAATAGTACCTTGAACTTTTGAACAGAGGCACATCTCGTATGTTTATGAACATTAACATTTTAACAAGAATTGCATGATATCCAACACCATAGTATTACATTGCACTCGTCATGATTTCTCCTTACACCAATATAAACGCTTTATTAGCACAAGTAATAACAGCTGTTAACTATATAATAATTAATACCAAGGGCAGAAAAATTAAATAATATGCAGTAAGAACTTTTCAAAATTTAATTAAAACTTAAAATCAGGACATACCTTTTCCAAATTAAATAATTGAACTACTCGTAAACCCTGAAAGAAACTCGCAAACGTTCAGAAGAAATTTCAGAAACTGAAAATCAAACATTCTTCAAAATGTTCAAAAAATATATATTTTTTATTTGAGAGGCCCTAAGTAAAAACAAATGAATATATTTCGGACAAGATCACAAACGAACAAACTTCTCAGAAATTTAACACATTTTCTAGACTTTACAAAACTGAATATTCAATAGATTACTCTAAAATTCAAATCTCGAACAAACAACTCTTGGACCGAGAAAACAAACACATCATAACTTTCTTTCAACAAAATAACTTAAGAGATTTTCATCACCAAATTATTAACGACATTTTCGAGGAAAACCCCGAATTTTACGACGACAAAATAAATATCCTCTCTAGTAGATCGGTTAGACTTAGACATAGGAAATACTATATCATTCCTCTACCCTTTGACCCTGAATCTGTAGTAGAACATTTGTTCCTAGCAATATACAAAAATCAAAATGAACTAGATCTTTCTAATACTTACCATGTCGAAAACAACTTAGACCTCCCCATACTCGAAATTCTGTCATTTATCTTCGCAGAAAAAGATTTAAAACTCATTATCTGTCAAAACCTAGTACAAACACCTGACGAAAACCAAAGACCGATAATTCTTGACCAAAAACCATACCGGCAAAAACAACCTACATCGTGGAATAAACGAGACTATGCGTAGGATCAAAAATAAATACAATTGGCAAGGACTAACCAAAGATGTTGAAAATTTCATAAAAAATTGCGAAATTTGTCAACGGACTAAAGTTTGCCGTAAAAATCTTAACAACCCTCTAGTAATCACTGAAACTCCGAGAACGCCTTTCGAAAGAATTAACATCGACCTATTCGAATTTCCTACACGAAATTACGCTCTAACTATCCGCGACGAACTTACAAAATTCACACAAGCCTATGCAGTACCAGATATAAGCACAAAATCTGTGGTAAATACCCTATTGTTATATTTTCAACATTACGGTACCCCACTGAGGATTCACTGTGATTACGGCGGTGAATTCGACAACAACTTACTAAAAGACCTCTGTAGCCTCTACGATATAAAACTGACATATTTTAGCGTAGGACATCCCCAATCTAACGGTTCTATAGAACGCTTTCATGCTACCTTAGCCGAAATGATCAGAATTCACAAAACTGAAAACCCAAATGAACATCCTTTTACCATATTGCCGTATGCAGTAATATGCTATAATAATTTGGTTAATAAAACGCACGGTTTTACGCCATACGAACTGATCTTTGGACACACAGCTAATAGACCACCAGAGACCCTGTACAACCAAAAAGACCTAATAACTAAATATGTTAGGGACTTAAATAATAGGATATCCCACTATTACCAAATTGCACGCAGTCGGACTGAAGCGCAAAAACAAAAAGCTAAAGTCAGATTCGAC
This sequence comes from Leptura quadrifasciata, assembly GCA_963675555.1. Taxonomy (NCBI): domain Eukaryota; kingdom Metazoa; phylum Arthropoda; class Insecta; order Coleoptera; family Cerambycidae; genus Leptura; species Leptura quadrifasciata. Next base: position 132,177,813 of record OY776675.1, read on the forward strand.
AGAAATATCCCAGAAAATCGCCCCACGTATAACGTTGGAGACGAAGAATATGTAAAGGAATCCCAAATCAAAAGTAAGTCACAAAACAAATTCAACGGCCCATTCGAGATCAAAGAAATTTTCCAAAATTCTGCCACTTTGTTAAATCCCGAGACAAATCAAACAAGTAAAGTAAATTTTGATAGAATGAAACCATATACTGAAGATTAAAATTTATTTTCAGGTTTCTACTGCTGTTCGGATCAGCATTTTCTCAATACGAAATAACACCAATAAACAATACTATCGGTGTTTACTATCACAATGACACGGACATTGTCATCTCACACAAGAAATGGACGTTACTCGTACATAAAAATATATCGACCTTTAAGACAGCTCTTGACAGAAACGACAAAATTTTACAGACAATCCTTACCACCCTTGACCCAGCATACAAAAACATGAATGAATTCGCGAGTGAGGTTAAAACGCATTTAAGCCTCCTAGGACAAATCTCAAAATACATACAAACTAAATTTGACGAAATACATCTCGACACGAAACGCTACAAACGCGGAATCATAAACGGAATTGGTTCAATTTCAAAGCAATTACCGGAAATTTAGACGCAGAAGATGGTAAATACTACTCTGACTGCATCAATAAATTAAACCAAGACGAACGTTAGATAGAAAATTTGATGAAAAATCAAATATCAGTTACAAATTCAGTTATTAAAAATTTTAACACGACAATTCAAAAACTACTAATAGACGAGGAGACATTCAACAAAGACATAAAAGAAATCGAATACGCAATCTTAGACATTACGTATAACGTACGAGCAGTTGAAACAAAATTAAAATTCTTGGAAATTTGTGAACAACTCATGGCGAGCTACCTATTTATAGAGGACAACCTCAACGATATTTTAAATTCGATCACTTTCGCGAGATTCAAAGTAATTCATACGTCTATCATTAATCCCCAAGATTTGGTAAACTCATTGCAGGAAAATTCACAAAACCTACAAAAGAACAATTTGCCACTCCCAATTAAACTTTCAAAAATTGCACAGTATTTAGATATTATTGAATTAAAAGCTTTCCAAATGAACTCAGAATTAGTATTTGTATTAGATATACCCCTAGTAGACCCTCAAACGTACTCTGTTTTCCAATTATACCTCATTCCTATCTTAGATAGTAGAACTGGTCTGTATCATATTTTGTCAACTTCTCAAAAATATATCGCGAGAGATGATGATTCTTCGATGTACATACCCATTGCTGACCTCAGAGAATGCAAGCCACTCCATACCAATACTAAATTATGTCCAAATTTGTTCGCATATCCAATTGACAACAACGCCATATGCGAAGCCCGCCTTTTCAAGGATCTACAAACTCTACCAGAAAACTGTCAAACGTCAACTATCATCGGCCAAGGATACAACATCCAAAAACTAGACGAAAACGTATGGATGATCATCAATACAGAGCCACTAAAAATGACTATTAATTGCCCGAAAGAGACCCCAAAAACCGATACCATCCTCAAAAACTGTATAATTAAATTGCTACGCCTTCATAGGTATCACGAAGATCCAAGCCAGCTCAGGCGAAACGACAGACGTGAAGAACGACGCTCACCCTATACAAATCCCGTTCGAGTGTTGCAACCAGGTTCCGGACAAAGTTCGAGTGCCCAACTTGAAACCACTAAAACTAAGTGATCTGAACACCGAAGACCTCGATATCGCCAGACACCAATTAGACCAATATTCAAAAGACTTAGACGACCTAATCAAGGAACCTTTCATCACGAGACACATTTCTTGGTTTACCTATCTTACCATTGTGCTAATTTTCGGACTCTTATTCTTGTATCTATCCTGTAAGTGTAAAGCAAGAAGACGAAGACTAGCTATCAATGTTTCCACGACTCCTCCATCTCCACCAAGGCCTAGTGAACCCCTCAGGACAATCACTAGCCTGTTTCATCAACGAAGACGACCTACCTTAAGAAGAGAAGACAACGAAGCCGAAGATATAGAACTTAACTAAAGACAAACTGTTTTGTGCCTTTTTACTGACTTTTAGTGCTAGACTCTTCAGTGAATTTTATTTCATTTGTTTAATCATTATATTTCATTATTTTTCTATCCTTTGTTAATTTCAATTTTATTAAAATTTTTACGTCATTTTCATTTAAACTTATCATACTCATATTTTATGCTTTTATAGTGAAACTATAATTTAACCTTGGGAATATTTTATCCCATTTTAAAACAAACTTATTATGTTTGTATTTTACGCTTTCTTGCTAAAGCTATATTTTAACTCTAACATTTTTATGTTATTTTATTTTATGAATCAAGCTTATTGTGCTTGCATTTCATATTTTAGACACTAAGGTTATATTTTGTATTTTAAACCTTACGACTTAACATTTTTGTACTCTTTATATTTTTTCAAATTGTACCATTACCTTTTATATACATTTTATATTCATTTCAAAAGTTGCTGCATAAAACACCAACTTTTTTTATAAGGGGGAAGCTGTTATATTAGAAATATACTATGATATATAATATCACTGAGACAGGCTTAACCTTCTCAAACATATCATGTTACAGATTGCGTAACAGCTCTTCTCTAATAACCGCTCACGTTGGCTGAGCTTAATGTTTCTTTCTTGGTAATCCCTTATCATGCTGAATTGCCAATTTAATGTTATTTGTTCTCTTATGTTATAAATACAACCAACAGACATTTGTACCTTCAGTCATATACTCATTTTCGACCTAATACATTCTAAATTTATTATTGTTCATTATTGTACCCAGAGTCAAGCTTGACTCCCAAGTAAATGAAGTTTTTTAAAAGTGATTTCTACAATCCATTATCTAACATTTATATACATATCGTGGGAGACGATGAACCGATTTTCACGAAATTTGAACGTTCCTTGAACATCTGCAAAAAAAGGGTACCATTCTCGTTTCTTAACTACCATTTTAATGGGTTCAAAATAAATTAAAACTGAGAAACCATCCTTAAAAATTACCAATTTACCCCTTTTTTCGAAAAAAATGGGTTCCCCCACCTACTCGAAACGGAAAACGCGCAGGGTATTCTTAGTTTTACAAAAACAAACTTATTTTTATGTCGCGTTGCTCCATGTAAAATTTTCTCTATTGCCTTATTTTGGGCTATTTTTACTCCACTATAAGTCTATGTAGTAATAACGTATATCTTCACTGAATTTCCTAAACGTATTCTATCGTACTATTACACTGACGTTTATACCACAACTGAAGGTTCTAGGGACAAGGCACTTTCAGGTTTAACAAGGAGTCTATTCTGACCTGTACCTTATCATTCTCCTACATATCACAGTGCTTCAAACATCTGTTCCTAAGGTCGTCTAGAATGAATGGTTTACATAAATTAGTGATATTTTACGTATAATTAGAAAACACATATTTGTGGAAAAAAGGAGAAAATAAATAGAAATTACTTGCGTTAAAATCTGTTAGACATGCATCTTTTAGAGAAAATTCCGCTCTATAAATTCATTCTTGGGCATTTTTCTCGTTAAAGTACTAGTATCAATTTCCACCCTTCAGCTAGTATCCTACAGCTGCAAAAAGGGTTGTGGAAAACAATGCACCTGTGATAAGGTTGGATTGCGCTGCTCAACATTGTGCTCTAATTGCCATGGGCAAGGATGTTTAAATTCCAAATTTGAAGAATAGTTCATCGATGAAGAACCTTCTAATGAGTAAAATTTGAGAGAATTTTAGTGGAATGGGCTTGCAGGGGAAACCACTGCCAAAAAAAACGTACTGGGAGCACTATCTCTAGGGTGGTGTGGTAACGAGCTTAAATTAAACAACGCATCTTTGTAGAAAAGAAGGAAAAATAAATAAAAATCATTTGCATCAAAACCCGCTAGACATGCATCTTATAGACAAAAATTCCGCTCTATAAATTCACTTTTGGGTATTTTTCTCATTAAAGTAACTGGTTTTGAGATATTTGCTGTGAAACTTCGTGTAAGATCGATTTTTACCTGTGCGCTCCCAACTACCTATCAGTTTAGGCGCTGTTACGAAACAGGTAGGGATAAGCTACAAGGTCAATAGGACATTTTCTATACAGAATTTGAAGATAATTTTTTTACTTCCTATGCTTTTTCTCTTTCAACGGACGGCTTACAAGATAAAGGTGACCGTCGTTGTCCACGTTAACTTGTTTCGTAACAAATTATTACTCGGCACAACAAATTCGTACATCACATGCTACAAATCGTGGAAGTGAAAAATACATGAAAAAATGCAACATTTACAAACAAATACAACCATTTTTGTACTACATAAATGGTTGTAAATGCATTTTTACATGTGTTTTTCATTTCGGCGATTTGTAGCATGTGGTGTACAAATTTGTTGCGTCGAGTCATAATTTGTTCCAGCAAAAACCGAAAAAACGTTTAATTTTCAGCATAACTTGGAATTACCACCTACAAAAATAGCTGTAAATGCATTTTTTCATGTGGCCCCGAAACAAGTCCCCGTTAGGGGTGTTTTCTTGCAAGAAAAAGGAACTTTCCTTTCTTGAACGGGGTGGTAACTTTTCGGATATCTATTTCTAACCCTATTGAGAATACACATGTCAAATATTATTTCTTTATAAACTATTTCTTCTATTGAATGTTTTTTAATCTAATTTGCGTGCACTATTAGCTTTGTAATTGGACCAATCAGCCTCATGCTTATGTCTAAATTATGCCTATACGAGTATTTGGAATCAACTGTAGAAGTGAAACGGCAACCTGATAACTATTTTAATTAAGAAGTTCTAATTATTTTGTTAAAATTATGTAACCCGATGCAACATACCTTATAATTTCGAATATTTCATTTGATATATTTCCGCAACTCTGAATATAAGAGGTAGTTAATCATGGAGGAGATAAATGAGTTTGTGAAGTTGTTAGAGATAAGAGCAAGTGGTCGGAAAGCTATTAGTGGCTCTGAATTTGTTGATGCATAAACTAGCGCTACGTATTCCAACAAAGTGAAACAAATAACGAAATTTACAGTAGGTGAATATATTTATCTACAAGCGTAATGCTATTACATCAATGTCATAGAGTTAACCTCATGTGAATATTATAGTTAGAATTAGATGTATGTGTATCGGGAGCTTCACAATCTTTGACGGCTACTCTAGTTCCTTTAGATAAAATATACAGATTTACTGACGTTATATATCAGTTACTATAGGCAAATATTCAAGTGAAATTTTTTTTATACACTGTGTCCCCGGATGGAGTTGACAAGAGGAAAAAATATTTTTCTACAACTGTCAAAATAGGCCATGTTTACGCACTAACGTCAGTTCTAAAATGAGACATTTTTTCATTGACATTATTTTTTTGCGTTACCATGACACCGTGCACAAAATATTTTCGCATTAGGGTGCAAAATATTTTGCACATCACATCTATTATTACCTATTTTTATAATTTTAATGCACAAATACAGCCTTTGTTTGACAGTTGCAGAAAAAATATTGTTTGCATCTCGTGTGCAAAATTCTCTGGTTATCTCGAACGATTTTATGACTAGGCTGCGCCTCATCAAAAAACTTTCGTTCTCGATTACCAAATAGTCCATTTAACGAGGTCCCGAACACGGTATGAACGAGGTACCTGGAACCAAGATAACTCAAGTGGATGATACGAAAATATTAAAACATAATATTTTTTAGTCGCAAGCTCCTCTATAATGCTTTGATTGTAACAAACACCAACCGAAAGACTGATCCTACTTAGAGGAGCCCTCGTGCCAGTCGTCCCATACCACTTGCAGACTGCAGTTTCGAGCTATCTGCAAGCGGTGTGGGACGACTGGCACGAGAGCTCCTGTAAGTAGGATCACTCTTTCGGCTCATGTTTGTTGAAATCGAAGCATTAGCGTTCTGTTGGTAATATATAATTATTACACTTAACGCGCCAAAATTGAAACTGGTCAGTTTTAAAGCACAGGACCGTGTGCACTGAACTTGATATTTTGTCCTATATATTTGGCAATGGTATCGAGATTCGAACGGTAGTTGAAACTGTGCAGGCGAGTACGAGACTGGCAATGTAATCAGCCTGAATGAACCATCTACGACTGCACTGGTTTAAAGGTAATAAAACGGACAGGCCTACTGGCACAAAAAAACTCGTAAATCGTTTCTTATCAGTCAACGTGGAAGTCTAACAACGTGCTGTCTATGTGCCAGTGCAGTGCATAAATACCTATTATAATATCAAGCGTAGGAGTTTAGTTAGTTACTGTTCATATTTATAAATAGTTACTACTGTATAAAAGGTAAAATATTTTAATTATTTACTAATTTACCATGACTTTCTGGAGACCATTTGAAACAAAGGATAATATAATAACGCCCGAAAATCCTGAAATAGTTGAACCGGTTATTGTCGAAAAAGCCGAAATAAATTTAGAGTTTAAAAACCAAGATTTACACGTACAAAGTCAATGTATTATTTTAAATATACATGAATGTTTGAAAAACGAAAACCCTGAAAAATGTGAGAAAGAAATAATACGACGTATTAACGAATTAACTAAAATATCAAAATCAACAATTTATCGTGTAATTCAAGAAGGCGATGTTATAGATCACAGCGCAAAGAGGAAACGGAATAATACGAAATTAAAAAATATTGATGATGCCACTAGAGACGTAATACGGCGTATAATTTATAAAATGTATGAAGAAAATATAGTTCCTACGTTAAAAATTATTCAAGAAAAATTGAGCGATTATCCTGATTATAATTATAGGTCTTTAGATACACTACGAAATGTCTTATTAGAATGTGGTTTTAAACATAAAAAACTTGACAGTCGTATGGTAATTATGGAATTGCGACGTATAGTTTCACTTCGAGTAGATTATTTGGAAAAAATTAGATAATATCGTAAACTAAACAGGCATATAGTGTATCTAGACGAGACGTGGTTTGACACGCATGATGTTGTTCAGTATGGTTGGGTAGATAGTTCGCACAATTGTGTTTTAAATACTCCGTGTTCTAGAGGAAAACGCGTTAAAATGGGTTTGTACCCAATGCGTTGCTCTTGTCGGCCAAAGAAATATCGCAGTCTTCTGCAGACTATCACGAAGACATGACAGCTGATCTATTCGAAAAATGGTTTTCTCAACAGCTTCTACCAAATATTCCGCCAAATTCGGTAATTGTATTAGATAATGCTTCTTATCACTCGCGTATATTAAATAAAATACCAAATAACAGCACAAAAAAGCAAGACATTTTAAAATTCATGAAAAAAAATGGAAATTCCTGTAAAAGTTCCAATAAAACGCGAATTACTGAAAAGAATAAAAGAACAGAATTTCAAAAAGGAATATGTTATTGATAACTTATCCAATATACACGGTCATACACTTTTGCGGTTACCTCCATACTATTGCATATTTAATCCTATCGAGATGGTTTGGGGAACACTAAAAATCCGTTTACGAAAATGTAATAACTCTCCAACGTTAAGCGCGATAGTAGTTGAAGTAGTATAAGAGAAGTAATAAATGACATTGACAATAATACTGATTTATGGAAAAATTGCGTTAGGCATGTAATTGGAGAAGAAAATCGATATCCAACGCTACCCCCTAGTGCGCCGATTTTAATTCAACTGGATAATGATTCCTCCTCAGAAAGTGAAGATTCGGACGCGTCAATTTACATTTAACTTTTCTTCATTTTTTCATTCACTTTTTCATTCTTACATTTCGTGGAATATATTTTATTTAGTTGACAAGAAATTTTAATTTAAGTTACTTCATTCTAGAGAAATATTTTAATTTTGTTTTTATTTATGTTTTATATAAGTATACAAATATTTATTTTTGTTTTCATATAATAATTCTTTGCTTTGTTCAAGAAACTTACGTTTTTATTTTAGAAGAAACTTAATTTTTCATTTTATTTTTAACTAAAATCGTTGCCCTTCGTTAATCTAACCTGTCCCATCTCCTCCTGGCAAGATATGTTCATACCTTCTCGTTGGTCCTTGCTGAGCAATAACATATTTCAATATAATATGGGTTAACTTTAAAACTAAAACCAATAAATTTAAATATTTAGACTTTATATCTAAAACTGATATAATACCTCAAAAATGTGTTATTGGCGAAATGAACCTAATAAACAAAAAATAATAAAAATGAATACAATTTTAACATTTTACTATGACAATCATTTCTATTTACCTCCGCCCATGTACAATAAAGAGATACCGACTGTTTTTGCCGGCTTTTAGTTTTATACGGTTTCAATTCCGGTCGTATATACTTTAACTTGTAATTCAGCGCTCGGCGGGGCACATAGACCAGAGAGTAGCTGTTGGTTGCAGTCTGGTTACGTTCCTTATAGTAAAATAAGGATTTTATAGAGGAGTTTTCGACTAAAAAAACCGCTGCCCAAGGAATCACTACTTCCACATCCAGATTTTGTAGCCAAATCTTATACACACTAAATCCCAATGTAATATTTTATTCCCTTTAATGATAGAGTGGTGGTGATAGAGGGGGTGGCAAATGTAAACAAAAAATTAGAAGTCCTTAGTTCTCGTATACCCACTAAATCCCAATTTAATTTTTTATTCCCTTAAGCAATAGGCTGGGGGTGGAATTGGAGGATGGTGGAAAGGGTAACTAATGCCAAAATAAATTTTAAAGGCCCTTCGTTCTCGTACACACACTAAATTCCAATTTAATTTTTTACTCCCTTTATTAATATGGTGGGGGTGGCAATGGGGGTGGTAGAGGGGGTAACTAACGCCAGAAAAAATTTTTGAGACGTTTCGTTCTTGTATATACACTAAATCATATTTTATTTTTTTACTCCCTTTCATAATAGTGTGGGGGTGGTATTGGGGGTGGTCGCTGATGCCAAAAAAAAAAAATTGAGACCTTGACTCTTCGTACATACCCTAAGTTGCAATTTTATGGACTCTTACCTGCTTGCTTTGCCTATTTACCCTTATTTACTCCATTTACCCCGAACCCTTCAACGGAATTAGATCAAAATCTAGTTACAGATCTCGTTACAATACATAAGTGTACAACATTTCAACTCAATATGATAAATGGTTCCAGAGTAAACGTGCGCACAAAAAAGTTACAGGCAGACAGACAAACAGACCGGCAGACAGGAATTTTTTTGCTCAAATTTAAAATCTCAACGTTTTATGACATTTTAAGCCTATTTCAACAAAAAAAAATTAAAATTATTTTTTGCGTGAATATACTTCCACTGGACGTGGAAGTAATATTATATTTTAATATTCTGCTCTCTAAAAGCACATTTGAACGATACAAAAATATGCTCATGGGAGAGAATACTCTTGGAAAATGGACTAAATAAGCAGCTACGAAAATTGGGCTCGATGTTAAAAGCAGTAAAATAACAAACTATTCTAAAGGACCATCATTGAACGTTAATTTCGAATTTAAAAAGCCCTACAAGCGAAATTACAAATAATTCTGTTAATAACTTGAAACTGATAAACCACTTAGGGCCGGTTTATCAATGCAAGGTTAACTCGTAACCAAAGGATAAATGTCAAACAAAAAATAGATACCCATTATTTCGTTTGACATTTATCCTATAGTTAAGTGTTAAACCTATATTGATAAATCGGCCCTAAGAAGGATCTAAAAGTAATAGCATTGTTTATAATAATTGTGTATTTCATGTAGGTACAACGAATATATTTGATGATAAAAAAACATTAGAAAAAGTTTGTATTTTTTATTACAAATTGTTATTTTTTAAACTTTAAATAAATAGTTTTGTTGTTCTAATGATTACTTTAAATGATATTTTTTAATCATATATTAATCTTCTGTAATACATACGAGGTTAATTTTCTACTCAGGCAAATTTTTTTTTGAGTGACTGAACCCTGTTTTCCATGAAATTTTTTTTCGAATTAGGAGACATAGGAAAAATCGTTCCACTTCATGTCGTGATTTTTCCATGCCCTTAACTCATGAATTTAAAAAATAAAAAATTTACCCGGTAAATTATAGAAGACATATATGTAGAAAACTTCAAGAATGGTAGTTAATTTCACGCCTTTGTCCACACGCTAGGTGAATGAAATAATTGTCTTATATTATTTTTATTATTATTAGCCGTTACTCGAGTCCGAGTATAGAAATTTTACAGTCGATAAATTGCGTACAATAAAAAACAAGTAAAAGGTGTAGTCTATTGTAATTTCCATTCATCTACGGTGCACACGACTATGGCTATAGAGGCCAATTCGGGAGAGCACAAGTCGACCGCAATCAGGACAAACATAGACCTGGTTAGGTCTTGGATTCGGCCTTCTTGCAGCAACATTATCTTGATAGCTGGCCACAACCCCTCGCCATTCGGTTCTGTCCGCTGCAAGTTGTTCCCATTGCTCGTCTGCAATACCGCAGGATTTTAGATTTTCATGGAAAGCGTCTTTGAACCTCTTTCGTTGACCGCCACGCTTTCTTCTACCGCTTAGCAATTCACCATAAAGTGTACATTTAGGAAGGCGGTTATCATGCATACGATGAACGTGACCTGCCCATCTTAGGCGTGCTCTTGAAATAAGCACCTCAATTGGAAGGCTGTTTGCTCTCCTGAGTACTTCCACGTTTGATATGTGATGGAACCAACGGATTTTCATCATACTTCTGAGGTGTCTTTGCTGAAAACGTTCTAATTCTTTCACATGACGACGGTAAGCGACCCAGCTTTCACATCCATATAGCAGTGTTGGAATGACAACTGCTCTGTAGACAGCCATTTTCGTTGACAAAGCAAGGTCGTGGTTGTCAAATACTCTCTCTCTAAGTCCCCGGAATGCTCTAGATGCAGCGTTAATTCTATTGCGAATCTCGCTGTCCATGTTTGCTTTGTCATTAACAACGTTGCCTAAGTAATTGAACTGATCCACCACTTCAAGAGAATTTCCGTTAAGTGTAATGTCTATTTGGTTCACTTGATGAGGAGTTGACATAATCTTAGTCTTTCCAATGTTGATTTTAAGTCCCAAAGAATCATAGCTTTGGGCATACACATCTAAAAGCTCTTGAAGCTCTTCCGGCGTAGAGGCTAAAAGTGCACAGTCATCCGCATACTGGAGATCACAAATGAATCGTGTGCGTGTCTTCGTGAAAGCTCTAAAGCGCCCTATGTTAAAGAGACCGCCATCAAAACGGTATCTGAGACCTATTCCTCTGACTGTCAGTTTGTTGTCAACAATAATTGTTAGAGCAGTGGTAAACAAATTAAAGAGTTGGGGTGCCAGGACACATCCCTGCCTAACTCCAGTGAGAGTTTGGAAAGGTTCGGTTGCCTCATTATTATACATAACCTGGGCGTTGTTGTTTGTATGTAGACAGCGACATACTTCCACAAATTTTCTAGGGATACCTAAGCGGAACATAATTTTCCAGAGCACTTCCCTGTCCACCGAGTCAAACGCCTTGGTTAAATCAATGAAGGCCATGTGAATTTCTCCTTGATGTTCGAGTGCTTTTTCTTGAAGCTGTTTAAGTGTGAAGATTAAATCCGATGTGCCTCGGTTTGGTCTAAAGCCACTCTGTGTTTCAGGAAGTAACTTTTCCATAACAGGTGTTAGCCTATTTGCCATCGCTTTAGTGAGTATCTTCCCTCCAACAGCCAGGAGAGCTATACCCCTGTAATTTCCACAGTCCGCAGCGCTCCCTTTGTTTTTGAAGAGGTTGATTAAAAGTGTATCACGAAACTCCTGCGGAGCTTGACCACTTTCCCACACGACATCAAACAGTTTTTTGAGGTAGGGAATGAGCTCTGACGACACAGCTTTAAAGATCTCAGCTGGGAGTGAGTCGGCGCCGGGAGATTTGTTATTTTTTAGCTGCCCAATGGCGGTTAAGATCTCTTCCGTTGTTAGTGGTTTATCTAAGTCTTCGAAGGTGTCATATTGAGGGATAAGATTTATAATATCGTGATCGGCTTGACTTTGCTGGTTAAGAATGCTAGAGTAGTGTTCTTTCCATCGGGCTCTTATTTCCTGGTCTTCTTTGAGGAGATTTCCATTTAAATCTTTAATAGGGCACATATTTTTCCGACTGGGGCCGTACACTGCTTTTACTCCTTGAAAGAAATTCCTGTAGTCGTGTGAATCGGCGTACTTTTGAATTTCTCTGGCCTTGCTTGCCCACCACTCGTTCTTTATTCTTCTGATTTCGCGTTGCGTTTCATACTTAGATTGGGTAAAAGCTTCTGCTTTTGATGAGTCGTTGGGGTGGTTGATAGCGTTTTGGAAGGCAGTATGTTTGCGGTCAAGAAGTTCTTGTATAAAAGCTTCATTATCATTGAACCAGTCCTCCTGTTTTTTACTTGCTGCAGTGCCAAGAATTTCCTCACTCGCACTTTTTAAACTGTCTTTAATTTGTGTCCAGGTAGCAGCGACATCTACAGAATTGGTTTCTTCTAGTGCACTCAAATTCTCTTGAACTTTTTGCTTTAGCTATTCGACGGTTTGTTGGTCACGCAATTTACTAATACAGAGACGGAGTCTGCGTTTTACTTGAGTTCTTCGGTGTTTGGGTCTCATAACAATTTTCATTTTAGAGACAACAGGACGATGATCGGTCCAACATTCGCTATCAATGCGCGCCTTTGTAACTTGGACGTCCTTGAGATGCTTCCTACGTACGATAACATAGTCCAGTAGATGCCAGTGACCTGATCTGGGGTGACGCCAGGTGCCTTTAAATTTATCCTTTTGTCGGAAAATGGTGTTTGTTATAACTAGATCATGTTCGGCGCTTTTAGTTAGGAGTAGTTGACCGTTAGCGTTCATGTTGCCCAAACCGTTCTTGCCTATGATGCCTGGCCAGGTGTCTGCATCTCTCCCTACTCTAGCGTTAAAATCGCCAAGAATAACGAGTCGTTCCTTTTTAGGTATTCTACAGAGGGTTTCTTCCAGCTGTTGATAGAAGCTTTCCTTGGTTTCGTGACTTGCATCCAGAGTGGGAGCGTAGGCGCTTATTAGATTTACCGCGTTGCCATCTGATAGCTCATAGCGCAGCAGCATTAGACGCTCGGATAGGCCTTGTGGTACTTGTGTTAAGTTGGATACAAGTTGATTCCGAACGGCAAATCCTACTCCATGTTGTCTTCTTGAATTGGTGGGAAGACCTTTCCAATAGAAGGTGTAGTACTTTTCTGTGAGAGAGCCTTCCTCCAAAAATCGAGTTTCACTGAGAGCTGCAACGTCAACATTGAGTCGGTGAAGTTCTCTATCTATTAGAGCAGTTCTTCTTTCAGGCCGATCGGTGCGAGTGCTGTCGTTCAAAGTACGAACATTCCAAGCGCCGTAGATGAAAGAATTAGTTTTGTTGGATTTAACTTGTCGGTGTTTTTTCGACATTCGATGAGGTGTCCCTGTGGGCACCCTCCCCCGGAGATCCGATCGGGAGGGTATTTTACCTCCGGATGATTTTGTCCCACTTGAACGCTCCATCATTTTTTTAAAGCCTTAATCGACTGAAAACGAAGCTGCATTTGAAGTTTTAGCTGGAGCAGGTATGCAACTGACCAGCTCGGTTGCGGAAGGCGAGTGGTGTGGTCCCATGGCACAGAAGGAGACTGCGACGATGGGGTAACCAAACGATTCCAAAAGCAACCTTTGTGTGCGGTGGGTTATTTTTACCGCACTCTTCGTGAGAAGGTGGATGGGCTCACGGCAAAAGGTAAGGGTTATTCCGCCCTTACTCGGTCGTTAGAGCCTCGTTAGTGAAAACAGGGTGCACCAAGTTCAAATTGAACTCATCGCGAAGGTGAGGTTAACAATTGAGTAGGAGAGGCTATAACTTGCGCTTCACTACCCCATTACACCCCTTATATGCCGTTTGATTGGTAACCAAGGTGTGCCAAATTTCGTCTTGTTTCGATTACGTTAGTATTTTGAGATAGAAATTAAAAAGCGTTTTCTGGAATTCGCTTTTAAGGTGGTGTAACTGGACAGGAAAGGGTTATTTTGAAAATTTTTGTATGGTATGTAAACTGTAAAAGTCTATATAAAAAATCTAAGTTAAAACGGCCTTCTAGATGCTGGCGCCGCACATTTGTTTCTTTCCTAAATCAGCCGCCAACGCAGTATTACAGTGTTCTACACGCCATTTCCTAACATTGGAAAATCGAATTTAAAAGTTTAATACTCTATTTTGCCAAGACCTAAACAATACGGGCATAGAGTGCTTGGGATATAAATTACGTGTTCAGTTAGGAAATGATTAAACATCTTAAAACATACAGGGAGACGGTAGCAGAGTGGTTAGCGCGTCTAGCTTTCACTCTGAGCACACCTAGCGAAGTGGGTTCGAGCACCACCCACTATAATTACCCCCAAGAAGTGATTCGGATCCCACTATAAACTGACGGGCCCCGTCTCTTTTACTTACACAAGTCTAATTAAAAGGGTCATTCAAGTGATCTGGAAGGCGGTTAAAAACATCAAATACATTTTAAACATTCTAAGAATTCTAAACATTTTAAACATTCTAAACATATGAAAACATCTAAGCAATATTAAAATTTGAAAATTTTTAAACTCGTATCAAAACTATTTTATTTTATATCCTGTGTCCTTGATGAATATATGGATATAGAACAAAATGAATGGATCTAGAACATTTTAATTCTTGATACACTGTTTAAACTAGTGGAGATAGTATAGTTCAATTGTTGGAACTTTGCTTAAATTAATTAATATAGGTAGAAAGTACAAATGTATATTTACTCGGTATATCGGAATATATTTAACGTTAGTAAACTTTAGTAAACAAGATGGTAGTTAGCTAATATCTTAGAAATTATTTAATAAACCTTATGGACAAATGAAACTCCGGTCTATACAGCATAAAACACTTTAAACATCAGATTTTCGATAAGTTAGTGTCGATGTGTTTATGGATATAACGCAAATGCACTTAAATCTGCTGTAGATAAAGGAATGAAAACATTTTTTACGAGACTGGTAGATGAAAAATAAACTTTAAAAAATAAGACAGCCACACAAAAAAATTCGGATCTGGGGGTCTAACCAGGTTTACTACATGTTTTTGGGGTTTCTGAATCCGAATCCGAGGTCTATTTAACCCCATAACATCAGGATTTTTCCATAAACCTCAAAAAACCCATAATTTCAGCTATTAAATGCTTATAACCCTAAGAATGAAGTTGTAATCCAAAAACCTATCAACTCCAATAACCACGTATGTCAGACATTTAACTTGATATGTACGTTATTTTAAATGTCCGGCATACGTGGTTATTGGAGTTGATAGATTTTTGGTTATGTGGTTTATTATTTATGGGGTTCAAGGGCTTTCAGATTACAATTTCATTCTTAGGGTTACGTGCGATTAATAGCTGATATTATGGGTTTTTTGAGGTTATGGCAAAATCCTGATGCGATTGGCTTAAATAGACATCAGATTCGGTTTCAGCGACCCCAAAAACATAAATATGGTCAGACCCCCAGATCAGAAAAAAGTTTTTGTGTGGCTGTGTAATCTTTAAAATGGAACAGCACAATAAGTACTTCGTTCCAGGCCTCAAATGAGCGCTCAGGTGGGTTCTTTAGAGGAAGAGAATTGCAGACACTGTCACATATTATTATACTGAAATAAATGCTTAAGCAACAATGGAATAAAATAAATAAGAAACCTGACTACGTATATAGTGAACTAAAATGAACCAAACAGTATCTCCTTAATATACTGTTCATTTTACAAACTGTCTTATATTATATCTTTAATTTGAAGAGAATTAGTGGCCCCCAACCGCTGGCAATCAGCGTTAATTGTAAATTGGGGTAATCTTGTCTAGTCCATTTTAATTCGCAGTTGAGACTTTTTCAATTTATTTCTTTATTGTACACTCTTTAGTTCTCTAAGAAAATGTGGGCAGATATCGTAATTTCTTTAGCTTTTCTGAGCGCTTAACTTCTTGCCGGTTATTTGGAATAAAAGGTTTTAAAATAGGTAATCGATTTTAAAGAAAATAAACAACTCTATTTTGTGAACATTGTAGATTGTTTCAGGGGTCGTTTGGCTCTGAGTAGCCTTACTTCACTTTGACTTAAAAGATCTTTTGTGAATTAACCTACACTTAGTTGTTGCCCAGGATTCCAAGATTTTTTACTAAGCCTGTGATTTTACTGGTGGATAATTTCCCCATGTCTTCAGGCGTTAATTCCACATGCTTTAGGAACTTTAGCCTAATGCGGATTAACACCTTGTATTTACAAAGTATATGGTTTCAGTTGCAGTATCGCAATATCTGCATTTGTCGTCTACTGCCTTGCTCATATTCTTGAGATGATATCTCAAGGGACATTGGCCAATTAGAAGGCTCGTTATCAATCTCATTTCGGATACTTCAAGTTTGAGAAGCCTTGTGCCATTCTTTGCCGAATAAGTTATAAACATTTTCGCCTGTCTTTGGCCTGAAATATTCCTCCAGTAGGATGTTTTCTGGTCCTTTTTCCATTTCTGGATCTCCTCCGTTATGTGTCACTTGGCCAGGCCACAAAACGGTTCAGGTTCAATGAATGGTGCTTCAGCTCCTTTTTTCGCAAGACTGTCAGCAAGTTCATTATATTGTAGTCCCTCATGCCCTGGCACCCACGTCAAGGTAACCTTGTTGTTGTTGGCCAGTTGCTTCAGGGATTGTCTGCATTCCCAGGCAATTTTAGACTTTTAATGCTGCCTGGCTATCTCATAGTATATAGATCTTTGCTCTTCGAATGTGTTTATTTAGGCATTCCCGGGCGCACATATCTATAGCATGAATTTCTGCTTGGAAGATGATTGGGGTGTTACCGAGGGCTCTGGACAACCTACATTTAGGCCCCGTTACGCTCACTCCTACCCCTTCAGTCATCTTAGATCCATCTGTATACCAGATATGCGACCCTTGCTCCAATCGCAATATCTCCATCTTGCTCGTCTAATGGTTTTCAATCGGCATGTCAAATGGACAGTCATAGTTCTGTTTGCTTGGCATTGAGTCAGTGGGTTTGGTCATAGACTCCAACTGGACTAACTCCAGAATCCTTAAACGACCAACCAGGTCGCCTGGTTTAAATTTAAGTGCCTGATGCAGTCCTAAGGCACCAAGTGCTGCCACTTTCCTCGCATGCAAGTGTAAAGGAAGTAGGTCAAGCATCGCCTTCATAGTTGCTGTGGGATACGAGTACATTGCTCCTGTAGTCCCTAAAAATGATGCCTACGGCACGTTAATATAGCCGCTGTTGCTTTAGTAAGTGTTCTTTCTAAATGTGAGTTCCAGGTAAGTTTTTGATCCAGGATTACTCCTAAATACTCACTAGAAAAGACCTCTGCCTCTCACAGTCACGACCAGGTCATCTGCATAGCCCCGAACGTTAAAGCCAGAATTACTCATTTTATAGAAGAGATCATCGACCACCATTGACCACAGCAAGGGTGATAGAACTTCACCTTGTGGGCAACCTCCGACTGCAATCACCGTAGCCCTCATCCCCCACACTTGTATAAATTATTCTGCTTCTGAGCATGGATGTATCCATTTAACTGTGGGTGGCTGTATTTTTTCGGCGGCTTTTTGTATGGATTCATAGGAGGTGTTGTCAAAAGTACCTTCTGTGTCTACGAAAGCACACAGAGCCACTTGCTTAGCTATGAATGTCTTTTCAATGCCTTGGACCAGGCAATATAGAGCATTTATTGTTTGCTAGGTTGATAGGCAAATTGTTTAGAATGAAGTGGTATCCTGTAAGGATTTCGCTTCGGATATGTTGATCTAATAGTTTCTTCATTGTTTTTAGGAGCAATGAGGTTAAGCTAATCGGGCGATAGGATTTAGGCTAGTTTTCCAATTGAAGACCTAGTATGTCGCAAGTTTTAGGGCATTACTTTCAATCGTTTTGGAAAAGCAGATCGTGCACCTTGATGGGTGGCAATGAATTGAGTTCCTTTTATAGGAAATAGTGGAAATTTGGTCTATCGTAGTACTTATTTTACTGCATACTTATTTTTGTCAATGACAAATTTTCATGCGCAGAATTTATTATGTGCCTGACTAGTTTAACAATGAGAGATCGAAGAGCTGTGATCACTTCAAATGTTCCAAACTTCTGCTTGATTCTCAAACTTATTTTTGTTAACCGTGTCGATGAAATTTTATGAAATTTCCGCTAATTTAATCAGAAATTTAGGTAACATTACCAGAACTGTAAAAAAATTAACGAAAATAGATTATAATTCTTTTTTAACTTATTCATCATCAGGACACGATTTGAATAAGATTCAATGATTTTCAGTTCTAGTTACGTAAATCGTAAATATAGTATTGATAAACTTTAGAGATGTTCTTAATCGCATTTAGCTTGAATTGCTTCATCCACTTGTTAATATTTAAACCTTGAAGATATATCAACATAATTCTTACAGTTCATCTTTTGTAAAGCTGATGTGCGAAATTAAATATGCAACGCTTTCATCCTATTATTTACGAACGGAGACGTAATAGGTAATAAGAATTAAAAGATCCAACTCTTAATAATTCTACTTGTTAGTTCGAAAATGAACACATGTACAGAATTGCCTATCTAATTTAACTTTTGAGTGCTTTTCTAATCTGATTTCTGAAACAAAACAATTGCAATTAGCGCGTAAATTGTGGGGAATAAAAATCAGAGCAAAGTATGCTATTCTTGTTTTCGTAATATTGGGAACAACCGTTTGTAGCGAAAACTATGGAGGCATGAAAAAAATAAATCGATGGAAAAATTAAAAGTGCAACTTGCTTTAACCACTGATTTCTCATTTATATAAACAAATCACTTTAATTTTAGTCCGTTTGCTAGTCAAAAATTTTTGACATAGACAATATCCATAAATGAAATGGCACAAGTTGGGTTTGTACGAGATTTATATCCGGCTCTTTCACTTATAGTCGAAGTCAGGAGTCGGGCTTTTTTCGGGTTTTTGCTTTTTTTTTGTCAGAGCGCCAATTTAGAGACCCCCTTCCCCACTTTCGAGGTCGCTGAACGAGTAGAACGGAAGGTTCCTCGAGGGATTTGACCTCAGCCACCCCTACACCAGGCTTCCACCCCTCTAGGGGGTTTGAAAATTGAAATTATTTTTGTGGGAAAAAAATTGATATTTTTCAAGACGTGTTTCTGTGAGGAAGGTGGCAGGTGATCACGGTTGTGTAACCATCCCCGGGGGTGTTGTCACCTTTCAAAGGGGTGGTATTTTTTTATTTTTTTTGGGGGAAAAAATAATATTTTGTAGGAGGCGTACTTTGAGGAAGGTGGTAGGTGACCAGGATTGTGCAACTGCCACCGGGGGTTATTTTCACCCTTTAAAGGGGTGGATATTTGATTTTTTTTTTTTTGAAAAGAAATTATTATTTTGTAGGAAGTGTTTCTTTAAGGAAGGTGGCAGTGTATAACCAACCCCGGGGGTTATTTTCAACTTTCGAAGGGTGGGAAAAAATAATATTTTGTAGTAGGCGTACTGCCTTCCTCAATGAAACGCCTCCAACAAAATATAATTTTTTTCATTAGATAAATTTTTTTCCACCCCTTTGAAGGGTAAAAACAACCTCCGGGGATGGTTACACAACCCTGGTCACCTAGCACCTTCCTCATAGAAACACCTCCTGTAAAATATCAATTTTTTTCCACAAAAAAAATATCAATTTTACAACCCCCTAGGGGGGTGGAAGCCTGGTGTAGGGATGGCTGAGGTCAAATCCCTCGTGGGACCTTCCATTCTACTCGAGGGAATAACAATTAGTCGAAAAACTGGGGAAAATAAAAGGGTTCACGGAAATGCTCACTTTGGGGGTGGTTTCTGGCCAATTTGAAGGGGTTGCCGAGGAAAAAAACTGTGGGACCCCCACCATCGTGTTCGGCGACCTCGAAAACAGGAAGAGCTCCCAAGATTGGGGCACTGGCAAAAAAAGGTACCCCTTCCGAATCCCGACCTTGAGTATTAATCCGAGTACCTGATCTCTTGAACCACGTAGTTCATGCCCTAAGAGAATCAGAAACCACCCCTTGGTGGTTTACGGGGGTGGTAGTACTGAGTGGAGGAAGATGATTAATTACCTATTTCTGCGTAATACAATTTTGCAACAAATTGTTTTTTGGCACGACAAATTCCTGAAAATGAATCAGTCCAAAAAACCTGATGATTGGTGAAACTTTTATCAAGTTTCCATTAACTGTTTTAAAATGTAGTTTTTCGAAGGGTCACTTGCGCCTCGCCTGAAATCTCATTATCGTACGAAATATATTATTGTATTATTCGTTAAATAGAAAAGTATAGTTTTTTAATTTTAACAAGTGCATAATTTGCCGTCGGCGTCGGAGGCGAAGTCGAGTATAGCAAACACACGAGTTGCAAAATACTTTCCTTCATTTTTTATTTTATTGTTTTTTACCTTTGCTACAAAATAATTTGTCGCGAATTTCTAATACCCAGAAATGGAAGAATTAATGCCCATTTTTCCGTACTTAGCACTACCACCCTCGTAAATCATCAAGGGATGGTTTTTTGGGAGTGTCTCTTTTTCAAGAATTTGTCACAAAAATTATATTACGCAGAAATAAGGTAACTAATACATTTTTCTCTGTACTCAGCACTACCACCCATCAAAGGGTGGTTTTTTGAACTGATTCATTTTCAGGAATTTGTCGTACCAAAAAACAATTTGTTGCAAAATTGTATTACGCAGAAATATATTTAATAAATTTTTCTCTACTCAGCACTACCACCCCCCCTAAATCATCAAGGAGTGCCTTTTTTGTATAATAAATACCACAGAAAATAGACAACCCCTAATTCCAGATACACATTGAAAAAACGCGGACATACAACCATTTCCTCTGACAGTGCCGGAGCCGGAATTCGAATCCGGTGGCGCGATACCCGTGTGATTAATCGCGATTGCCATCTCGCGCCTTAACCAATGCGGTTATCGGCCGGATTGATTCATTTTCAGAAATTTGCCGCAAGGGGCCTACGAATTTGTTGTGTCAGAAAGCAGTTTTGACAGAAATAGGAGAATTAACACATTTTTCTTTGTACTCAGCATCGCCACCCCCGTAAATAATCAAGGGGTAGTTTTCCGCATATTATTTGCTCACAACAAATTCTTTTGATGCACCGAGGCCTTTTTCCAGCATTTTAGTCCGTTTTGGATTGTGGTAATGCTGACTTGACTATCAAGTTGGCATTGCCATGTTTTTTTTTTTTAAATAAAGCGCGACAAATTTTTTCTTTTCACAACAAGTTTACGTAATAAAAGCGACAATTAATTCATGTATTTACATTGCAAAATTTTGATAAGGTAATGCTAACTTGATGGTTGTTCATTGTTCCTCAGACGACCTCCATCACATTTTCTCATAGCCATTGTTAATGTCATTAAAGTCGTGGAAACACCTTATTATAAATCCGAGTGTTATGATTAGAACAATCTGGATTTTGATTAATTCGTATACCTACAAATTTTATGTGCTCTGTGCTTGATATTTCACCCGAGTTTATATTAATCGTGTGATTTGGTAATGGTCTTCTTGGATATTGGAATCTGTTACATTATTCATAGTATCTTGTGTGTGACTTATTAAGTTATCGTAGTTTTATCATTTACTCCATAATACTCATATCATAGACAAATAGGGAAAAGTATATTGATGGGAAACTAAACACTAAGTCATTAATATATAATAAGAAGAGAACTGGCCCGAGCACCAAACTTGCGGCACTCCACAGATTACTTTTTGCTTACGAGAGACCAATTTTCCATGTGATCAGATGAATTGTCAGTAAGTTCTACATATATTCTACGATCTATCAAATATGACTTGAACCACTAAAATAAATAAATAAACAACACAGAAATTAGACACTGATGCGGTAATCCCCTGATGGCATAAAAATATAATTTCTCCAGTAGTATTTGGTGATCTACTCGGTCAAAAGCCTTTGACAGGTCGCAGAATATACCGTTCACTGCTTCCTTTTGTTCTATAATGTTATTTATTTTATCTATAAGTGCAAATGTGGCATCATAAGTATAACGATGTTTTTGGAATCCATATTGCGCTATTGTGAGGATATAAAAAGACACATTTATACGGAGAATTCCACGTTCGCAGACAAGTAGTCGATCTGTTTGCTAAACTGGCAAATTATGGAAGAGCAAGTGTTTCCCGATTGGCAGCGCTAAGCACCTATAAATAAATTAAGTTCAGCGCGTTAAGAACACGCTGTAATATTCCCCATAAGGTTTCCTTTGAGTACTCTATACTGCTAATACATTACAAACTAAATCATTATGATTATGATGTGGTAAAATTTTAATCAGAAACAATTAAGTTAAGAACGAGCTTAAAATATAGATTAGGGAACTGAAGTAGGGCGTATCAGTTGTAAAAAGCCAGAATTATCGACTGGCTGTTACATTTGATATCTGATTACTGAATCGGAAACCTTATCGTTATCAAACAGGTATAGAAATTCCTACAGAGATTTTCGTTTTTACTGCATGGGCAATTTTTATTCGTCAAGTTTATCGTTTTGTGATTTACTTGGAAAGATTTTAGAAAGATGTTATTCCGTACAAAAATACAAAAAAAGACCGATTTAAGGACGTTCTAGAGATATATCCAAATAATCGAGATAGTCACGGGAAGTTTGAATCTCAAACTACATGTTTTAGATATAATAGAATGATCCTGCACATCTAAACTAATATATGTGAACAGTTTAGAAGTTTTAATTAATACATTGATAAATTTCTACTTAATCGTTCACTATACCGGGTGTCAATAGAACAATTAGACAAGTATTTTACTGATCTTAGTTCCAGGGTTAAGAATACTTTTCGCAGATGACGACAAGCCTAATGAAATTGATAAAAGTATTTGTTGTCTGCAGGACGGAGCTACACAACATATTGCGTTGGAAGTAAGAGCCTATTTTAATCAAGTTTTTTCCCAATAGGTGTATCGGTGGACGCGGTGAATTTGAGTGGCCTCCCGTTCTCTCGATTTGACCCCCGCTTGACTATTTTTTATGGGGTTACTTAAAATCGAAAGTCCACTTCAACAGACCAAATAAGGAACGTAACCAGACCTCAACCAACAGCTACTCTCCGGGCTATGTGCCCCGCCGAGCGCTGAATTACAAGTTACAAGCCTGGCGCCTTAAGTGTAATAAATGTGTATTACGAACAAAACGCTAATGCTTCGATTGCAACAAACACCAGCCGAAAGACTGATCCTAGTTAAAGGAGCTCTCGTGCCAGTCGTCCCACACCACTTGCAGACTGCAATTTCGACCTGTTGGCCCTCGTCAGTGCAAGGTAGGCATGTGACGAACGACACGAGGATCCTTTGACTATTTGATACATCTCGGTATCGTGAGGATAGCGACATGCAGGCGCTATCTAGCGGTCCAGTGTCTGCTGCAATCGAAAAATAAATACGACGTTCCAATTAAAAATTTTAAGGGGGTAGTTGTCACTTCAAGGGGGCGGCATAATATTATGCTCAAAAATGTCATTTTAGAATGAAAAATTGACGTGTTTTAGAATTTTACTCATAAATTGTTAATTACGTAGTTAATGAATTTATCCATTACTTGTGGAGCTCACCGTATATTGTGGCTGGTTACTTCAGAACGATACATCGGGTATAACAATACCCCCGGCATAATAATAATGATCACACTTTATTTGCACACTAACATCCATTAAGTGATAACAAAAATATATAGTTTATACATAGATAGGAGAAGTTTAAAACGAATAAACACCGAGTATAGTTTAAGTAATAAGTTCCCGGCCAATAAAAAAACCTAACAAGAACTTTGCGACCTCATTAAAATACCATTACTCTTTTTGCTAACTCGGTCGCAAATCAGCTCGCTTACTTTTATAGGTTAGGTATAGGTACGTCGGGTCGTTTGATGATTTGATTGTCGTAAAGTTTTTGTTGCGTTTTTTATTTGCCGGGAAGTCCTGACTTGGACTATACAAGAATACTCAAGAGAAAATTACAATAAAAGGGGAAATAAGAATAACGCATATTTTGTAGAAACAAGAAGAACTTTCCTGTGTAAAGGAGATCGCTCGCGACAAGTTTTATATCATAAAAGAAATTATATAATATAACAAATTGATGGGTTTGATTTACTTAAAAGCTTACGTTCTACTTTTTAAAGCTTTTAATAAAAAGCTTTTTTAATAATTTTATTTATATAATTTTATTTTTTACTTTTTAGTCTTTTGATATGCTGTCGTCCGCCATCTTGAACTACATTTTTTATTAGAGCTTCGTAATTCGCGACCCCGAAAACCCCCAGGTATCGATTTTGATCGATTTAGAGCTAAATAAAAGCTTTTAAAAAGAAAATCCAAAATTAAAAATTTTAAAAAATATATGTTTGTACTTTTATACATTCTGTTGAAATAGAATTAAGATGTTTTTGTATTTTTATTACTGTTATCTAAATACTTAGATTCATAATGTAGATATCGAATAAGTTGATATTGTATACAATTTCTAACTTTAACGTTTAACAAAAAATGCCAGTACAAATTTATGTTTTACCCAGCAATATTTATGATCGACCCCCTTAGAAGTACCAACTAGTTATCGCTATAATTTGACCCTCGTATATAGGAACTCAGTAAGTGTTGACATTAATTTACGACCGGCTGCGAAAAACGCCGGCATCGCCGGCATTTCCAGCGAGATAAAAGATGTGAGCCGACTTAATATATCTTTAGACTATGACTGTATGTATACTTCGGCCGAAAACTCTAGTCAGTAGAACCAGGGGCGTACGGATTTACGAGTTTTGTAAATTCTCTAATATATGTTTACGCTGTTATCTATTTATTTTCCTTAAGTTTGGAGAATTTTGACGAATAACATCAATTTCGAAGGAATGAAAGTCCTCGGATTGAGTTAACTATGCATGAACTACTATATCTTAAATTTAAAATATTATGCTTAAATCTGGCAACAATCTCCAAGTATTCAGCGTCATTTGGTGCGTTAAACCGTTATAATTCAGTTTAAAATCAGTGTACCTAAAGTGCGGTCGTCTATCACTTGAGCGGTATTAATTTTTTGTTTAAAAGTTACGTATTTGTGGTATCATAATGCCTTAAAATTTTATTTCGTGTGAAATACTTACAGTGTGAATTGTTTATGAATTGGGCGGCATTAATTTTTGTTTATAAATTACGTACTTTTTGTATCAGAAAAATGGAATTCGATGTAAAGTTCATAAATTCTTCTATGATAATGAAATCCCTACTGTTAAGAAAATTTTACAATCCCTGAACGATGAACATATACCCAAAATATTCAAAACGTCGTTAAACAAATGTTTGCATGATATAAACTATGTATTTGCAAAAGGAAAGAGAAATGCCTCCTACTTGTGAGAAATGATATTATTTGATGGCGAAGGAATTATATTCGGGCAATTAGAGCTGCCCGTGAAAGAGGAAGAAAATGCTATTATTTAGATGAGACGTGGTTGAATGAAGGACATAGTGTAACGCAATTTTGGTAAGACAGAAAAGTAAAAACTGTTCGTCAAGCCCCTATGGAAGATTGGTCAACAGGATTAAAAATACCAACAGGAAAAGGAAAACGCTTAATAATAACGTACATAGGAAGTGATTCAGGATTCGTGGAAGGCGGACTTCTATCGTTCGTGTAGAAAAAAGTGGCGATTATCATGAAGACATGAATGAGGATGTTTTCGAGCTATGGTTTGCAAAAATTCCCACTGAGATTGAACCCGGATCTGTCGTTATTATGGATAATGCGCCGTACCACAGTTGATTACTGGAAAAATTACCAACCAC
Source organism: Leptura quadrifasciata (assembly GCA_963675555.1). Classification (NCBI taxonomy): domain Eukaryota; kingdom Metazoa; phylum Arthropoda; class Insecta; order Coleoptera; family Cerambycidae; genus Leptura; species Leptura quadrifasciata. The sequence goes on from OY776675.1 coordinate 132,203,829, forward strand.
TGTATGGCCAAAAGCGTAAATTCAAGAATGGTTCACAAGAATAGTTCGCTGAAAGCCGAACTTCTAACTCTACCGAAACAGCATTCGCCGATATATATTGTGGATGAAATGGCTAAAGCTAGAAGTATTGGAGGTATTACGGCTGTCGTCTTACCACTGTGAACTTAATCCCATTGAGCTTATTTGGGCTGAAGCAAAGGAGAATGTTGCAAGGGAAAATTGAACTTTTAAGTTATAACATGTAAAAGGCCTTCTATCCGGTGCGTTAAAAAGAGTTACATTATATGATTATTGGCAAAAAGGCATAGGGCACGTTAAAAAAGTTGAAGAAAAAATGTGGAATACGGATATTCAGATTAACGCAGTGATTGAACCAATAATAATAAATGTAGGAGCCAGCAGTGATAGTGACAGTGACAGTGGTGAGTGAGTGATAATCTGTGATAGTCTCATGTAGTGACTGTAATATTATGAGTTATTTATTGTGGAAAATTATTGTGGGTAAGTTATGTATTTTATTATATTATTTTAACAAGAAGGTTTATTTATGTTGTTATAGAACAGTTATTTATTTTTCACTTTGGTATATTTTGCTTTTAATTATTTTATTTTAACAAGAAAGTTTATTTATGTTGTTAGAACAATTATTTATTTTTAAGTTGAAAGTCTATTTATTTATTTTCTTTTTTAACCTGTTGCTCCCTAATTAACAACCCTGTCACCATCCTTTCCCGGCAAGGAATATGCTCACCCCTCCACGTTGGTCCGCTGGGCAATAAGAACAACTGGCATGGTTAAAATTTTTATAAACATCGACCATACTACAGATTTAATGTTGGATTACGTAAGTATTCCACTACTGATATAATTATCTCTGCCATTAAAAAATTTCTTAAAAGAACTCCAGTTTTTCTTTTTGGCTGAGTTGAGCGTCAAAACTAATTTCATTATATTTATTTTTTATTTTATGAAATATTATTATTTTATATATACCTACATAAATACGTATGTGGCGCTACTGAGTGCCCGGGATATACGATTTCCTTCTGTCTTTCCAAGTTTGTTTACGACTGAATAGTTAGTCGAGCAAATTATTAGGTATAAAAGCGGTACGTTAAGTCATTTACTCTATGCGGTCGACTAGGCCATTAAAATTGTTTGTGGTAGTCGTTGTTTCAATTTCTACTAGGTGGATAAAACTTAATATATTTCTCTCGATTCAATAGGATTATATGGTAGAACGAGGTGCCGGTTTAGTATCAAATAAGAGCTACTATTCTTTGACGAGAGTGCCGCTTATTTTTTGCGTTACTGACTCGAGTTTTCGGCCGAAGTAGTTCACATAACATTCGACGTCTTATGGATATATATTTTAGATCCATGAAGTATAAAGTACATCCAGTAACTGAAATGGATGTCCACATCAGTGAATGCATAATGGAGTGATCCATATGAACTGCTTTCCCTATAGAGCTTACATTATCACGATTTCCATGTGTATATTAAAATAATGTATACCGTTGTTGATTTGAACTTCGGATGTATGTGGTATGTAAGTGAAAAGATGTTGAAAATACGAACGCTCATGTATATCCATATGTTTAGGTCCCAGTTTCTGCGAACGCGCACATAGTCAACCCGATATTTATTTGCATTTCATAATTTAAAATAAAAAAATATTGGGGGGGGGCATTAAAAAGATACATATTGTACTTACGGTTACTGAATATCTGAAAGCTTGAACTAACAGGAACATAATTACTTATTGACGCTAGCTTCTATCTAGTTCTTTTTACCTGGAACAAAAGTAAGTTGTTAGAATTTATTGCAAATAACATACTACTTACTATTTAATTGATAACTTGATTACTTAGCGAAAGTTATTAAATAAATCCATATTATTCATTTTTAAGGTTATTGAAGTAAATTTTAATATGAATTTTGAGTTTTATATATGTGATCTAAATTTGATTTAAATTAACAATGGTTTTCTTAATATTTAAGCCCATTATCGTGCAAAATTCCACAGGAAGGGTTCAGAATTACTGAAAATATTCCACGATTGTTCTGTTGGTTTTGTAAAAATGTCTTTTTCCATTGTAAATTACATTTAAAAAAGAAATGCAACATTTCTGTAGTTTTTGCACTGAAGTATTTCATATTAATTCAACTTTAAACAAAAAATACGCAGAAAAATTAAATGTTAAATATTTTTGGCTGAAAAACTAAAACATTTAATTCTTTGGTGGGAATTCTTAAAAAGAATTTTGTGAGATCTGATTCTTTTTTCTCACCAAAAATGTATTTATGGGACCAATCTACTTTCGTTATAAAACATTTAAATTTTCAAACCAAACTTAACATTTAGATTCTTCATTAGTCGAGTAAATGAAGGGGGAAAATGCTCGAATAAAAACAATGAAAGTATACTTAGCCCCAAATATTTTTTTATGAAAATATGTTAGTTATATAATAATTATAAATATTCAAAAGAATATTTATAATACGCACTTGGTTTATTGTTTCATTAGTTTTTTTCAGAATTTCTCTGACATATGTTTCGGCCTTGCGACCATTATCAAAGAGTCTTAAAAACTGACCTGAAAGTGGTGGTTCACAGTATATATCCTCACCCACCTAGAGGGGGATAATAACTTGATCTCTAGGTGGGTGAGGATTTGTAAGATATATACTGTATAATTCTTCTTCATTGCACTGATAAGAGCTTAAGATGGAAAAGTCACGAATTTTGTTGTTTTTTCTTTTGTTACTTAATGTTAATATGTAACCAACAGTTTAGGGAGTTTAGTCCAATAGATGCTAATGTATGTATTCCATTCCAGCTATTTTCTGTAAATGGTATGCTGTATCATCTGCCTAGGATATAATCTCACTGCTTATCTAAATTTCTAAGTGTTAAACTTTGGCAATGATATTTTCATCGAATTTCAATTCCAATTTTTTACTTAATATTCTGTATCTATAACATATTTCTTTTGCAGTGATTTATTAAATCATTTACAAGAAAAAAATATTGAAAATTTTAATTCTTTCTTTGTAATCTCTTAACATGTCAGCTTTCGAGCAAAATATTTCAGAGATTTGTAAAGGCCAATGATAGTGAGTCACACACAAATATCAGCTCTATAACTGCGGGGGGCGCAATCGCTGTGCTTACTGGGTTATTTTTTTTTAATTGGAACTAATCACTTAGCAGCGCGCTTCCTGTGTTAGGGCCTCTAATCGTCTATACAATATAAAGTATATGTTGGCATCGCCTGCAGCTGATTTAATTATCTATAAACGAACACCAAAACACACACACACACATTAAACACTAGACTCAACTGGCATCGTCTAAAGATGACTAAAATTTAATAACTAATCATCTTCTGGTGATGTCAATATTGTTAACGAGACTCCCGCCCAGTAGAGTGTTCCAGTGCAGTCTTCAAGTGATTTGGCGTTCGTGAAAACTTCTTTAGAAGCAATGTCAAGTTTCAACATCATCCAGGAATAAAGAAAAGTAACATTTTGTTGACCAAATAAGCAACTATCTGCCTACTAATTCAGAATTTTCAACATTCGGTCATTCTGCAGTTTGTCCACTTTTTGATTTTGAGTTTTTTGTAGATACATTAATAATAGAGTTATATGAAGCTTTTTGACTAATAAAACATTGCGCATATGTATAATATTCGAAGAAATTGACGGGAAAGTGGAGCGAATAGAGGTGCTGGGTGGGTAAAAACGAGTGAAAATACGACACTTTTAAACTATTAACATTGAAAAAGTCATTTTAGGGTAAAGGTAAACAAGAGTCATGCATAATTTTGATTGTTTATTACTGCAATTCATTGATTTCATTGAATCACGTCGTGCCCTAAGAAACATTCAAATTTGTCATAACGCTTATTTTCCGTTGCCCTAAAGTGACTGTTTAAATGCTTTTCATGAGAAATGATCTGAAGTTCTCGCACTTTTATTTCTTTTTGGATCCTTTACGTATTGGTCATCGCAAACTGAAGAGGTTAGGTTAGACGTATTTACTAGATATAATGCCAATCGTTTTGAAGTGACCTAAAAACGTAATTTCACTCATTTTTACCCATCCAGTACCCCTATGCGTTCCACTTTCCCGTCAATTTTTTCAATTATTATGCCTTTGCGCAACGTTTTATTAGTCAAAAGCGCTTAATGTGTCCAGAAAAAAACTCAAAAATCTTGAAGTGAACAAAGAATTACCTAACCTTCTTAAGAGGAGAAGAGTAATCACATTCACCATATTTAACGTCTAAGTATATTTGAAAGCCCGTGATTTGGATTTTTTCCTACGTAATGGAGAATTTAAATTGGGCAGCAGACGCACAAGTATTACAAGACACATTAATTGAATTCGTGTGAAACTTACACATCACATCCACAGTTAGGATTATAAGTAAGGATGATAAAAGGTGTTCATTATAATTGATAATAAGTAATGCGGAAGTCTATCGAACTAATTTATGTTCTCATCAACGCGCTTGATAGTTATTCGATGGGTTAATTACTATTATAAAAGCGTATTTAAGAAAGTATTTGCGTTTGCGAGTAATTTTCAATTAAATTATTGTCAGGTCACGAACAGCTCGGTACGCGCGACACAGATACGCAGTCTCGATGATTGGAAAAACCGATAGGAGATGAGCGGAACCTTGATTTTCACAGTGACATAACCATTGCTGTAGGTAAACTGGGGTTAATCCTCTACAATGCGTAAATAATATAAATATATGGAATGTCGATGATCTAGACAGAGAGCTGGCACGATTGAAATAGCATGTATTGTCATAAATTTTGCTTTTCTCTATCTGAATGTTTTTATTTCAACAGGAACCAATACATTGCATTAAATAAATATTTATGAAAATCTTACACAGAGAACTGAGGTGTACAAAAAGAATCTTTTCTTTTTCACTCTTTATAGATAGTTATGACAAACGTAATGGCACTCCATGTTTTGTAGGTAATGTAAGAATATTCAGGAATGCAAAAAATATATTGGATTTTATTGAATTTCAAAATGTAAATAAAATTCATTCCTGTCAATAAACAACAAATAGTCTTTTAACACAGGATATTGTAAACAATGGGTATAATAGAATAACATTTATTAATCCAATCGATCATCACAATAATATAAGGCTTACAAATGAAAAGTGATTACCACTTATACCGTGTGCCACAAAGTAATGGCTCGAGGCTATAACTTTTTTATTTTGGAACATATCGAAATGAAACTAGGGGATTTAGAGCTATTCAGAAAACTGCATTTTGGCATCTGAAGTAATTTGATGGTGGAGTAAAGATAGATTTTCAGAGAAAATTTTAAATTAAGAAAATTTTTTTAACAGCCTGAATTGTAAATCTCAAAATACAGCGGTTTTGAAAAGAATTAGATAAAACTCGTTGAAACACTCTGTTTTGCAAACAATTTTTGCCCTAGAATTTTTCTCGTATCTCTTCAAATAACGGGGATATTTGGCCTAGACGTTTTTCGCATTTTCGATATTTTCCACCATAACTCTTAAAGTAGGCCATGGATTTCAAATGTCTTTAAACCATTTTGTAGGTTACTAAATTGGCTCTGTGAGAATGGTCACGCTACCCTAGCCAAATTCTTGAGTGTAGATAGATAGATAGGTTACTAAATCGGCACAATTTTCGTAAAAATAATTTTTTTTGTACGACCGATATTAAGTGAGATATTCTCGAGGGCACTGATAAAATGGCCAGCCTGTATGTATGCGCGTGGTGATTTCCCGTCATTTTCGGTATTATATGTAAGCGAGCATAAGTATACGTGTAATTATCCATTATAAAAATTTCGATATTAATAATAAAAGGGATTGTGAGCAGGTTTTAAATATTTAGATAAAAAAAAATTCCGAAGGTAAGATATATTTTTTTTTTTTCGAAAATTCACTTAATTCTTATTAAACTCTTTACATATATTGATTATTATTTTATTTTATTCATATTTTCTTTTTCCAGTAATTGTACTAAATGTGCTACAGCAAGAAGTGTCGACTTCCGAATCTGTACCTGGAGTTTGCAATATTTCTTCACCCTCGCCATCGGCCAAAATCGTATACATCTGAGATATTCTCTGAAGTACCAAAAAGCTATTGGATATTTTTTGCTAAAAATTTGGCAGGCTATTTCTTGGTTATATAGGTTACTTTCATCTAAAATTTCATCAAAATCGGTTTAATTTTGTCCAAGTTAGTCCTATTCTCGTTTCTTAACTAGCATTTTAAAGGGTCCACAATAAATTAATACTGAAAAACCACCCTTAAAAATTACCAATTTGCCCCTTTTTTGCGAAAAAAGGGTTTTCCCATCTACTCCATGTAGAAAACTCATGTTCTTCTTCTCGCGTTGCTCCATGTAAAATTTTTTCTGTTGCCTTATTTTTGGCTATTTTTACTCCCCTAATTTTTGATTTTTAAATGGAAAATCTGGTATATTATTCCATTTTTGGATTCAGGGTTTTTGGATTCAGGATGAATTTTTGAACACTTGTGGTGATTTTTATAAATTTCTAACCAGTTGTTATTTTCTTATAGCAATTACAAATTTTGATCTCCTCTGAAATAAGAAATACGTACATTGACATTTTAATTTCGAAGGAAAAAATATTTTTACATAGTTACTACAGTTAAAATCATAAATGTTGTCGTTCATGTTATCATCCTCTAATTTCCGAATCAAATCACGTCAAAGTCACACAGGGCACGCATGGACGTATCAGTGTACGCAAAAGACAAGTATTTTATGATGAAAATATCTGGACAATAATAGCATGCGATACAATGAATTTTCACATCCGTTGCCACATTCAATTTTACAATTCGCCTCATGGATTTCTTGCAAAGGTAAAAGGGAACATCCGTTACGTTTTTCCTGATTAAAGCAATCATTTAATTTTACCACCATGTCTCTGGCTACTGCAGTCAGTCTTTTATCCACCGCACGTCACTGAGTTGACAAAGAACTGACAGAATGCTCAATGTTGGCTGCGGCTACGACTAACGCTTGTAATATTTATTTGTAAAACGAATCGCTACGCTCAGAACTTCTGTCGTAGCCTCAGCAGACGTGACTTTTTGTTATTCACATTATATTTGTATTTGCAAATATAAAAAAATCGCATATCGTTGATAAGTACATAAATTGATGACGTGGACGACAACATTCGTAATTTCAACTATATTATTAACCATTTTGTATGCGTTTTAATGCAAGTAATTTAGTTGTTTTTTTTAAGTAACTCGTTTTTCTTCTAATGGGATGGTGGTGGCTCCTTGTATCTATTAAATTGCCCTTTTTACCAATCCATTGATACCACTATATTTGGGTTTTTATGGGCATTTATTTAAAAAAAAAGCAAAAAAGCTTGTAAAATATTTTTTCTACCTGCAAGCCTTTTATCACCGTATTCGACAAGTTTTCAAATGAAAATTTCCTAGCCCTAAAAAAAGTAAAAAAATATCAATAAATAAACACCACAGAAATTAGACAACCCCCAATTCCAGAAGCCAGGGCTTATGCGAAAGGGAGTTACACATTAAAAAAACGCGGACATATAACCATTTTCTCCGACAGTGCCAGCGCCGGCGCCAGGATTCGAACCCGGTGGTGCGATGTCCGTGGGATTAATCGCGATTGCCATCTCGCGCCTTAACCCACTCGCTATCGACCAGACAATGATTTAAAAGTTAATTTTTTTTACCCTGGATACTTTTTAATTTTAGATTGAAGTTTAAGGTATAAATAAGCTATATCTACAAGGATTTTTTCTTAAATAGTATTTTATTTAATATTTATATTTTAATATAGACTGGAAACAAAAATGATAAAGTTTAACTTTCACGTGCAATTTATAAGAAATAAAAATTAAAAAAATTAAAAGTAAGTATACCATTGTAACTGAATTCTTTCTTTTTAAAATGCTACCTTTTTTTAGTTTTTAATGGGTACAAATTGTCTTTATTATGTAGCGACGATCGAGAAATGCTTCTTCATTTCACTGTGCGACGCGCTTGAAATATTTAGCGAACTGTAATAATTTCTCATGCTAAGGGAAAAATTTACTAAAAAAAGACTTTTATATAATTTTTTTTTTTTGTAAAATTTCCCGCTCTTTCGGGTGGTGCTATCATTATTTTTCGAGATATTGGCAAAAAACTGAATTTTTCCGCTTCAGAGAGTTGTTTATATGTTTATAAGGGTTCGCGGGGGTAAATTTTGGTAAACTTTTTTGAGGCACTTTCTACTAGCAAAAAATAGCCTTTCATGAAAAAATTAGCGAGGTAACAATTATTTCTAACTTTTCATCAAACTTAGTCTCTGACAACTGGGCTAGTAGAGGACTATTTAGTAATAAATTTCGCTTATTTTTCCACCGCTATGTATCTCTTGAACATACTTTTATAATTAGGTTAATATCAAGTAAAATTGTATTTGCATTTATTTCTGGGAAGCGTAAAGCGATTCGAGCTTGTTTTCGTCCCATATATTTATTTTTCATTTCAATATTTTTAATGCATCTTTGCTTTCTTAACGAAAGCACATAAGCTTTTGGCCTTATTTACTGACTTTAATTTCTAATGCAGATATAATTAACCAATTGTAGAAATTCCTTCGCCAACATTAAACTCGAAAGCGAGCATTTTTTCCTGCAATATTTGTTCAGGTCTATTTTATTTATGTATACAATTCGAATATTTTTCGACGTCGAACGATACAAGAGTCCGTCCTGTGCGTGTTTCATTATAATTTTCATAGATGCCGCTCCACAAGACTTCGCAATCAGACACGCATTATGGTTCCCCAAAATATGAAAACAGTCAGATATAATAAAATCATGATACGTTCAAAAAGCAGATATTCCATTATATAATACTGCTGATAAAAAACTAATCAAAATCATAAAACCAAGCCATTATCGGTACACAATACATTATTAATATGAACATAAATTATTAAGTTAAGACCTTGCAATTGATCAGTGAATACGGTTGTTAACTTACAACACGATTACTTAAACTAGTGTTTCCAGCATGAAAATTGTAAGTACTTAAAAAGTATAAATGCATTCGAATATTGCTTTTATACTAAAAATGTTTGCTGTAATATAACAAAGTAAGACAATTTTTTTTATAACAGAATGTTTCCTATTGTGTTATAAATTATAGCTGAAGGACAACTGTTTAATTGCCCTAGCTAAATAAATTTTGAACCCATTTATTATACTGGAAATGTTAATATAATAATATATAGGAAAGTTTACGCTGCCACAGTAATGACATACTGTATATGTTTTAGAGTTGGTTATGCAATTACAAGAACCATGTTATACCATAGTATTTTCGTGTCATTTTCATTACAATTGAAGTTATGGCAAGAAGCCTGAAGAAGAATTGTTATAGTTTAGATTAAAGTTAGAGCAATCACTCATATAATAATATTAATTGTGCTGTAGATTAGAGTTTACAATCACGTAAAATCTTTTAGAATGCTGGAAAATCTCCCTATAATAATTAAATAGAACAGCGACCATAAGGTTTAGTATGACTGTCAGCCATATGAAGACGCGAATCCGCGAAAGTTGCGTGAAAGTAGCCAGATAATAGTCTGAAACATTAAATATCCCACGTTGTCACGGAATCTCAATCGAGAACCGAACAGCCAATAGACCTTTGTCAATGTCTCAAACCTTTGTTGGTGTATGATACGTCGAATTTATGTAATTATAATATTTTATTGTAGATGAAATTGGCAACAATCAAACAACCTTGTGGTTACAGTCAGAAAATCTTCCTAGTGTACTTTGAATATAAAGTATTGTCGCAAAACCTTACATGAGATGTGGTGAACACGAAAGCCACCTATTTGTTTCATAAAACTGCAGAATAATGAATGACATGAAGTTTGACTAGTCTCTGATACAGTATTTTGTCCTTACATAACCTTAATATATTCATTTAGTGATAGTAAGCTGTAATTCAGCAAATGTAAACTTCCCCAATAAAGTATTTAGAATGTGAACTTTTATCTGGTCTCATTATTATTATTGAAATTAATAATTGGGTAAATTGTAACATAATTGTATCCTAATTGCCTGTTAAGAATCAAAACTAATATTTCATAAAAATCTAATCTTTTTTAATGCCACAACAAGCGAAATACTCATTTCTCACCCGAACCAGAATGTGAATTCAATTTTTTAGATAATAATGCAGAGTTCGAAACAAATTTAAATGAAGCAATATAAACCTCTACGTGGCTCTCTGGAACTCTATCGGCGCCCTCGTCGATGCTTGCGTTATTATAGTACCTGTATTTACCAAACGGGAGCCAGAAAAAATGGCAAAATTAGCAAAATTTGTCAAAGCATAATAAATAAGTCATTAAGATATTTAAATTAACAAAAAAAAAAACATTTCTTTAGGAAAAAATCTAGAAAAATTCACATAGTCTCGATAATTCAAAAATAATCTGAAATTGATCAAAACTCAGCTCAAACTTTCATATTGGTAATTTTACAGCAAAAAAGTTACAAACAACAGCCACCAAAAATACAGCCCCCTCAACCTGATATGTCAAATTGACTTTCTACACCCCTAACCACAACTTTATATTTCAATTCTATCAAATCTTATAGGACATTTTTCCCTTAATTTCAAAGTTCCATTCAAGTTTTTATTCGCACTTCAAAACGCCCTTCGTTCACTAACCCAAAACGCCAGCTAGCCATTAACTGGTTAACAAATTTCAATGTTACTATTCATACCCCCTGTATAATGTCCCACTTCGATCAAACGAACTTCTTATAAAATATTCTTCTTTAGAATTTCACTGTTCATTCGTTTTCGCATTCAAATTATCCACATACAATCAGTCCCCTTTCAAATTACTCAAATAAGGTACCGTTTACTGTCGTCCTCATCAATATCAAAACTCATTTCCTAAATCATACAATATGTATCAAATCAAATCGAATCCACGTCATTCCATTCACCGGGCGCATATCGGCACACTTTCATTTCATCTCAACTTTCAACGCACAGAGCTTCGGGACAACTTTACGGGGTCATTCCAATTTTCGTAAAAATTTTCGTTAATAACTCCTAAACCCGAATCGACTCTGATTTCATTCACATATCAAAAAATTCCCCTTCTTCAGGCCGATATGGTGATATAATTTTCATTCCAGAATTTCACATTTCTTATGCAATATTGCGCAATCGATGAGTCATCTTAGCCCGCACGGAATGTGTGGAGACGCATACAGCCTTTTCCAGACCTTTCCAGCTCTCTACTCGTCGGGTCCCCGGCGAAGAATATAACTAAACGAGCCCGACGAGTTCGGGCTAAGTCAGTTTCTTCGATGTAACTCGCGACAATTAGATCGGGTGCCCGTGCTACTTCGAAGGCCTAAACCATGTAAAACGAGTTAATTTTTCAAACATTATAAAACAAAAAGAAACCATCGCGTAATACATTTTTATTTTAAATATAACGGAATTTCAGTGTCGATAGTAAATTTTTAAACTAGTGTAGAACAAATATTTTAGTTTAAATCGTTTCTTAAACTTTATTCAGTGTTGTTAAATAAACTTATTCTTGTTCGTTTAAACTGAGTGACTTTAAAAGGCACATACAGGGTGAAGTTTTGGACCCTGCGAAAGAGAATAACTTCAACTAAAGTGCTAAATAGACCATTCCAAGTGAAGCAACATACTCCAGGGCTATACAGGGTGTAGCATTTGACCCTGTCCAACATTTTACGTATAACCCACCCATTCATCACAAATTCAAAAAAATTGAGTGCACGAAAGGCTCCCAGGGTCTCCCGCACGCTCTAAGGCTCCAAGCTCTGCCGAATTATTTTTATTTTACCAAACTAGAGAGCTTATTCGTGTTCAGCGTACGTTGTCATTGTGTAGTGCATGGCAAACTCGGCTTGAATATCGAAATAAAGTCGAAGTAAATACGTGTGTACATCCTCCCAGTAGGCAGACGTTCACCTTGGCCTTCAACCGATCTAATCTTGCGAAATAGGTGGTGATGCTTCCTAGGGGCATCTCCCTTAGCAAAAGTAGGCCAACGTTCTCCCAAAATGGATTCTCTGATTGATGAGACGGCAGAACAGTCACAGAGTACATGTTGAATCGTCTCATCTTCTTGTTCACAACCTCTACAGAGAGGTGTTTCGCTTAATCTCATATTATGTAGATGTTTCCTTAACGGACAGTGTCCAGTTTGGATTCCCGTTATAAAGCGTAGGTTCCTTCTGTCCTTTACCAGGTAGAGTCCATTGCTGTACTCTTGTTGGGATATTTTAGTAGTTCCCTAGCAAGCTGACAGCTGTTTGTTTCATTCCACAACTTCTTGAAAATTTATACGTACATACTATTCTGTATGCTTATAGTGGAGCCAAAAAGAGTACATAGTAGAGCAAGAAATCAACGGTATTCTCTTCAAAGGATTAATCTGTTATTTAATACTGAAGCGGCACCTCGGTCTACCATAGAAATATATTAAATTTAATCCATTTTTGCCTCTTACCAGAATGAAAACCACGACTAGGACATTCTGTGTAATTGCCATAGTCGACCAAATGGGTTGAATGTGTGAACGTGCCACATTTATACCTAATAATTTGTTGACTGCTGTGAAATAGACGGGGCTTTCATAGACGAAGGTTAAACTCGTCATCCAGTGGCGCCACACATATATTTATATAGGTATATATAAAATAATAATATAGTTCGTATTGTATAAAATAAAACAAAAAATAAATATAATTATTTTTTTTAACACCCAACTCAGCCATGGTCGCTCATGCATAATTAACACAATCTGAAAGCTATCATTTTTTCGAAATAATATGGAATTATGGAATTTACGAAATTCGTAAATCCGCACGCCCGTGGCTGTACTATTCACTGTTTTCGGTCAGACTGTATAACACTCTATTTTACAACCACTGGCTCATGGTACTAAAATTGTAAATTTATAATAAAATGAATAAAATAACCTATATTAAAATTTGGAAAAATTGGTTGGTTCCTTGTTGCATATCTGTGTCCAAATATAAAGAAAAGTTAATGTTGTATTTATCTTTTCAGGTTCTAGCACGTCTACTATTCCTTACGGTCATAACTGCCCTTACAATGGGTACGTATAAGTTGGGTCAATTAATATTTGATCATCTTTTTCTTTTACATTTTAGCTCAAGGTGAACCTAGTAAGTTTATATACAGGGTGTTGCATCATGAGAGGGACATAGCTTAATAGGAGGTAGAGAACATCAGTGGTAACCGGAACCTCCCATAGAAATGTCTCATTGGGCCTTCATTACGAAGTTACAGGGTGTTAAATCATTTTTGGCCAAACCTGTTTTTTGTCATAACTTTGACAGGGAATGAAATAACGGATTCATATTTGGTACGGCTAATGTACTAACGAGCCCCAAGAGGTACATGTATAAAAAAATATATCCAGGTCCGGACTCACTATAATTTATGTTTCTTCTTTGCATCAATAAAACATCACCCTGTATATATTTTTTTGAAATTTCGATACGATATTCGAAAAGAGCAAGAAAAAACAAACAAAATGGCCTATTTCATTTTTTTGTTACACCTTCGTGGTTATTTAAATACGTTGTTAAATGTGCAAGAAAATGGATTACAGAACCTTATTAAATGAGAGGCACGTGAAATAAATAGTTTTATAACTGAAATTTGCAAAAATTCTATTGAGCCTAGGTAGTCTGGGTGAATCCTAATTCCGGCACGTTTTAAAGGTCCATTTTGGTAAAAAACTGTGGTCCTAATAAGTAATCGGGTATGAAATAACAAAATTTTTAATCAATCACAGTAGGCTTGTTCAAAGAATAAAAGTGACAGATAATTTAAACCATTTAGGCCTAAGCAACCAGTTACTTTTATCAAGAAAATCATCAACATTTTATACTTAATAAAAATTGGAAAAGAGAACAAACTAAAATCTAAATAAATAAAATATTTTCCATTCAATTAACAATAAATAACAAAACAATAACTAAATGTGTTTAAAAATAAAACGTAATTGACACTAAAGTAAATTTTCAAAATGTCCTCCCTCACATTCTGTGCATTTTCTTGCGCGTTTAGAAAGGTCACCAATTGCTCGACGTATCATTTCTGGATTATTCCGTATTTCGTCGCCAGGTTGTAACGATGCGCTGGATTAAATGTTGTCTACTTTCAATTTCAATGCTATAAACCTCGTTTTTTAAGTGGCCCCATAAAAAGTAATCACAAGGGTTACAATCAGGAGATCTTGGTGGCCATTCATGTGGACCCCCGTGTCCAATCCATCTATTAGGATACACATTGTTTAAGTGTTCTCTTACTTGAAGGTTAAAATGTGGTGGGGCCCCATCATGCTGAAACAACATGCCTCTTATACCGATATTTTCTAACATATTCGGTAAAATGTTTTGAAGAAAATCAAAGTAAATTTCACCATTCAATCTTTCTTCAAAAAAATGTGGCCCTATCAAATGTCTATTCACAAGTCCGACCCAAACATTTACAGAAAACCTGTGTTGCGAACGGCGTTGGCGTACCGCATGTGGGTTTTTCTGTGCCCATTTATGATTATTTCGTGAATTGTTTACTCCATCCCTTGTAAATTGTGCCTCATCCGTAAATAAGGTTCTGTAAATGACTGAGCGATGGTTAGACAACCAATGACAAAATGCCAGGCGGGGGATATCGTCGCCTTGTTGAAGACGCTGTACCTGCTGGATATGATATGGATGGTAACGTTCTCTTTTTAGGGTTCTCCATACTCGCCAATGAGGAATACCAGTTGCCAAATTGATTCGTCTAGTGCTCATATTTGGGTTTTCTTGAACTACGTTTATAATATTGTTTTGTTCCTGCACACCTTGTTGTAAAACACGCTCCACAACTGCAGAAGTAGGAAACTTTCCGTGTTGTCTTGCATACTGGAACACCGTACTAAAGGTTTTATGATTAGGGCATCGACGACCAGGAAAACGCAGCCGATATTCTCTTTCCGTCGACCTACCATTTCCATTACAGAAACCATAGATGAATATTATATCAGCATATTCCACGTTTGTAAATTTTACTGGCATAGTTAAAATATTTTCACAAGTTTTCACTAACTAAATGCGGATTATTGACACATTAAATTACTAACAAACAATTATTCAACTGTTTAGGAGATTTCTTTTTATTATCTGTCACTTTGAACAAGCCTACTGTGATTGATTAAAAATTTTGTTATTCATACCCGATTACTTATTAGGACCACAGTTTTTTACCAAAATGGACCTTTAAAACGTGCCGGAATTAGGATTCACCCAGACCATCTAGGCTCAATAGAATTTTTGCAAATTTTAGTTATAAAACTATTTATTTCACGTGCCTCTCATTTAATAGGGTTCTGTAATCCATTTTCTTGCACATTTAACAACGTATTTAAATAACCACGAAGGTGTAACAAAAAAATGAAATAGGCCATTTTGTTTGTTTTTTCTTGCTCTTTTCGAATATCGTATCGAAATTTCAAAAAAATACATACAGGGTGATGTTTTATTGATGCAAAGAAGAAACATAAATTATAGTGAGTCCGGACCTGGATATATTTTTTTTTATACATGTACCTCTTGGGGCTCGTTAGTACATTAGCCGTACCAAATATGAATCCGTTATTTCATTCCCTGTCAAAGTTATGACAAAAAACAGGTTTGGCCAAAAATTATTTAACACCCTGTAACTTCGTAATGAAGGCCCAATGAGACATTTCTATGGGAGGTTCCGGTTACCACTGATGTTCTCTACCTCCTATTAAGCTATGTCCCTCTCATGATGCAACACCCTGTATAGAATGCAATTTATACATAATATTAATATATTTTTCTTCCATGTTTACAAAAATAAGAGATAACTGAATTTCTTTGCCAAATAAGAAGAATCGAACCACTGTGCGCATTGCTTGAGAAAGAAGCAGAATCTTCGTAGGAGTAATACAACTTGGTTTATTTATTATAACATCAGCATACGAACCTAGTAATAATTTACAATGTCTATCTTAAACGTGTTCGTAAATTAGCAAATTGGGAAACACACACGCCTTAGAATACATTAACTTATACAATATTACATGTTTTTAATTTCTATTATTTTTATGATTGTTACAGTGACGGTCTGTCCACTAGGTCACTTGAACAATGCCCCCTTACTCGGGGATTGCATAGTGTCCGACACCGCGCTGAGAGCATTGACTGATCCAACGGAGAAGCCGTTAGTGGTTTGTAACTGGTTACTGTATATAGTCGCGATCAACGCTTCTCAGCATTCAAAAAACGCAACAAAAACCTAACTTAAATCTCATTAAGATACCATTAAACTAGTTGGAAAAGCAATTGCGTCCAAGTATGCACTGGGAATATTTAGACCAGTAACAGTGCGTTACGGTCAGTAAAGTTATACAGGATGAGTCATGAGGAACTATAGATACTTCTACCGTAAGTAGAGGTACCTAAGACGAATACCAAGTGACCTTTAAAAAGTGTTTCTTCCCTTTCTTTACTATCATACACAGTGATTTACGAATTTTGTCCAAAAATGGTTTTGGGCACAACACTTTAACGGTTAATCCGATTTGCCTCATTTTTTACAACAATGTACATTGTTGTCTAACAACCATCATACATATCCAAAATTTAAAAATCCAGGGATGGTGCCAAATAATTTGTTGGATTGCTTCGTATACAATAGTTCACCCTGTATATGATTTATCTCAAACTTGATATGAAATTTGTATAGGACACAAACTAGTAGTAAAGCCTGAGTGTTTAAAATTTTTGTCACACTCTCAACAATTTTTTTATTAACGATCAATTTTCAACTCAAATTAAAAGTTTGGCAAAATATAATATTTTTTCGCATTTTGATTGATAATAAGCTATTACTAAATTCAAAATCATTTAATAAAGTGGCACTTTACCACATGGAACTGTCACTTTCCTATTTAGTAATGTCAGTGTTAATAAATACTTTCAGACAATAATTTACAGTTTTCGTTAAAATTGATCCTAAACTGAACATTTAGGTTGGACACTTCAAATGGGGGAAAGTTGGGTAACACAAATTTGACTACTTATTTCTGCCCTTTTTTGGAAGCAATCTGACAAATTGGAGAAATCACATGCAGAGGAATTTTTTAGAAGAACCACCTCAGCCATATTTTTAAGACCTGACCTGGACATTGATGAAAATGATGGTACTATAATTATATATTTTTTTATCGATTTCCAACAATAACTTTTTTTGTAAAGTTGGTATTTTCAGTGTTAATTTTTAAAAATTGAAAAACCGCCAATTTCCCATTTTTTGACGCTCGAAAATGTAAACCTAGGCACGCGGAATTATTTTTTTTAACTGAATTTTTGTATTAATAAATATTAGTATACATTAAAATATTCCATTTTTTCAAACTTTCAATTTGTCTTGAAAATTGATCATTAATAAAAAATTTGTTGCGATTGTGACGAAAATTTCAAATACTCAGGTTTTACTACCTGTTTGTGTCCTATACAAATTTCATATCAATTTTGAGATAAATCATATACAGGCTGGATTATCGTATTCGAAGCAATCCAACAAATTTTTTTGGAACCGTCCCTAGATTTTTTAAATTTTGGATATGTATGATGGTTGTTATGGTTGCTTTTACAAGTATGTAAAATTTTACTGTGTTTAAACGCAATTTATACAGTTGTGTTTTTATAAATATTTTGGTGGGTAGTGAATATTCAGATGTTATTTGTTTACAAGTGGGTGTGGTAAAATAATATGAAAATGTTTATGCCTTGGGAAGATCCACAACCAAGCGCCAGCAGAGAATGTCAGGAAGATGTGGTGGATGGTAATGGCTCACAAAAATGTCGAAGAAAGTTTCCACACAATATTTACACCCACAGACTAAGAAATGGTTTTAAAAGTGTATAAAAATATAAAAGAAAGCGAAGGAGAAAGGGGAGCCATGGAAAAGACAGTCTACTTAACAGAAATTCCAGAATGAACTGTTTATTAATTGATTAAGGAAGGAGTACAGAAACTAAAAGTTAGATCGGACAAAGGAAAATCACAAACATTAGATTCGTCTATGGTGAAATTGTTAGGAGATGCAATTTATAGCAAGTATGAAGAACATGAAATAACAACTATACAATCAATACATATATGGAACTGGGAAGGAAGGACCTAGTGTCAGTTAGTGGAAAAACACTTCAGTGATGGCTTTTGAAGATAAGATTTAAGGTCAAAATGATTAACAAAAGAGCGAGTCTTATGGAAAACAGCAGAATTGTACAGTGGCGTATAGAATATTTGGAAGCTATTTAAATATTTCAAACAAACAACGATCAATATATTATTTAAACAAAACATGCTATGATATTCATGATACAGTGAAAACAGGCTGAACAGATGGCTCAAAGATAAAGTTGATATGCCTGTAAATAAAGGAACCAGATTAATAATTCTACATTGTGGATCAAAAACTGGATGGGTCATAAAGACCTCAAATTAAGCGAGAAAAAACTGAAAAATTCAAACGTCTACGGATATTTTTGAAGAATGGTTTCAGACCTCATTGCTACCAAATATAGAGGAAAAAAAACGTAGTTGTTTTAGACAATACTTCATATCATTCACGACAAATCGGAAAAATACCAAATACTGGAACAAAGAAAAAAGACATTCAAGCATTTTTTCGAAAACACAATGTGACATTTCAAGAAAATTTTAAAAAGAAAAATGTTTTGGATATTAAGAAGCAAAATTTTTCAAGGACATATAGATTTACGGTTGCCCCCATATGTTTGTATTTTCACCCGATCGAACCAATAAAAGAAGTATTCGAAAAAATAACACCTTTCTCAAATTTGATGCCAAAGTAATCGATCTCATTAAAGCTGAAGTGAGAGAAATAACACCAGGTTATTGGCAAACATGTATTCAACATGTGATTGAAACTGAAGATGAATAAATTGACTTAGGAAAAAATATCAGCCCTAATCAAAAGCATTTAATAATATATATATATATATATAGATACAGATACCGATTCAGAAGGTGGTAGTGAAGTGTTTAGTGTGTAGAAATTAATGCTTTGAAAAAAAAAATTATGTGATTTAGTGTACAGTGTTTGTGTTTAGTTATCAGTGTTTTACATATATATTTTATATATTATTATATTTTATTATTTAATTACTATTATTATTGTATATATGTTATTTGATAATCATTTATTTGTTTTCCAGAATTGGATTTATTTAGTTAATCTGAGTCGATTAGATCAAGTTAGGATTATCGATACAAATATAACACTTTATTAATTTAAAAAATTTAGAAATCTGCTTTATTTATTTTAACTATTTTAATATCGAATATCTTGACTCTGTACCCATAGTTTTGGCAAGGAAATGCTCGTATCCCCTCGCGATCCTTGCTGGCCAACAATAATAATATGATATATTCGAGGATATATTATATTATTATTGGCAGATCTGAGCACCACGAGAATATTAATTTTAATTTAGAGTAAGTACGAAAATTAATCAAAGTTTCACCAATATATATGATATTCCTATCTCTATCAAACAAACAAAATAGGGTAATATTGTTAAAAACCGCTGCCCAAGGAATCACTACTTCCACATCCAGACTTTGTATCCAAGTCTTATGCACACTAAATCCCAATGTAATATTTTACTCCCTTTAATAATAGGGTGGGGTAGCAATGGGGGTGGTAGAGAACGTGTCTAATGAAAAAAATTTTTTTTCCTTCTTGTATACACACTAAATCACATTTTAATTAATTTTACTCCCTTTCATAATAGTGTGGCTGTGGTATGGTGGTGGTTGATCCCAACAAAAGTTTTTAGACCTTGGCTTTTCGTACATATCCTAAATTGCAATTTTATGGACTCTTACCTGTTTGCTTTGCCTATTTACCCTTATTTACCACATTTACCCCCGAACCCTTCAATGGAATTAGATCAAAATATAATCCAGATCATAAACGGTTCCAGAGTAAACGTGCGTACAAAAAAGTTATAGAACATGACATTTTAAGCCTATTTCAACAAAATAAAAAATTTTTTTGCGTTACTACACTTCCACTGGAAGTAATTTACCAGAAACGGCGTCAAATATCTATTTATCGAAGACAATACTTTTAAATATAGTATTATTAATATGTATATTACAATACGTACAAATTTTAAGTACGGCTCTGTACTATTTCGTTCACAAATTGACTCGTTTACCTGTATGGGTTTTTAATGTGCGTCGACTTGTGCATGCCGCATGGTCCAACGGAGATAATACTGAAGTTGTAGAAGTTTTTGTTGCGTTTTTTAACTGCCCAGCAAAACTGTACTCGACTATAAGTCCTTCGGTATAATGGTTCTAAATAGATCGGATATGTAGAAGTGGGTCAAAATTAGGTTGCAAGATTTGACCCAAACAAACGAGCATGACGAAGTGATGAAGTGAAACGAATAAAAGCTTGTAATATATTAATATATTTTTTTTAAATACATTTATTTAACGTCGGCCTATTTCCGGTACTGAGGCCTAACACCGACGCCTGTAGACGAGCTACTCCCAACCAGGAATTTTGCCGAACCTCTTCCCTTAAGAAGAGTAGGGATCCTTTGCTTGCCTAACATTTAATAGACAAGGGACCGACGGCTTTACATCCCCTCCGAAGGATGGTATATCCCCTCTACAACCCTCGCCTACGGTTGTATAGCTTTCGCGCATACACTGATGTACAAGCCGCTGGAAGATGTGTGAGGCGAGGATGCGGTCTTCGTTGGAACGGTCACCCATCCAAATGCTAACCACACCTTACGTTGCTTTACATCGCATACCGAAGTATGTACATAGTAAAGACGCACCCACGCTCGCCCCAGTTCTAATATATGAACAGCCAAAATAAGTTGGGTGAAATGTACACTAATAATGAAGGCAAAATAAGTTTTGTTCGGGAACTGCTTCAGGAGATTCTGTCCCTTTACGACTTGTTCAGGAAAAGTTTCCTACTTCTGCAGTTGTGGAGCGTGTTTTACAACAAGGTGTGCAGGAACAAAACAATATTATAAACGTAGTTCAAGAAAACCCAGATATGAGCACTAGACGAATCAGTTTGGCAACTGGTATTCCTCATTGGCGAGTATGGAGAACCCTAAAAAGAGAACGTTACCATCCATATCATATCCAGCAGGTACAGCGTCTTCAACAAGGCGACGATATCCCCCGCCTGGCATTTTGTCATTGGTTGTCTAACCATCGCCCAGTCATTTACAGAACCTTATTTACGGATGAGGCACAATTTACAAGGGATGGAGTAAACAATTCACGAAATAATCATAAATGGGCACAGGAAAACCCACATGCGGTACGCCAACGCCGTTCGCAACACAGGTTTTCTGTAAATGTTTGGGTCGGACTTGTGAATAGACATTTGATAGGGCCACATTTTTTTGAAGAAAGATTGAATGGTGAAATTTACTTTGATTTTCTTCAAAACATTTTACCGAATATGTTAGAAAATATCGGTATAAGAGGCATGTTGTTTCAGCATGATGGGGCCCCACCACATTTTAACCTTCAAGTAAGAGAACACTTAAACAATGTGTATCCTAATAGATGGATTGGACGCGGGGGTCCACATGAATGGCCACCAAGATCTCCTGATTGTAACTCTTGTGATTACTTTTTATGGGGCCACTAAAAAACGAGGTTTATAGCATTGAAATTGAAAGTAGACAACATTTAATCCAGCGCATCGTTACAACCTGCGACGAAATACGGAATAATCCAGAAATGATACGTCGAGCAATTGGTGACCTTTCTAAACGCGCAAGAAAATGCACAGAATGTGGGGGAGGACATTTTGAAAATTTACTTTAGTGTCAATTACGTTTTATTTTTAAACACATTTAGTTATTGTTTTATTATTTATTGTTAATGGAATGGAAAATATTTTATTTATTTAGATTTTAGTTTGTTCTCTTTTCCAATTTTTATTAAGTATAAAATGTTGATGATTTTCTTGATCAAAGTAACTGGTTGCTTAGGCCTAAATGGTTTAAATTATCTGTCACTTTTATTCTTTGAACAAGCCTACTGTGATTGATTAAAAATTTTGTTATTTCATACCCGATTACTTATTAGGACCACAGTTTTTTACCAAAATGGACCTTTAAAACGTGCCGGAATTAGGATTCACCCAGACTACCTAGGCTCAATAGAATTTTTGCAAATTTTAGTTATAAAACTATTTATTTCACGTGCCTCTCATTTAATAGGGTTCTGTAATCCATTTTCTTGCACATTTAACAACGTATTTAAATAACCACGAAGGTGTAACAAAAAAATGAAATAGGCCATTTTGTTTGTTTTTTCTTGCTCTTTTCGAATATTGTATCGAAATTTCAAAAAAATATATACAGGGTGATGTTTTATTGATGCAAAGAAGAAACATAAATTATAGTGAGTCCGGACCTGGATATATTTTTTTTATACATGTACCTCTTGGGGCCCGTTAGTACATTAGCCGTACCAAATATGAATCCGTTATTTCATTCCCTGTCAAAGTTATGACAAAAAACAGGTTTGGCCAAAAATTATTTAACACCCTGTAACTTCGTAATGAAGGCCCAATGAGACATTTCTATGGGAGGTTCCGGTTACCACTGATGTTCTCTACCTCCTATTAAGCTATGTCCCTCTCATGATGCAACACCCTGTATATGTAAAATTTATTTGTTTTTACCCGCGCGCACGTGCTAGCCGTCCTAATTCTCTCCAAGTACTATGTTGTTATCATGCGTATCGTCCAATTTTTTTGTTTATGTGCCTATCTTGATCATTAATTTGTTAATTCCATTATTATTAATTAACTATTATAAATTTATTTAATAAATTAAGTATTTAATATAATATAAGTTTTTCATTAAATTATTACTCTCTTCATGTAATTTAAAAAAATTATTTATGCATATGTATTTATTAGGGTGGTATATATATGAGAAAAATAAATTTTATATTTTTGTAAATCTTACCCTCTATTTTTTTACTTATAGTGTAATAAATAACAGGAAAAAATTTCAGTGAATTCATTGAACTCTAACACGTGCTTTAAGGGGTTTGAATTTGTAGAAATTAATTTAAAATATTTTTTTTCAGCACTGATTTTACAAAATATTTCTTATATTTATAATATATCTTTTAAATAAAACTGCAACTGCATTTGAAACTGACTTTAACTAAATAAATATAAGAATTAACAAAAAACTTAACAATAGTTTTTTGGACAACACTTGTTTAGAATATAATGTGAGTTGGTTACCATAATCTTTTACAACTTGCAATAAATACTGCTTTTGCTTTTAATTTTTTGTAATAAGTGAGTATTCCTCCATTAGTTTGTCACCCCACACCTTTCTGCAGTATCATTTACTACCAAGGTTTCGAACAAGTGACAAACCATGTTGGAAATCGACCCCTGAAGACCATGTTTGGGAGATCATCTTCAAGAAATTCATATGAAATATCAAATCATTCGAAAAACTGGAAGGTGTTTTTTGATATAAAGTGATGTAGGTTTATAGCTGTATATTGCTTTATTTCTTTCGGCTATTTCTGCTCTTAATTATCATACGTTTAGTATCACAATTTTCCAAGGTTCCCTTTCATTAAAAGCCTTAGCCATTTTAGCTACATACTTAGTGGTGTTTAGTAATCAGCGCAGGCCTGTGGAAAATGTTTAAACAAACCTACATTAGCTTCAGATGTTGCAGCAATACACACTTCAAACACAAATATTAATATTTATTCAAAAACGTGGTGTCTGCGCTGTAAGTATAATGGGTCTTTCTCTAACCTTTGTTCTAAAATAACACAAGCCGTGGTATCAAATCACAGAGCCTTGACTGAATCTAAAAGCTGGTTTTCCTCAAACAAGTTGTAAAAAATAGTTGTTGTCATTTCATCCCCTGTTCCAGAAGTCGGTAGTGGCACTCCGAAATGTTGCTCTTTACCGTTGACTGTTACAATTACTGGAAGTCGATCTACTTTTTAACACGCTTTTATTATCTTCACCTGTATGTTTGTTTGTTAGTTTGTTGGTTTGTTAGTTTGTTTTGTCAGTTTGTTACTTTGTTAGTTTGTTAGTTGTTGGTTTGTCAGTTTGTTAGTTTGTTAGTTTGTTAGTTTGTCAGTTTGTCAGTTTGTCAGTTTGTCAGTTTGTCAGTTTGTCAGTTTGTCAGTTTGTCAGTTTGTCAGTTTGTCAGTTTGTCAGTTTGTCAGTTTGTCAGTTTGTCAGTTTGTCAGTTTGTCAGTTTGTCAGTTTGTCAGTTTGTTAGTTTGTTAGTTTGTTAGTTTGTTAGTTTGTTAGTTTGTTAGTTTGCTAGTTTGTTTGTGATGGAATCTTTGAACGTGATTCTCACCCACTTCAAAACGTCAGATTAAACTGAAACTATCAAGACCCGATGACCATACAATAATTTGACAACTTTGTCCTAATGTCCTCACCAGGATCATCGGGATAAAATTAAATTTAAAAAATGACCAATATCTTTCGAGATTTTGCCGGAGGAGCCGCTGTTATTAATATATATTCTAACTAACTCAAAATACAAAAATAAAAAAAGCGTGTTAATTAAATAATTTTTAGTAAGTTTAAAAAAATTATTGTTTAAAAAACTAAAAAACACGCTTTAATAGCAAACCGAACTAAAAAGTATAAAAAAAAAAATATTTAAGATTTTGTTCAACAGCGATAGATTGTAAAAAGCGTGGGGTGCTTGATGTCAATTAATAATCTAATAATCTTTATTTTACTTCTCAATCACAACATGTTACAAAAAGAATTTTTTACAACACAAGTAACTGAAGAAAGCGTCGATAAAAGAGTAATAATTACAAAAATAGGAAGTAAACATTTATGGGTCATATATGTATAAAAAAAGATAGTAATCAATTATAAAAAATGTCAATAAATACAACAGTATAACATACAAACAACAAAAATAAAAACACAAATAATTGTATGGAACAAACAGACAGACATATTATTATATGTATGTATATAAAAGTCAATGTTACATAAAATATTCCTCCAAGGAATAACAATTTTTTCTATTAAAAATTTTCTTATATTTCTCTTAAAACTGTTAATATTTTTAGACTATTTTATCATGTCAGGTAGGAAGTTAAAAAATTTGCAGCCATTATACATAGGCCGTTTCTGATAAAAAGCCGAGATATGCTGATCAGGAATCGGGGTATTTCTAAATCTAGTATAATGTTCATAATTTATTTGGTTGCGTTGAAATAAATATTTATGTTTAAACACAAAACAACAGGTTTTATAAATGTAAACACTGACCACAGTTAAAGATGCTTAGTTTCTTAAAGTGACATCTGCAAGATTCTCCTCTAGACAACCCTTCCAATATTCTAATTGCATATATTTGTAAAATAAATACCATTTGTGCTTGACTACAGGTGCCCCAGTTAAGAATTCCATATCTAATAATTGAATGAATATTTGCATATTATAACGTAAGCAAAACATTTAAGCTGCAATGGCATTTTATTTAACGAAGAGCATATCAATTTTTTCTTAGCTTTTCACACATAGGTCCACTTTAGGTTGTGGTGGAAGGTAAAGTGTATACGAACTTAATTGAAACCGTATAAAAACTAAAAGCCGGCAAAAACAGTCGACATCTCTTTATTGTACACGGGCGGAGGTAAATAGAAATGCATGTCATAAGAAAATGATAAGATTTTCGGGCGTTATTATATTATCCTCTGTTTCAAATGCTCTCCAGAAAGCCATGGTAAATTAGTAAATAATTAAAATATTTCACCTTTTATATAGTAGTAAATATTTATAAATATGAACAATAACTAACTTAACTCCTACGCTTGATATTATAATAGGTAATTATGCACTGCACTGGCATATTGACAGCACACTTCATCGACTTCTGAGAAACGATTTACCAGTATTTTTATGCTAGTAGGCCTGTCCGTTTTATTATCTTCAAACCAGTGCAGTCGTAGATGGTTCTTTCAGGCTGATTACATTGCGAGTCTCGGACTCGCCTGCACTTTTTCAACTACCGTTCGAATCTCGATACCATTGCTAACTATATAGGAGAAAATAGCAAGTTCAGTGCGCACAGTCCTGTGCTTTAACACCGGCTAGTTTCAATTTTGCCCGTATAAATAACACCTAGTATCTTGGCGGACTGACTAAAGTTAAAATAGGTGTTATTTATAATATTGTTATAATTATTCGAAAACATCACTCTTACAGTTTTATCTTGGTTTAATTCCAACAAAATCTTAGTATTCAATTATTTTTTACTTACGTCGTAAGTAGGATGCTCTATGACATGACAATGGTCCTGGTTTTTGATTATGTATTTGTAACCAAATTCCTGCTCAGCCTTTTAATTCGAACGGTGCTAGTGGCCAAAAATGAATGGCCAAGATGAAGACATTCGTATCAACACTGTGTATTATTATCTCTGTATTTATTGAAAGATTCCACATTGCTTGACCAAATTCTCATATCTGCTTCTAAATGGTTTGTTTGTAGCCCCGGTACCTCAGATATAGTTGATCCTTGAATTTGGTAAACTTTGTCAATTTCATGGAACCTTCCAGAAATTATAAGTTGTTGATATGGTTGAATTGAAAACATTTAAAACATTTTGACAGAAAAATTTAACCAATTCCAATATACCTTTTGAACTTGTCAGGAATGCTTTAATGCTTTTTTGGTATTTTTGAGTCTGCACCTTAAATGATTATTTCGGCTGTATTGACGATGATCACAATAGGTACATAAACAACAGAAATCGCACGATACGCATAAGACAGCAACACAGTTAGTACTTGGAGAGAATTAGGATGGCTGGTACGCAAGTATAGTAACGAAAAAAAAATTATTTTTTTTTTAAATAGGCTTAAAATGTCATGAAATGTCGAGAGTTTAAATTTGAGCGAAAATAATTTCCTGTCTGTCGGTCTGTCTGTCTGTAACTTTTTTGTGCGCACGGTTACTCTGGAACCGTTTATAATATGAAATTTGGTACACTTATGTATTGTAACGAGATCTGGAACTAGATTATATTTTGATCTAATTTCGTTGAAGGGATCGGGGGTAAATGAGGTAAATAAGGGTAAATAGGTAAAACAAGCAAGTAAGAGTCCATAAAATTGCAATTTAGGGCATGTAAGAAAATTTTTTTTGACATCACCCCCTATACTGCTCCCACACTATTATTAAAGTAAGCGTTAGCTACTCCCTCTACCACCCTCATTACCATCCTTACCCTATTATTAAAGGGGGTAAAAAAAATTTAAAATATGACTTAGTGTGTACACAAAACGAAACGTCTAAAAAAAATTTGTTTGGCGTTAGCTACCCCCTCTACCACGCCCATTGCCACCCCCACCCTAGTACTAAAGGGAGTCAAAAATTCAATTGAGATTTAAACCAAGGGCCTTTAAAACTTATTTTGGCATTAGTTACTCCCTCTACCACCCCCATTTCCACCCCCTCCCTTTTGTTTAACGGAATAAAAAAATTAATTGGGATTTAGTGTGTATACGAGAATCGAGGACTTGTAATTTCTTTTTACATCTACCACCCTCACTCTATTAAAAAGGGAATAAAATATTACAGTGAGATTTAATATGCATTAACACTTGGATACAAAATCTGGATGTGGAAGTAGTGATTCCTTAGGCAGCGGTTTTTACATATATAACGAATTAAAAATCGGCAATTTTCTGGAAGTTAATATACGAAATCTAGATATATTATAAAAAATTATGTATTGTAAAAAAAACATTTTTTTATTACACTTTTAGAGCGTCAAAAAACAAAAATCAGCAAAAAATCTAATCCGAATTTAATTCGAAACCACAGTAGTCTGACCTTGCGTGTGTGTTCTGAAAAAATCCTGAAGAACTCCTGGACAAGAAGCGTCTGACTCTCGTACATTATTCGTTTTGTATAGTCATTTACATTAGACATTTTATTGGATAGGTTAATATATAATGTAATTTTTTGTTTTAAATAGTGGCCGGCTGTATGGTTTTGAGCCTTAATACCGTAAAATAACTTAAATTCTCAATAAACATTTAAAGAAATGAATGAATGCCATGCACAAAATCATTTAATGAAAATACGCTTAGAATAGAATAAGAGCATTTTCTCCTTATATAAAATTAAGTTTATATCAAGTAAATTAAAATTAAGTTTATATTAATAAGTAAATTTTAACGTGAGAATATGAGACAGTATTTTAAATTGCAGTACACCCTTTTGGTTTGAGATATATATATTTTGCTTCACTTAATGCTGGAAAATTGAAAACTTTCCTCTTGACCGCATTCTCAATATTTATGCTAAAGTTTCTGTTCCATCACGAGAACTCAGAAACTTCAACTTTTTGTACTTTATATTACTTAGCAAACAATTTTGTTAGCAGCACTGCTTTCTATCCTTTAGGAATTTCTTGAAAGCTGACGATATATTTTAAAATAAAATCCCAGTAATACTCTAAATTTAGAGTAACTACACTAAATAATACCAATAATAATAATAATAATAATAATAATGCTGTCTAAAAGTTATTTGAGTCATTCTCTTAGTTTCTTGATGTTGCTTTTGGAACTTTCTACTACATATGTATCTCGTTCCAAAAAGTGACTTTTGCTTCAAAGGGATAGTTAGAGGGTATTGTTTGGACAAATAATATAAATTAGAACAATAATAAAAATAACGTACTTTGCTGACGTTTTGTAAGCGGAATGTCTCTCATTTTTCAAACCTTTACTACAAATCTATTGTCTTTGTATGTTCAATGCACAGTGTAAAAATTATATTTAATTTATGTTGACAGATACTTATTATACAGAATTCCTTTCAAATACAAATATTTAGAGATTAGTACGAAAATCGAAAATTCGACCTTCTTAAGGGATGTTTTACGTCGTTCGAACAAAAGTTGGAAGCTCCTTTGGTATTTAAATTTGACCTATGAAATTTCTCCTACCAAAATTTTATGTCCTTCAGGAGAAATATTAGAAACTGCACCTAAAGTATTTTTTAGGAAATGTGGAGAATCATATAAAAATAAGTATCCAAGGACGTATCAAAGCTCATTCAAGAAAGTGACCCTTAACAGAATGTGCTATTAGACTATTCAAATGGACAGGAAAGTCTCACATCAGCAGATCATGCTTGGATGTCGATGAAGCAAGTGGTTGAAATTCTTTAAAGTGACTAGCTCTTGTCAAGGAACCTACCAAAACGTATGCAGTCATCACACTTGAAATTAGCAAAAAATCTCCTTCGAGGAAATTTTGCGGAACCGCGTGCAACATATAAAAGTACCGTTAAAAAATATTTTTTTGAAGTACAATGAAAGTTTTTGAAATTACAGCAAAATTTTTATTTTGTGTAACAGCAATAATAATTTCAATTTGGCAAACTATCATAAAAATTCGATCCACGAACATAATTATTGTAACTGCAATAAATGACGTCCCATGCTTTTCGAATTTGCAGCGAAATTTTAATTTTTTTCACAACTATAACGAAAATTTCACTTTTGAGAACTATCATAAAAAATCACTCCACGGAGCGTTTTCTATGTAACTGTGATGAATGTCCCTGCACGGAGTATAATTTATGTAAGTATGACGAATTAAGCTCCACGGACCGTAAATTTAGCAACTACCTCGGAAACCGACAAAACCGAACAAAAATCTTTATTACGAACTGGCGTTGTGTAGCGGTGCTTCTTATGCCTTATATCAAATATGAGAGCGAGTTAAAAGTTACGCGTTAAAAATTCTGACGAGAGGTTTGGCGCGAGCGACAAATTTCTTGTTGATAAAGAACCCTGCACAAACATCGGATTTGGGATCCCGGTAAAAATGGCCCAAATTGAGATATGTTGTAGTTCAGACCTTCCCGATGAAAAGTTCAAATGGAACCAAGGCTAGAGAACCTTTTATTTTGAAGATTGTTCACGAATATACGAATTTTCGGCCTTTACCCTCGCTGTAACTCCAAAATTTACATAAAATACGAACAAAAACAGGCAAGCTAACGCCAAAAAAATTTCTCGAAACGTTTTGTTCCTGTATGCACACTAAATCACATTTTATTTTATTTTACTCTCTTTCATAATAGTGGGGGGGTGGCTGATGTCAAAAAAAAATTTCGAGACCTTGACTTTTCGTACATGCCCAAAATTGCAATTTTATGAACTCTTTTTTACCCCGAACCCGTCAACAGAATTAGATCTAAATATAATGCAGTTCCAGATCTCGTTATAATACGTAGTGTACCAAATTTCAAATCAATATCATAAACGGTTCCAGAGTAAACGTGAGCACAAAAAAGTTACAGACCGACCGACAGAAACCAAACCGACAGATAGAATTTTTTCTCTCTAAAATTTAAAATCTCTACGTTTCATGACATGTTAAGCCTATTTCAACAAAAAAAAAATATTTTTTTTGCGTTACTATACTTCCACTGGACTTGGAAGTAAAAAGACCAATATATATCTTTACCTATAATCCTATCCTGTTTCATTGTGTCTTACCATATTATCGAATTTCCCTTTCAGGTTGATTAGGAAAGTGTTAGAAATTAAGAGTGTTAGCTTTGAGACAGTGCAGCGAATTAATACCATTTGGTGCAAGAAGTTAAGCAAAAATCGAAAGTAAGTATAAATTTTGCATTTTCAGTCTGAGTAAGTTACATCGAACCCTTTAGGTGAGCGTTAGTAAATTTAGGAAAAGTAATAAAACATCGTTCAAACTAGTAAAGCATGGATCGTTCACATTCTCACGAGATCTAAAATTGTACACTTGAACTTTAATTCCAAATGTTTTCGAATTATACATACCCAAATACATCAGATAACGAACCCTAAAGGGAAATTGCTAAACATCTCTACTGAATCTGAACATCTCTTATAGATAGAAACTGCAAATATAATTTTACGCGGTTCCTCATACTCGCCATATGTGATATGCATACCAAAACACTTTTATTGTTTTGAAGTTGTATATTTATATTTTATACATTGTATTTTATTTTACAAATCTAACAGATACTTACAAGCCAGTTACAGAGCAGGAATATATTCAGATATAAATTGACATGAACTTATATAAACTAATATATTTAACTACTGTAAATTATTCCACTAGATTTTTTTTCTTTGGCAGCACAACAAGACATGTTTATATGATGTTCCATATTATTAAAATTTCTGTACATGTAACCACTAACATTTTATAAATCTTTTTTACAAACTTTAAATATTGGAAACATGAGTTTCATAGGATCGACTAATAACGAAACTTGCATATTGGAGTTTTGAAGACTCGAAATTCTTAAACAATGTGATATGTACTGAAATAACTGAAGAAGCGCAAGAATTTCTATTGACTAAAACTAATGGCCGATATGAGAAAGAACCTAGATTCTATTTTTTCAATAAAGGGACGTTTGTTGTCGAGAACAACGCCAAGATCTTTCGTCGAAAGATCATCATCCATACCATCGTTTTCATTCAACATACTATTAATCGATACTGCACTTGCATTTGAACAGTTTTTCCCTTCGCAATTAGTATACAAATTTGAACATTGTAATCCATGCTGCCTACATCCACATGCTCTCAAACAACCTGTCGTACACCGGCAGGTAATTATTTTTAAAATATTCTCCGGTACAAGAGGCTCTTCATTCTTAATAGGCCGCAAGCAATACTGGCTCTTCTCCCAACCCCATTGTTTCAGATCTATTTCATTTCATAACCACTTCTAGATTTGTTGGTATGCGCGAAATGAATGCTGGATCGTTGCTCTTTCTGTTGAAGGAAGTGATTCCAATTTAAAAGCCCACCTAATTGTAGACTTTTCATAATTAATGAAACGAATTTCATGCCAAGATCTTTTGTCTCTATTTGTACTGTACATACGCGTGACTATTTCATAACCATTCTGGCCAATTCTCTTTCTAACAATTACAGCAGCGCGAGCCCAGGAGCGCGTCTATCCCCTCTCCTGCCCCCTCCCTCCAGTAACTCGCATCAATGCTATACTTTCTCTTGCATTATTATTAATATATTTATTCTAGGGAAGTTGAAAATACTGCCCAATTAACTCAACTAAACCTCTACCATTCCAGAAGATTTATTAAAAATCATCGCCTGTGATTGTAAAGCTGGGTGAACGAAATCTTGTCATGCAAGAAATTGAATTTAAAGTGTTGCAGTTTATGCCATTTTGGCCGGAATATATCCTGCCAAAATTTTGAAGCGGTCAGTGGGTGACCAGTTGATGAATTTACTGATGACATGCCAGATGAAAACACAAGATTTGTCGATGATGATGATAATTACAATTTCGACAACGAAAATGAGGACGACGAAGTGAACGATATGATGGGCGAAGCTGAGAGCGATTTATATTACTTTAGCGACAGTGAAACCGACGAAATTTTCAATGCTGTGATGGATTTAGAAGCTGGCAGCTCTCACAGTAGTATTTCGAGTGCATCCAGCATAAGAAGTACAGGAAAGCGTCCAATACAAGTAGCATCAAAGTTCGAAAAAAAAAAAGAAATCAGCTTAACACATTTTTACATGTAGAAAAATAAATCTAATCTAATATTTTCAATATAAATTAAATGTTATTTGTGTCTTTTACCATTTCTACCATTCCTCCGT
Organism: Leptura quadrifasciata; assembly: GCA_963675555.1. Taxonomy (NCBI): domain Eukaryota; kingdom Metazoa; phylum Arthropoda; class Insecta; order Coleoptera; family Cerambycidae; genus Leptura; species Leptura quadrifasciata. The sequence continues at coordinate 132,236,764 of OY776675.1, forward strand.
TAAATCAGATATCCTTTTGTGTATGTTTTTCGAACATTTTGTAGAGCACACGAGTTATATTTACATAATATACGAACGTCTATAAAGTTATATGTAGCTCGTGCAATAGAAAATCACTGCACGTAAGTACATGTATGCCGTAAATGGCCGAAAATGGATCGAATTTTTATATTCAAGATTTTTTGAATCATATCACCCAAAAGTACATAAAAAACCTACATTTTAACCGGGAGAAAATTGTCGTACGACGACCATAAAGTTACAGCGTTTTAAAAAAATTCGTAAAATTTTCGAAAAATGGCATTGTAGCCAATACTAATAGAGCTTTTGACTTGAAATGTGGCAGGCTATTTTTAGGTATTATGAGCCACCTTCTCCCAAAATTTCATCCGATTCGGGCAAGATTTGCAAAAGTTATCCTGAACTCAATTTTTGGTAAAAAAACGTACATACAGGAAGGGGAGGACGTAATATCTTATTTTTAAGACAACTAACAACTACCTAAAGCTTGGGATCTCAACTAAAAATTGTATAACACTTCGATTACCGTACTCCACTAAATAATAAAAATACATCTTGTTATTCTTCCTAAAAATTTCTTTTAATAAGGTTTGCTAACCTTCACATTTTGTATGGCTCCTCTTTAATTTGGGTCTAGATCCGCGCCTGGGGACAGTCCGAATTCATTTTGGGCCAAAAATAGTTAGAGGTTACAAGCTTTTCAGTAGCGCAAATGCCTGATGAGTCAAATTATGAAAAACGTCAAATATTGCACGACGTAAAGATTTTGATACGAATGGTCGACACTTAGAGTTGGATACGTCGCACTAAATCTTACCAGTGGAACCAGGAATTGTGAGTTGCTGTAAAGAGTACTTGACTTTACAGTTTGTGTTGAATTGTTCTGTAATTAAAAATGAAAGTTCGCAATCGATCGATTGAGTATCTTATAAAAGCTGTAAATTGAAACGGTCTGAACCTACAGTGGAAATGAAGGTGGGGTAAAAGTGCAGTGAGATTAGACTAAAAAAAGATCATTTACGCTAGATAATGTATCCGCAATGATATTTTCTTTACCACTTCTCTTTCTTCTTCTTAGCGGTGCAATCATAAATCGCGGCACTTGGGCCTAGTGGCCCATTGTGCATCCGCTAACTGATCAGAGGATATCTCCATCGAGGCCGGATTCCAGGCCAAAGGCCAGAATCCTTTCCAGCGGGACATTCTTTACCTCCTCCGGCATAGGGAAACCTATACCGAAGTGCTTGTGTCTCAAGTCCATGAGACTGGAGCATGAGGTTAGGAGGTGGATGGAAGTTTCCTCCTCCTCTCCACAAAACCTACACTCGGGGTTGTTAACCACTTCGATGTTTTGCAGGTGTTTCCTGAAAGAGCCGTGTCCAGCCAGGAGAACTTGCTTTCTGCCTAAATGCAGTAAATGTTCCGCCCTCTTCGGGAAGGGTCCTGGGATGAGAAGCTTCGCTTGTCGAAGTCCTGGGTAGGAGTTCCAGAGGTCCACAAACTGGGAGTGAGACCAGTCCTCTATTGACCTATTGGCGTTTGCTTTAGGGTAAGGCAGTGCTGGCTCCGGACCCATCAAGGGCTGTTGAAAACCCTCTCTGGCCAGAGCATCTTGCCTGCTCATTACCCTCAATGTTACTGTTTCCAGGCACCCAGAGAAGCCTGACCCAATTGGATGAGCAAATAACTCCCGTGACTCCCATGCAGGCAAGTCTTTGGAGCTGCTCAAGTTTCCGTTGAATGTGTAGTCTAGCAACTGCCGGCCACCAGACAACGGAAGCATACGTTACCATGGGTCTCACTATAACAGTGTAGTACCACATTGCTACTCTGGGGTTCAAACCCCAAGTTTTTCCAAAGGTCCTTCTACATACCCAGAGGGTATTGGTAGCCCTTTGTATTTGTCTCTCTATGTGATCTTTCCAGGACAGCTTGGAGTCCAGGATGACGCCTAGATACTTCACCGTCCTGGAGACCCTTAGAGTAGTGTCATAAAGAAAGGGCTCGATAAAACCGTCCAGCACACGTTTTCTGGTAAAAACGACCAATTCTACCTTAGAGGGATTTACTCGAAGGTCCTGGTCGTCACACCATTGCTGTACGATTCGTAGGCTCCTTTGCATGAGCCCGCTGACCGTATTAGGGAATTTTCCCAATATGACAATGGCTAAGTCGTCGGCGTAGCCTTGAGTGTAAAGACCTTTGTCCTCAAGTGCCTTGAGTAGGCCATTAAGGACGAGGCACCATAACAGAGGGGAAAGAATGCTTCCTTGTGGGCAGGCCTTCCTTACTGCTACCTTCACTGCTGTGTCTCCACTGGCAGCGATAATTTTCCTGTCCACCAACATGGCTCTTATCCATCTAATGATGGTGTCTTCAAAGCCATCACAGGCGGCCGCAGCACAAATAGAGTCGAAGGAGGTGTTATCAAACGCTCTTTCAATCTCCAGAAAAGCTCCGGCTGCGAGTTCTTTGCGGTGTAGTGCCTTCTCGATCCTGGAAACAATTGGACGAAGGACAGTCTCCGCCTACTTCCCAGCCTGGTAAGCATGTTGTGATGGATGCAAAGGTTCCAAGACCAATGCTCCGTCTTTAACGTACCTTTCGACCAACCTCTCTAACGTTTTGAGCAGGAAGGATGTAAGGCTGATTGCTCTATAGGATTTGGCAGTGTCGTAAGAAATGCGTCCTGCATTTGGGATGAAAACCACTCTGACAGTTCTCCAGGGTATGGGGAAGTACCCTAGGGTCAGACAAGTTCTCAATTGGTGATAAATAGAACGCACGAGTATCTCCAGGCCCTCCTGAAGAAGTGCCGGGTAAATACCATCCGTCCCTGGACTTTTATAAGGATCGAAAGTGGAGATGGCCCATTTGACTCTCTCCACTGTCACTACCCTAGAGGCCGTCCTCCAGTCCGCTGTCGTGAGGACCGCGCGGGGCGGCCGTGGGGCTGGATTTTCCTATGTCTCCACCACAGATTCGGGGAAATGAGTTTCCAACAAGTGTTTGAGGCACTCTGCAGTGGTAGCCGTAAGACTACCAGAGGGGAGCCTCAAATATTCTATTGACATTGGACTGTCTTTTTTGAGAGTTTTACAAAGCCTTGCGGCTTGCGGGAGGTCTTCTATGCTCTCACAGAAGTTCTTCCAAGCAGTTCTTTTGCTGTCTCGAATGAAACCACTAATGTGGCGTATATCACTGGAGATTTGGGCGATTTACTCTAAATGGCGAGTCTGACGTGGAGTCTTTTCAGCATGCATGAAAAGAGCCCTATACAGTAGAACCTATCCCTATCAGTAAAACAGATAAAAGTTCGGCCTTCTAATAAATGTCTAAAATGTCTCATCGAAGTAAAAAGTGACGGCAGTTCTCTGTGAAAAGTAGAATACCGTTTTTGGGTATCATTCAATTTGCGGGAAAAGAAAGCTAAACGAGTGGTTAAATTAACAGACTTCTGTTCAAGGACCGCACCCATAGAAACATTCGAACAGTCTACAGATAACAGCACTTAAAGCAACACCAACACCGTATACGTAAGTCTTTGGAGTAAACGCAGAAATATAGGTAAATCCGTATAATGATTGATACATGGACTTAAATTGAGATAAAGCACTGTTTGAAACGTAACGTATCTACTGAACTAAATTTTAATGAACCATATACAAACATAACCGTTTAACCCAACACCTTTCATTGGTGTCTTTGTTTTATTTATATTGCATAGTTTTGTAAACAGGCAAAAAAAAGAAAAATCGATGGTGGCTATGCGAATGTGACATCTTTGACAGCTGCAATGATACAATCGGGTGCAATCGGCGGCCCCATCGCCATTACTCGGCTTGATACAATATGTTTTAGGTGTACGTAGGAATACGTAAGTTACGTAGAACAATTTGCTATTTCGCTTGCGTAGCTGTCATTTTATATGTTTACGTCTACGTCCTTGTCGGTGCTTTAAGTGTCTAACGTAAGTATGACGTTACCACTGTAGTTCGGATGAGACAAAACAGTCGCGTTCACTATAGCTTGTTTAGCTTTGAGAAAACTATCGGTGCAGTCTGTTGGTAAAAAAGTTATATCTTTGATTTTATCCTGGACTAACATAGTACTAAAAACATGTAAAAAAGCTAAAATTTCCGCAAAGTGAGGTATAAAACGATAATAATAGTTAATCATTCCCATAAAATGCTGATGTTGTTTAAGGGTTGACGGTTTGGGAAAATTGTCAATAATGTCAATGAGTTCACTGGTAGGAGAAATGAGATATTCCCCCTGCAATAATATTGCAGGTGATTTGATGGCCCACTAAAAATTGTAATTGATTTTCGGTAACTAGGAAAAGAAAATCAACAAAAAAGACTTATCAACCAAACTTCAATCACGACATGTGATAGTTTTAATAAATCCAATTATTTGTTATTCTTATCTTTTATTTATTTATAGTATAACTACTATAAGTGTACATACAACAATATTTCGAAAATGAAGAAGGGTTAATTCCGTGTGAGCTGAAGTTCATATTAAAGGAAAATCAAGAGGCTTTTATCACAAAGATTCTTTAGTGGCTACAGGTTTCCTATTTCCTGAACAATCGTCTACTTCATACCATCAGGCAAAAAGAAATCAACAAATTAGACCTTTTGATAGAAATAATGGTGGGTGTAAAAAATATTTTCCCATAAAATATAGGCAATAAAAAATTAATCAAAATCATAAAAGCTTAAAATTTTTATCACCAAACAATATATTATTCCTATGAATATAAATCTTGTTAAGACTTCTCAATTAAAAAGAAAGTATAAATATACGCTGCTAACTGACGACACGACAGAGTTAAACTAGTGTTTTCAACATGAGAATTGTAAGTATTTATAAAGTTTATAAACATACTTGGTATTAATCTCGGGGTTCATCATATCACGTGTACAGGATCATGGTACACCCCCATTTTTAGCAACATACTTAATAAAGGTCAATTTTTAGAGGTATAATTGTTTCCACCTCCGGTTTCACTGGAAGTGTTTCCGCTACTGAGGCCTAACACCGACGCCTGTGGACGAGCTACCTCCAACCAGGAATTTTGCCGAACCTCTTCCCTTAAGAAGAGTAGGGATCTTTTACTTGCCTAACATTTAATAGACGAGGGACCGACGGCTTTACATCCCCTCCGAAGGATGGTATATCCCTTATACAACCCTCGCCTAAGGTTGTATAGCTTCCGCGCATACACTGAGTAAAGACGCACCCACGTTCGCCCCAGCAAGTGATGATGTGGGATCGGATTACAAGACGATGTTCATATGTTCTATTGTTAATCCGTCTATACGTTTGTCCAATGTAGGTTTGGGGACAGTTTGAGCAAGGTATTTCGTATACACCGTGGGAATCATTAGGTATTTGGTCTTTTGGGGTTCTGATTAAATTGGAAATTGTTTGGTGTGTTGTGAATATGGTTTTTATGTTATTGGATTTCAGGACTTTTGAAATTTTGTCTGTAACACCTTTGATGTAGGGTAGGAAGGCTTTTTGCTGAGGAGGAGTTTCTGTCTGTTGAATTTGGGATGGATTTTGTGCTTTGTGTATGGATCGCGTTATATATCCTTTGTCGTAACCGTTTTGTAGAAGTGCTTCTTTTAATGTTTGTAGTTCGGATTGTCTGTTGTGATTGTCTGTTAGTCTGAGGGAACTGGTTACAAGAGTGTTAACAACGGAATTTATTTGTGATGGATTGTGTGATTTTGAATTAAGGTAACAGTTGGTATGGGTTGGTTTTCTATACACAGAGTAGTAGAATTGATTATTGTTTTGTTTGGTAATAAGGACGTCTAGGAAAGGGAGGGAACAATTGTTTTCGATTTCAATAGTGAACTGGATCTAAGGGTGTATATGATTAATGTGAGACAGGAAGTGGTTTAAAGAATGTCTACCATGTGGCCAGATAACGAAAATGTCATCTACGTATCTTAACCAACAGGTAGGCTTCAGTTCGGATGAATTCAGGGCTTGGGTTTCGAAGTTGTCCATGTAGATGTTGGCTATGACGGGGGACAGAGGTGATCCCATTGGAGCTCCTTGAGTTGCCTTGAAAGAGAAAGTAGGTGTTGGACAGACAATGTTCTAGAAGGATCAGAGTGCTGTCAGAAATATTGGTTTAGTTTTGAGAACGTTTAGGACTTCAGTGAGTGGGATATTGGTGAATAACGACACAATATCGAAACTGACTAGAATGTCGTTCTGAGAAATAGAGTAATTTTGAAGAGGATCAATGAAATGGGTGGAGTTTTTGACATAAGACGGGGCTTGTTCAGTAATGAGTTGTAGAGTATGGGCTAGATGTCTCGCTAATTTATGAGTTGGGGAACGAATAGCACTAACTATTAGTCGTAGAGGAATGTTGGTTTTGTGAATTTTAGGAAGACCTATATTCTAGGAGTTCTAGACGATTTCTCGCGAGGAATGAGGGAGTTTCGAATACCTGAATGGAGGTCAGAATTGTTGATGATGATTTTTGTTCTCTTTTCTAAGTATGTGGTGGGATCGCACTGGATGCGTTTGTAGTCCGGGGTATTGAGTAAATCGTGCATTTTTGTTCAGTAATCGGATGTGTTTAGTATGACAGTGGAGTTGTCTTTGTCGGCTGGGAGAATGATAAGATCGTCATTTTTATATAGGTCTTTTAGGGCTTGTCTTTCTCTAGAAGGTAGGTTAGAAGTGGGAGGTTTGACAGTTCGAAATATTGTAGCGATATCTTGTGTGGTGTCCTCAGCTTGATTGTTTGGAAGGTGAGATACAGAATCTTCGACTTGGGAAATAATGGTTTCAACTGGAATAGTTTTGGGAGAAACTGCAAAATTGAAATCTTTAGCTAAGCCTTGAAGGGCGGCATCGCTGATGGAGAAGTCAGAAACGTTGTGAACTACCTTGTTAGGATCTATCGCGGATGAGGAGTTAGGTTTCTGTTTGGTAATGAGTTATAAGAGTTTGTTTTTCTGTGTGTTGATCTATTGTTCTGAGATATGTAGGGTCATTGGATAATCGGTCAAAGGTGTCCCAAAGAATACGGTGAATACAGGGAGCGTGTATCTGTAGATAGGTTTTGTATAGACGTGTGCTCGTAGTGTTGAGGTTCATTCTGGTGTTATGTATGTAATTTCGAAGTAGGGCAAAACTTGCTTTATTTAAAATTTTTGAAATAGAGGGGGACTTGGAGTGATATTTAAGTTGGAGAGATTTTGGGATGACTTGGTGATCTCGACACGCTTTCTGGAAAGTAAGGTCACAAAGAAGTCTGGTTTAACGAGGAAAAAGTGTACTATAAGATTTAGTCAGAGAATAAATTAATTACCTCCAAATGGTATTTAAAGACTTGTTTAAATTTATAGCAGCATTCCTCAAGCTTCAACGAGAGTTTTCGTCAAAATATGCCAAAATGGCGAGATCATTAAGCTGCCTCTGGTGGCCAGATCCTCTAGAATTTTTCTGAAACCCTACCGGTATCATTAAAACATTTCATTACTTTTCGAACGGTGCTGTCGTTAAGTGGTGGCCATCGATTTAGATTTCTCCTATTAAATTTCCAGGCAGCTTCTCTTGACGATCTCACATTATCACAAACAACTTTAATAATCCCTATTTTTTCTTGAAAAGTTAACCTTTGCGTGGACATAATTACGATAATAAGCAGGAATATAAATAAGTAATATCTACTCATCAACAATGAATCATTCATTTGGCAGTTAAGTCAAGGCACTTTTTTCATAAATACACGATCCCAGGCAACAGTTAAATTTCTTCGGCAATTTCTGAATTTTTATTTCTCTCAGGAAAAATCCGAAATACGACTTTTTCAACGAAATTTGGTACAAACACATTTGCCGAATTCAGTGGCGCCCTCAGATTTGAAATAAAAAAATCGCTGTTAAGATTTCACCATTTTCTGACCCGAAAAAAAAATTATAGTAGGCCATGCTATTGTGTTTTGTAAAATTTAATATAACACAAAAATGCGCTTTTCCTATATTCAAAAAAATATATCTAAATCGGAAATTAAATAAACTTTTATAGGGGTGGTTCCAAGCAAAATGGGACACGCTGTATAAAAAAAAATGTCTCAAAAACTATTTTACTGAACTTTATTTGCTCATAAATTACATAGGCATAGTATTTTAGGCGGGATTCCGATTTTTTCAGTATTACACGAATGAGTGAGCATAAATCGGAACAGTCACGGCACATTTAAATGGAAAACTAAAAATTAAATAGAATAATAATAATTATAATACACGCCTGGTTTTTGGTTTACTGTTTCACGAGTGTTGTTCAGTTTTGCTTCATATGTTTCGGTCTTGCAACCATTATCAAAGAATTTTTGAGACTTAAGGTCAGAGACCTGCGATTATGTGTAACTGATTCTTGCTCAGTAATAACAGTTCTTCAGTCTTCTTTCGAAATGGCCATGTGATAAAGGTTTTCCCATGTTGTTGCCCGATTATTTTTCCCAGTATTCCTTGTGTTGTTTTTTATCCATTTACTTATTTGGCCCCATATAGTGGTTTTAGGCATTCCCAGGGTTGGTTCTGGGCCAATATATGAAGCTAATGATCCTTTTCTTGCTAGCTCCTCAACTTTTTCCTTCCTTCGATACCACAGTCTTGGAACCCACAATAGAGTTATCTTGTTGTGGTCTGCCACGGCGCTTAGTTCTTCTCGGCATTACCATACCAATTTAGATGTCACTTTCACTTTTGATAGTGCTCTTGTGCTCTTAGGAAAGGAAGCTTGACTGTATGTTAATATGCTGATCCACCTATTTCTATAGGCCCTTATCTCTGCTTGAAAAACAAAAGTATATCGTCCAAGTGATGTGCTACACATATCACTGTATAATGTATATGCCAGCTCCAGTGCCTTGTTCAGTCCTTGACCCGTCTGTAAACCAGATTTCCTCAGGCCTTTTTTTGTAGTCGTCCTTCCATTCACTTCGATCCACAATTTTTACCTCGAAGTTTGTATAGGAATCATATCAGATATGCTAACCCCCATTCGGTTAATGATCTGGTTATGCCCCAATCTTGCGTAAATGCTACTTGGCTCTTTTGCAGTCTGATGAAAAAGGTGGGAGTACCGTGATCCTGTTAAACGTGGTACGCGGTATTTCGGAAAAATGGTAGTGACCAAAAATAATGCTTATAAAATGACGAAATGTTAGTAGTGTCGTAAAATTATGGTGTGGTAAAAACAAAAATGAAAGTTAATAAAATAACTTTTAAAGTTAGTACTTGGTAGTTATACCACGATAAAAAAAATTTAAAAAGTTTTGGATGAAAAAATAAGCGATTTCATAATGTAAATATCTTTTGTTGTAATGTAAATAAATAAATTAACAAAATGTTAAATAATATGCTTGTTAACATACAGGCTGTCCATTTTATCAGGACACTCGAGAATATCTCACTTAATATCGGTCGTATAAAAAAAAATATTTTTACGAAAAGTGTGCCTATTTATATAACCTACAAAATGGTTTAATGACATTTGAAATCCATGGCCTACTTTAAGTGTTATGGCAGAAAGTATCGAAAATGCGGAAAATGTCTAGGCCAAATATCTCCGTTATTTGAAGAGATACGAGAAAAATTCTAAGGCGAAAATTATTAGCAAAACAGAGTGTTTCAACGAGGTTTTATCTAATTTTTTTCAAAACCGCTGTGTTTTGAAATTTACTCTTCAGGCTGTTAAAAAAATTATTTTGAAATGGGCGAGAAATGGCACCATTAAATAGAGTATTTTTCTCCCTTTTCAACAATATATCACATGCCATATTTATTCATTGGTACTACATTAGTAATTATAAAAACATTTTTTTAACAAGCATTATACTTGCCGTGGAGAAGTATGATTAAAAAAACCGATAAAATAATTCAGTAAGTTGTTCAAATTTTTGCTATAATAAAACATTAACACAATTAAGAAGAATACAGTAAATTCAGGTAACAAAAACAAAATAATAATCAAGAAAGCAACATAGAGCAATTATGGAAAGAGCATTCGCAGTTATGCCAATGTATAGAGGTCCTCCATAAAAGCGTCACTCCTTGCTCAGAAAGTTAAAATATCTTTACCAATTAATTTAAGTATAATATCCATTTGTTTGTATTTCATGATTTCACTATTATTTCAATTATTATTTTAAAATAGTTGGCTATGAACAAACTTGACAATTTAATTTTTTGACAGATCATCTCAATCACACTCATTTAAGAATTTAGAATTTTCAAAAATGATTTTCACTCACATTGATCGTTATAATATGTTCGTTACATATTGCCAATGCAATTTTAACTCTGGATTAGCTCAAGTAGAGTATAGAAACAGATTTCCACAAGTACTACAACCGAATAAAACTCTGTTCAGAAAATTAGCTACGAAACTGAAAAATAATGGTTCATTTTTAAAGAAGAAGATAAGGTTGAACAGTGTTACTGATAATGTAAATAAGGTAAACCGAGTTATTAACTATGTAAGAAATAAAAATACAGAAAATTTGGAAACATCGTTAAGAGAAATTCAAATTGCTTGTCATATAAATAAAACAAGTGCTAGAAAATTTTTAAATAAAAATGGTTACCGGTGGTATAAAGCCAAAAAAGTTCACAATTTACAAGCGGGGGACAAACCAAGGAAACCTGGATTAGCTCAAGTAGAGTATAGAAACAGATTTCCACAAGTACTACAGCCGAATAAAACTCTGTTCAGAAAATTAGCTACGAAACTGAAAAATAATGGTTCATTTTTAAAGAAGAAGATAAGGTTGAACAGTGTTACTGATAATGTAAATAAGGTAAACCGAGTTATTAACTATGTAAGAAATAAAAATACAGAAAATTTGGAAACATCGTTAAGAGAAATTCAAATTGCTTGTCATATAAATAAAACAAGTGCTAGAAAAATTTTAAATAAAAATGGTTACCGGTGGTATAAAGCCAAAAAAGTTCACAATTTACAAGCGGGGGACAAACCAAGGAAGACGACTTTTTGTAGGTGGCTGTTGGAAAAGAAGCGTGCCGATCCATCAATATGTAGTAAAATACTTGGGTGCGACGAGGCAAATTTTTCCAATAATGGATTTTTTAAATCGCAATATTCATTACAAATGGACTTTTGAAAATACAAACTGGCATAGACTGACTGGGTTTCAAAATCGTTTTTCAATAAATGTGTGGATAGGTATTTTAGGCACCAATTTAATAGGTTCTTATTTTTATGATGGTCACCTCAGTGGTCAAAGTTACCTAAACTTTTTGAGAAATGAATTTAATGAATTCTTAGATGGCCTACCTTTAAAGAATCGACACAATTTTCAAGATTTTCAACAAGATGGAGCTCCTCCCCACAATTCCCAGATTTGCCTAGATTATTTAGACGAAATTTTGCCTCAACATTGGATAGGTACCAATAGATTGGCCCCCTCGTTCTCCAGATATAACCCCAGTGGATTTTTTTCTATGGGGGTATATTAAAGATAAGGTGTTTTCGACGACACCGCAAAATGTAGAGGACCTAAAAGCTCGAATTCAACAGGCATGTATTACAGTTACCCCCGAAATGCTGAGTAATGTTTTAAATGCAGTGCCTCGCCGCGCTCGATTGTGCATAAGAAATCGCGGTGGACACTTTGAACACTTGATATAATATCTTAAAAATTATTTTGAGGATTAGATAAATATTAATGTTCTGTGTGCTATATTCTTTTTATTATTAATTTGTTTTTGTTACCTGAATTTACTTTATTCTTCTTAATTGTGTTAATGTTTTATTATAGCAAAGATTTGAACAACTTATTGAATTATTTTATCGTTTTATTTAATCATACTTCTCCACGGCAAGTATAATGCTTGTTAAAAAAAATATTGGTTTTAAAAAAATATTTTTATAATTACTAACGTAGTACCAATGAATAAATATGGCATGTGATATATCGTTGAAAAGGGAGGAAAATACTCTATTTAATGGCGCCATTTTCCGCCCGTTTCAAAATAATTTTTTTAACAGCCTGAATAGTAAATCTCAAAATACAGGGGTTTAGATAAAACCCCGTTGAAACACTCTGTTTTGCAAACAATTTTCGCCTTAGAATTTTTCTCGTATCTTTTCAAATATCTGAGATATTTGGCCTAGACGTTTTCCGCATTTTCGATATTTTCTGCCATAACTCTTAAAGTAGGCCATGGATTTCAAATGTCTTTAAACCATTTTGTGGATTATATAAATCGGCACAATTTTCGTAAAAATAATTTTTTTTTGTGCGACCGATATTAAGTGAGATATTCTCGAGGGCCCTGATAAAATGGACAGCCTGTATATTTTCACCTAGGTGCAAAATTTTTTGAACCGTTTAAAGCCCTTGCTTTGCAAAAATTTGGCTTTTAAGTTTTATTACAGTTTTTTTAAAAACCTACATTTGTTGATGTTTTATCAAGCGAACGTATATTATGTAGAGGCCCATAAGTAACGGATAAATTCATTATCTACGTAATTAACAATTTATGAGTAAAATCCTAAAACGCTTCAATTTTTAATTATAAAATGAAATTTTTAGCATAATTTTATACCTCTCCTTTCAACCCCCTTGAAGTGACAGCTACCCCTTTAAAATTTATAAATGGAAAGAGGGTGCGTGTGATAGCTCATTTGAAAAGATTTTCAATTCTCCAGTTTCAAAAATGAAGATTAGTACAATTAACGGTGCTCTACAAATGATTCTTTATTTTCATCTTTTATAGAGACATTTAATTATATTGCATGAAATTTCCTGTAAGGATTTACAGTGGGGCAGCTTATCATGAAAATGTGGACACACCGGGCAAAGGCATCAAATTTTTTCCAGGTACTAGTTAGGTAAGTAGCTTTCAATTTTTGATAGGAACCAACTCTTCCGTCGGCTATCTTGGATTTTATAGTGGCCATTTTGAAATATAGGTATATTATCATTATCTCGGCCTCTAAATCGCTTAGGACCACAACCTTGGTGTCTAAGTCACATTTTTAGGGTCAGAGAATACAATAACACAATTTTTAAATGTATCACACTATACTGGGTGTAAACAAATAGTGGGCCACCCCTGTAACTTCCTTATTTTTGAAGAATTTTATAGAAATTTTGTATGGTGAAATTAGGTCAGATTTCCAATTTCTTGAGACCTATTCTCCATAGTCTTTTCTAAATGGACCACCCTGTATTTATACTATTTTGAACAATTTATACAGGATTGCACGAAAAATAATTCGAATTTTAGTTGTCAATCTAGATAGCTGCGAATATGTTACAATTATTTTTGTTCCAATGTAATTCATATAAAAGATACGAAAACGTCGATATGTCCAATAATACATCATACAGGGTGCTGTAAACTTTTTAAAATCACATTTTTCAAAATAACTCATTTTTTTAATACTATGATATGGGCCACCCAGATATTCAGAAAGCTCTATTTAGTAGGGGTTAAACAGTACCAAAAGTTCCGTAATGTGTAATCGTTACTGACAGGAATGACAATTTTTCTTAAGAAATTTAGGATTTATATCTAACTTCAATGAAATTTTGATCAACTCTGTATATTTGTGTTAATATTTTATGATATGCAACAAGAATGAGCCAGAAGCCCATTCTGTCTCCTGCGGAGTGTGGTGTTCTCCGAATTATTCTATTTATTTTATAAATTTTAGAATGAATATGAATTTCCTCCGATGTTTTTTCCTTAAATATTCAGTAATAAATTCAGAGTTAAAGGAACTCGCATGATGAAGTTTTTAAATATTATATGGACATGGACTCTTCATTATTTACTTTTTATATCTTAGTAAGAAGTCCTCTCACCAGAATGTTCCGTTCAAGGCTTTATCCAGATAGGAATCATCCTAACCGTCGCCAGTTTGCAAAGGAGGAACAGAAACTGCGAAGAGCACCTAACAATGATGATGAAAGATTCATTATTATAAATATTAATTCATTATTATAATTGTCATAAATGAAAATACTGAAATAGAAGTATTAGCTCATGTAGAGGTACATCTTACATCATTTACAAGGGAAATAGCCCATCACGGTGCAATTAGCCATCCATCAGTATGGAAAATTTTAAAAAAGCATAAGTATAAAAGGTTTAAATATCAATTACATCAACACCTCTATGAAGATGACGGTGAGAGAAGAATGATTTTTTTTTTGCTATTGGGTACTGGAAAAGTATAGAGCATTCCATAAAAACATATTGTTCTCAGACAAATCTCGTTTCACAAGTAACGAGATGTTCAATAGAAATAATTGTCGATATTGGGCCACAGAAATCAACATTTAGTTAGAGAGGGAAATTTTCAGGAGCATTTTGGTTTTAATATCTGGGCGGGGATAAAGAATAACTGGATTATAGGACATATTATTTTTGACGGCCCACTTACCGGAGAAAGATTTGGAGTTCCTTCAAAACGAAATTGAAGATGATATAGATAATTTGCCTTTAGCTCAACAGGGGCAACTCTACTTTCAGCAGGACGGAGCGCAACTCCAGAAATGTTACTGCTTATCTTAATAATAGATTCGGGTAGCAATGGATTGGGACAAACGGTCCTGTTGGTCCTCGAAATCCCCCGATCTAACTTGTATAGATTTCTTTTTATGGGTTTATGGGTAAAAAATATTGTGTACTCGACAGCTGTGTATACGAGACCGGATTTAGAAAGTCGTGTGAGGATGGCATTTGACAACATATCTCCTGCAGAGTTGCAAAAAGTTCAAGACAACTTTATTAAAAGGATTCGGAAGTGCGGAGATCAAAATGGAGGTCATTTTGAAAAATTGTTAAATTAGAAATTGGAATAAATAGTTGATTAACGTACTGTAGTACTGTATTTATTTTTAGGGTTATTTGCGGTGAAAGATAGGTCTCCGCAGGAGACAGAATGGGCCTCTGGCTCGTTCTTGTTGCGTATCATAAAATATTAACACAAATATACAGGGTTGATCAGAATTTAACTGAAGTTAGATATAAATCATAAATTTCTTAAGAAAAATTGTCATTTGCCGGTAACAATTATAAATTACGGAACCTTTGATACCGTTTAACCCCAAATTTCGAAGTGTCTTCATTAATTATTTATCATCACTCATTCACAAACGCAACCAACAGCTACTCTCCGGGCTATGTGCCCCGCCGAGCGCTGAATTACATAGCCCGGAGAGTAGCTGTTTGTTGCAGTCTGGTTACATTCCTTATAGTAAAATAAGGATTTTATAGAGGAGGTTGCGACTGATATTTATGTTTTAATATTTCTGCCCTCTAGAAGCACATTTAATATATATATATATATATATATATATATATATATATATTCTGGAAGTTTTTCAATATGGATGTTGTGGCAAATTCAAGTTTAGTGGAAGTTTAACCAGTAAAGAAACGCAAACGATTAGATTTGGGTGCTTTAGCATTATCTGAGAAGCAATGTGTAATAAATATGTATAAACAGATGTTGAGTGGAAAAATAAAGGTCAAAATGTGTGAAATCGTATCTACAACTATGAATGCAGTGGGTGAGATATTAAACAATGTAAGATTTGTAACATACCTATTTTAAATACTTTTACTGTTAGGAATTGAAAGATCAACTGCATTTCGTACGATAAAGGAATATAGAAGGACTGAAAATATACGCAGGCCAAAAAAACTTGGAGGAAGACCAGGAATTATTACCAGATTTGATGAAACAATGAAAAATTCTATTCGACGAATAATACATACTTTCTTCTACAAAAATGAAATGCCTACTCTAAACAAAATTCTACATGAAATAAATTTGCGTCCAATTTGCACAAGTTTTCTCAATCCTCATTATATAAATTCACGAAGGAAATTAATTTCAAGTAAGTTACATTTACATTGTCGTATAATGTACAGTTATGACTGATATTCGTTTAATATTTACAATATTATTAACAGAAGTTAATGATTTTTTTTCAATAATTTATTATAATTGAACGGTACTACAGTTATGATACTAACCGTGCATTTAAAAAAAATGTGCTCATGAAATTTATTCAACAATTGTATATATATCTATATTCTTTTTGCAGATATGTAAGGCGCAACCGCAAAAGTATATTAATAGAACGTCATGACATCATTATATGAGTAAACGAGGGTCATACAAAGGAAAAAATATGGGTAGATGAGAGCGTCAGAAATCGACAAGCATTTATTGAAGGTGTATCTACAGGCCTAAAAAATCCTTCCGGTAAAGGAAACCGTCTGATAAGTGTTCATATTGGATTTGAATTGGGTTTTGTTAATGGAGGATTGTTGGTTTTTAAAGGTATAAAAACTACAGATTACCATGAGGGAATGAACGCAAGTATTCGAAGAATGGTTTCAAAAGGTATTACAACTGTTACCTGACAATGCTGTCATTGTAATGGACAATGAGTAATAAAACAGTCTCAAGGTAGAAAAAATCCAACAACATCGTCTAAAAAGAAAGATATACAAGATTGGTTTTGATGTACATATGGTTCGCCACGAACTTCTACAGTTAATAAACCTACACAAAGAGCGATATAATTTGTATGTAACTGATAAAATGGCAAGAAGAAATAATAAAGTTGTATTGAGGTTACCACCCTAATTGTTAGGGTAGGAATTAAACCCTATCGAGTTAATATGGGCTCAAATAAAAAATAAAGTAGCATCAGAGAATCGTACATTTAAATTAAAAGAGGTCAATGAACTTTTATTGCATGCTATCAAAGATGTTAAAAGCAGTCATTGGAAAATTTATCTTGAGCATATCAAAATGTACAAATTGGATGGAATCATGGACACTATAATTGAGCCGTTAATTATTTATATTGGTGCTGAACTGCTACACTTCATCTGAAAGTTCGGATACAGACACAGAATTAGCTCTTCAGTGACTTCAATGATTAAGTGATAAGTGCTAAAGTATTTAAAGACTTATTCTAGAGGTGTTTAAGATGACTGATATATAATTAATTATTGTTGTCACTTCAACTATGTATTCTGTAAGTTCATAAATGTACTGTTTGTTACTTCTTAAAATATACCTACGTATAATTTTCGATATTACCATTGATTAGATTTATTAAGTTTCACTTTTACATTACTTTAAGTTTATTAATAATTAATTTTATGTATAACATGTATGGCTTGTTTTGTCTTGAGTGACAAAGTTACTTATGTAGTAATTATTTTTTATAGTGAGCATGTCATTTTGATATTATGTTAGCATTTATGTTTTTTAGGAATGTTTTCTGATATCTCTTGCAAATTTCTTCTTGGTTCTTCTTGGAATCAGTAATCGAACTCTGTGATAATAAATAGTTGTGTATTTAATAGAGAAATGTTGTTTTACTTTCATTAACACACTTAAATTTTTACAGGCATATAATTTAAAAATTAAATGCACTTTATATCTCAAAGCTTCCTCGGTACATAGAAAAATTGGACGTGGAGGAAAAATTATATACATCACTAACACATCATTTGAAAATAATTTAATTTGTATTTTTTAAATATTGTTTAATTAGCTTCATATACCAAATCAAATTTCAAATATCTCAATCAATATTCTTCTTTGGAAATTTATTATTAAGAATGTGAGGAATCGCTAGACCCCTTTTTAGTAAGTATATTAGACTGCATACATTTATACTGTAGTCGTGTAAGGTTGGTTGCTTAGAACTTCTAAAATATTCTAGTGTAATTTTCTGGTAACTTGTATAGTGTAAATTGGGATTCTACGTTAAATAGAGCTTTCTGAATATCCAGGTGGTCCATATAATAATATTTTTTTAAAAATGAGTTATTTTGAAAAATGTGATTTTAATGAGTTTACAGCACCCTGTATTATGTATTATTGGACATATTGACGTTTTCGTATTTTTTATATGGATTAGAACAAAAATAATTGTAACATATTCGCAGCCGTCTAGATTGACAACTAAAATTCGAATTATTTTTCGTGCAATCCCGTATAATTTGTACAAAATAGTATATAAATATCCAAAATGTGATTTTTTTTTCAAGAATGTAAAAACATACAAGGTGATCCATTTAGTAGAGACTATTGGGGCCATTTCCAGTGAAACCGGAAGTGACAAATAAGGAGGATAGGTCTCAAAAAGTCGGAAATAAGTACGTTAGAATTTCAAAAATGTATAGAGGGCGCTGGTAACAGCTTAAAAATAAAATTCGCTTCAGGTAAACTGCCATTCTGTGCGGATATTGAAATTGAAAAATTTTATAAGAAAAACTTGCTTAGAATTAAAAAATATGATGTTGTAACAAATTTAATAACTATACAGGGTGATTCACGTAGGCCGTTCTTTAGAAGTTCTTAAACTTGCAGTTTGATTAGAAACTTGAAATTTGGTGTGCAGCCATAATCGATCATGCCCGAACTACTTAAAATATTTTCAGTCTACCAGCTATACAGGGAGTGGCAAAAGTCGGTACCAACTTATTTATATTAAATGGAAACCTACAATGTTTGCGTGGTTCGATTGACCTTCCAATTCTGAGCTTAGACAATGACACATTGTATATACATTGCTTTTCCTTCCTTCTTTCTTTGGGTTTTCGCCACAGATGATTTCTTCTAAACTGAAAAAAACCTGAAAACCACTAAAAGTTTAATTAAACCTTCACCTTCTGTGCCTTTGACGTTTAAATCAGAGGAACACTCAAAGGCTATTTTCGACAAATAATATAAATTTGAATAAAAACAAAAATAATGTATCTCATTAACTGATGTTTCGGAAACGCAATCTGTCTCCGTTATCAAAGTTTCTAGAGGTCTTGTTGTGTATGTTGAATACACAATTATGAAATATATTATAATTTTTGAATTGATGAATAGTTTGTAAATGGTAGCATATCATTAGTAATATGTGTAGTGAATACCGCATTTAAACTTTTTTTTCATACGATTGTATAAATTTGTAAATTTTCAAAACAGTTAATCGGTGAATAGTGCATAAATATATAGGTTGATACATTTAAAAATTGTGTAGTTGCACCCCAAAAATGTATATTTAGATACCAAGTTTGTGGTCCTAAGTGATTTAGAAGCCGAGATCCTGATAATATACCCTTATTTCAAAATGGCCGCTACAAAATTCAAGATGACCGACGTAGGAGTTGGTTCCTATCAAAAATTGAAAGCTGCATACCTAACTAGTACCTGAAAAAAATTTGGTGCTTTTGTCCGGTGTGCCCACATTAACGTGAAATTCGACGTTAGGCTGTCCCACTAATAAGTTTAAATTGTCCGATGTTGTTTAATTACTTCAAAAAAATAAATAAAAAATCGACTGCATCAAAAGCCAATTAAAACGAATGAAAAATGATTGTTATCTATGAACACATAGATTTGTTAATGGATTTACGTCCCAATATTTAACTATCCTAAGGCACAGGGCAAGAAGGAAAAAAGTTCATTTAAGTTAATTTGATATTGGATTGATTAAATGTGAAACATTTAAATGAGTTCACCAATCTGTATATGTTTCAAAAATAAATATAAGCAAAAATGATTTTTATGACAGTTATCTCTTCAGGGTCTAGCACTTCTACTATTCCTTACGGTCATAGCTGCCATCACAATGGGTACGTATAAGTTGAATAAATTGATATTTTATCATCACTTCCTTTTACATTTTAGCTCCAGTTGGCGCAATGGACGATGAGGGAATTTCGGGTAAGTTTATGTAATCATTTAATACATTACATAGTATTAATATATTTTTCTTCCATATTTACAAAAACAAGGTCTAGTTGAGCGTATTTGCAAAAGAAAGTTGATCAAAAAGGTGTGCAAAGCGGTCAGGGACATCAAGGAAAAACTAGAAGGTTAAAACTTCCCCTGGATATTAACCTGGTTCATTACAACACCAGTATATGTAGCAAGGGATAATTTACATTGTCTATTGCGAAATTAGCAAATTGTGGTATAAATAAATACGCTTCAATCCATTGTGTTAGCCTATTATACAATATTATATATATTTCTATTTTTTCTTGTTTTTATGTTTGTTATAACGGCCTGTCCACTAGGGTACTTGGGCAACTCTCTCAGAGTACAGACTGCATGGCGCTCTAAGCTGCACATGCAAACATTGACTTAATACCTTTAGTGGTTACTGTGTAAATTGATCGATTTCACGCAAAAAAAATAATACACATATCTGAATGTTGCAGGTCATAGAGGGGGGGTTAGTAAATGATAAATACGTATAGACATACAGCCAGATTTGCCCTTTTTTTAATAAACAACGACCATATTCGGAAAATTCAGTTTTCGGGCAGTAGAATTTTCCAATTACGTTTTAGGGAAAAGTTGTATTAGTAAAAGTTGTAGGTATTAAAATGCGTTAAATTCGATAAATAAATTATCGAAATAATTGAGAAAAACCCTCTTTTTTATAGGATTCTATAAATGTTAATAACTTTTGCAATAATGGCAGTACAGTGGCGGCCGGTGCGGGAGGGCTCTGGGATGCCGCCCTCCCTGCCAAATTAAAAACAATAAATAACAATAACAATAGACAATAACCTATCTCCCGATAACCTGCTTTACGATTATTTTTTTTAAATAATAAAAAACAAACGGCATACTCCTCACTTGCGATCAATTTAATTTCACTTCCGAATTGCATGTAAAATCGCTGAAATGGGCTCCAGATATTCCGCTTAAAATATGTACGGCGGTCGTCATGGCAACAAGTAAAATAATTGGAGGGGTTTACGCGTGGTTTCGTCATCTATTGGGGCTCTGGTCAGTCCGCTCACGGCTGTGTAGGAGTTAATTACTTCGTCGTTTCTGTTTTCTTTGCTTTCTTATGTATGAAATTGTTTTGAGGTTATCGCGCTTTTTTAAAAGTTTATCGATTTGTTGCATATATAATGTAATGTAATTTACATTACAGATTTTTTTTAGTTTTATTAAACATTAGACTAGACGACAAAAGTGCAAGAGACATAATTAATTATGAAAGTGAGTGAAATTAAAAACTTATATTTAGCCGCTTGAGCTTAAATGAAGAACTTGAAATAAAACAAAACGGCCGTCCAACGCCAGTTTTAAATATAGTGCAAGAGCAGCGACAGTGCAAAAATAAAAATGCTTTTATGCGTAAGTTTAACAAAAGGATATACATTAAAACTATTTGGATTTGTGGTTGCGAGGAAACAAATTCGTTCTTTTGTTTTGTATGTCTGCTTTTTAGGGGTGATGATAAGTGGACAAAAAGTGGAGTAAACGATTTAAAGCACATTTCTATAAAAATTAAAAAACACGAAAATAGTACGAAACATCTAGATAATGTTGTCGGTTTTCAACTTTTAGGAAAGACTAATATTGCTACATTTCTAAGTACGGCTCATGCGGATCAAGCTCGTAAGCATAATGAGACTGTCAAAATTCGGCATGTACTCTCAAAAATAATAGACATATTAGAACTGTGCGGAACGTGTAATCTTGCTCTCCGCGGTCACGATGAGAAAAACGTCTCTTCAAATAGAGGGGAATTTCTAGAATTGGTTCATTTTTTAGCAAACGCTGATAGTGCCTTTAAAAGCCATATTCAAGAAGCAATAGTGTTCAAGGGCACGTCAAAATCTATTCAGAATGAAATTTTGCAATGTAAGTTCGAGGTTTGTCGTGAACATATTCTTGGAGAAATTCAAGAATCTGCGTATCTCGCACTTATGGTTGATGAGACTACAGATATATCAACTCAAACTCAAACTGTAATTGTATTACGTTATGAACTAAATGGAAAAATATTTGAGCAGTTTTGGAGGTTTGCAAATCCGAAAAGTCTAGATGCAGATGGACTGTCTCAATGCATCTTAGAAGAGATTTCGCCGATTTTGCCAGATTGCCAGGAAAAACTGATTTGTCAAACATGACGGAGGTGCTGTTATGCGTGGTCATTTAGAATAGAATAGAATAGAATAGAATAGAATAGAATAAACTTTATTGCTATAGACCTTACAAAAAAGACATTAGCATTGTCAGGGTAATTAAATATTAAAAGTTATTACAATACAGTAAAATATAAAACATTAGAACACAAAATATATAACATGTATAAAATATATAAAAACAAGGAGAGCAGCAAAAAGAAAACACACAACTAAAACAACCCTAAAACTAAAACTGTAGAAAACATTATAATCAGTTGCACTATTGAAGTTACTAACAAAAGTTTTATGCATTTAAAAAATCACTGTAAGAGTAAAATGTATTTTCAAGTAAATACAATTTAAGTTGACTTTTGAAGGTACGAATGTTATTAATAGATTTTAATTCTTGTGGTAAGGCATTGTAGGCTTTGATAGCGTTATAACATGGACTTTTTTCATAAAAACTATGATGGTGTACTGGTATTCTGAGATCATTCCCATGTCTTGTTGTCATCAATCTGTACACATCAATATTTCTTGTAAATTCACCAGTATTTTTTTAACGAACAAAACTAATTTATAAATATAAAGAGACGGGATGGTAAGTATTTTCAATTTTTTAAACAAAGGTCTATATGAATCTCTGCAAGACACCTTCATCATACACCTAATTATGCGTTTTTGACAAACAAATACTTTCTGCCAATGTAGGAAGGAACCCCAGAATATTATCGCATATTCTAGAATACTTTGTACGTATGAAAAATAAAACATTCTTAGAGAGTCTACTGATAGTTGGTATTTCATGAATCGTATTAGGTAACAGGACGAATTAATTCTTGATATTAAAGTATTAGTATAAGCTTCCCAATTTAACTTACTATCTAGCGTTATGCCAAGAAAGTTTACATTTTCCGTTTGTGTGATTGAAGAACCATTTAATTGAACATACAACGAATAATCAAGATCAGTAGTTGGGGAAAACATAACAAGATTAGTTTTATTTATATTTAAATTTAAGCCATTCGAATTACAATATTTATACATATTTGAAGATATTGTGGTAAGTATACTTGCACAAGCCACTAAGGATTCTTCGGTTGCAACACAGGAGTTATCATCTGCATATTGATATAAAAAATCTATATTAATATAATCTTTTAAATCACAGTATACAAAATAAATAGGAGGGGCCCAAGTATAGATCCTTGAGGCACACCCTGCAGTATACAAGTTTTATCTGAAAAAACAGTTTGAAGTACTCCATCCTTGCAAGTTGTTAGTGCAGTAACTTGTGATCTATTTGTAAGGTGCGACTGGAGTAGTTTGTTACATGTACCTCGAACACCGTAACTATTTAATTTATCCAACAAAATGGCATAATTAATTGTGTCGAACGCTCTTGATATGTCGAAATACAAGCAGGCCACCTTCAAATTTGAATCAAGCGTTGTAATAATTTTGGTTAGTGAGTGATAGATAGCCTGTTCTGTTGAACAATGAGGCATAAAGCCGAACTGACAATCTTTAATTATTTTATGCTTAGTAAAAAAAGAAATCATTCTGTTACAAATTGTTTTCTCAACAATCTTAGAGAAATTCGGTGGGATTGATATACCGCGGTAGTTTACGACGTTTTTCTTATCGCCCTTTTTATGAATAGGTATTGTTTTGTTAATTTTTAATTGATTAGGAAATACTCCTTCCAGAAAACAATTATTTATTATAGCGGAAAGTGGTTCAGAAATTTCTACAATAACATAAATTGGTACTTCATCAAGACCCGTTGATTTTTTGTTAGGCATGGTAAGAATGTGAACGATCCATGCTTTTGATGGAAGTCTGAAGGACGTATTTTTTTGTTCGAAAAACTTAGAAAAATTGAAAAAAATAGGAAAAAGAAAAAATTAATTTTCTTTTTCCTCAACCTTTTCTAAATACTAAATAAAAATATTACGTTCACAAAATTTTTAGGGTTCAAGTGACTGTTTCAGACGGAGATTAATGGATAAATCATACTTACTGTCGTTTATGCTTAACTGCGGCTCTGATGGTATCAATTGGAAGACGTCGTAACACTATAAATCTAACACTGTCTGTTTAACACTCTCTTATAATTAAATCTGAAAGGGAAATTTTGTTAGAAAACACAAGTAAAAGACAATATAAAGTTCAAAAAATGTATATTAAATCTTTAAAAAATTTATGTTTTTACAACAACTTCTTCAGAGGAAATGTTAACAAACAATGGTCTGACCCGTGTACAACACATGGTGAGGAACGGGACGATTCATACGGTACCAACTACCATCCAATATGCAGTTTGAAAAGCTAACGATGCACAAAAAGATTCAAGGAACAGTTCATGTAACTGAAATTTTGGTGGGCTTATGCTTGCCTGTCTTTATAAACGTATTTATTAATTCACATAAATTTTGGTCGCTCCTCGGAGCTTAAAATTGCTTGAAGCGTATCTACTTCGTTTGTATTATGCAATAACAAATTTTACGTTCAGGCAAGGCAGATCCCATGCACGTGTGAGTACATGGTATAGATACTTTTTTGACTCCGAATCACTGAGGAACCGGTTTAGGGCAAACCCCGTCAAAACTCATCATTTCCCCGTCAAATCCGACTGCTAGGAAATGATGGGGGTCCCATGTCGCTAAGGGCTATTTTCGCTATAACTTCCGATATACTTTGGATAGTCGTTGGACTAACTTGTCCTCATATTCAACACTTCGTAAGAGTTGCAGTGCTTGACAACGTGGATTCGTAAAAGGGTTTTTAATCTTGGAAATTTGGAAGTTCAAGTCCAATTTTATGATACTTTCTAAAATTGGGTGGTCGGGGCGACATTACGTCCCTGTGCAGCGACATTTACTACACTTACCAAATTAACGCTCCTCGAAGAGTTAGCGAAAATTTGGCATAAAAAACGCTCCGAAGAGCAAAAATATATTTCCAAGAATTAAAAACCTCCTCCACGGCGTTTTTACGTGAAGCACGCTTTTCTTACGAAGTATTTCCTAAGTCGGATTTTGTTACAACGTCGAAAAGTATATCGGGGTTATAGCGTTCTTTAACAAGAACAATATCTATAATTTATTGGGCATTAGTAGGGTTTAGAAACAAATTTGCTCGATTTTGAACTATCATATTTGTTCTCTCTCTAACAGGCTGTGTTGGAGAAAGAGAAAAATGTTCACTAAATAAGCGCACTAAGGCGTCTGGGTCGGTTATTTCATTATTTTGATGGTCCTTGATGATAAGTTCATTTTGATCTTGTCTATTTTTTTTTACTAATACTTTTATTAAATATATCCCAGGTAGCTTTTGACTTGTTTCCAGAATTCGAAATTATGTTATCGTTTAGTTGAGTTTTATATTCTTTGATATATTTTTTATACGCTTTTTTCTCAGTTTTATATACCTCTAAAATATTGTCATAATGCGTCCTATTATGTAATATATATAAGTCTCTAATATAGATAGACCATTGCTTAATTTCAGGAGGTATCCAACATTTATGTCTATGAATATTGACAGATTTTTTTGTTTTAGGAAATGCAATGTCAAAATAATATAGAAATATCTTCAAAAAAGAATTGTACTTACCATCCGAGTCTTTTTCTGCATAAACCGCATCCCAGTTCTCAGAATGAATAAGATTGATAAATGTATTGATGTTACCTTCATTAAATGACCTTTTAACTACATACTTTTTGATATATATATTTTCTACAGCTAAATTGACTCTAAGAGCCTAAGGATTGTGGTCTGATAGTGGATAATGTATAACTTCACAATTTAAAAGGTTAGTGGGTATATTGCTAAAAATATTGTCGATTATGGTGTTTGTTGCATTTCTAGTGCGTCTTTAGGTGGTGTTAACGACAAAATTCGCCAATAGTACAAAAATGCACATTTTTTATATTGCTACGCTCATCAGCTTAATAAAATACTAGACCAAGCATCAGTAGTATACGAATATTTTTTTTAAATTTGAGTAGCATATCAACTTTTTTGTAATTCATGTTTGATCTGGTTAATTGCGTCTAGCATATTGTTAGGATTGCCAGCCCTAATTATCTGTCCTAGTTTTGGTTCGAATCCAGTAAGTAGAGTAGTTAACGTCATGTTTTCGATTATATTTGATTGAGCAGCTTTTTCCTCTAAGGTTAGAGATTGCTTTTGCACTACAGGGTGCATTTTTTCGTTGTGCGTCTGTAGTCTGGATACGAATATTAATGCGATTTCGTTGGGTAATTGGCGAATTGCAGATTCTGAATTAATGCTTTCAAGTCACGAGAATCGCCGAAGTGTACTTCAAGTAAACTTTTGATTTCTGCCCATGTGACGGAGTTTCTAGAATTGATTAGTTCCGCGGAGCTTATTTTTGATATGTAGGGTTAAACGAATTCTTTGGTCATCCACGGCCAAGCCTTGTGCGTGTAGGCAAGCATTAATAAATGTTTGCAAAAATATCGGATTTCCATCGAATTCCAGGCCTATTGAGAAAATTTCACTTAGCTTATAAGGTTCAATATTGACGGTATCATTTCGGTCAATTATGTTGTTCGTATTATTTGCGTTATTCATACTAGTTGCCATTTTTGTATATTAAAATTTATATTATTTAAATAATTAGATTAATTTAAAACACTTTTCAAGTTGGAAATAATATATCAGTGGCAATTGATAACTTTATATACGAAGTGTAAAAAAATGCGCAGTATAGACAATATAGAACGTTGGCTTTATTCACTGCCAAGGTTAAGGTTACCCTTTATGTGATACATAATATTATATTACGATAAAGATAATGTTAAGATAAAAATGGAAATGACCCATATAAATAGCAGGAGTATTGTATCACTTTATTGTTCGAGTATTAATTAGATTAAATAAAATTACCACTTTAGATATTGGAACTGTGGGTACATTAGCAGTATAATGTACTTGATAATAAAATAAAGAATTATATCTGTTTTTTTTTAATTGAATAAGAAATCATCGAGATAATTCTAAAATGACTTACCCTAGGTCTTTTATTCCTCGTGATCCGGTTGAATGCGACTTCATGAGCTTAGCTACACCAAAGGTCTCTGCCAGAGGCGTCACTGGGTGTTCCTTCCACAGAGTCTCCTTTTAGTTCCGAAGACACCAACGTCGGGACGGGATGAATTACTTACATGCTAATAAATGTTGCTTGATTTTCTTGTATTTCTTTGTTGAATTATTATTGTTTGCTTGTAGGTTCTTCTCTGAACGAAGGATCCACCATCAGAGTTAAGAAGTTCCCCTTCTTTCAGAGGCTCTTTCCGTCCGGTTAGGCACCTTTTTCAGATGGACTCCTTTCAAATCCGCCACGACTGCGCCATTCTTATATCTTGATTTGTTAATTTCACTTTTTAACAACTTTTATTTAGTTACCTGGGACTCAATATTAACACTGTAGAAAATACAACAATAATAATTTTGATTTGTTTATTCGAACATGATGAGTTCACAAAGGGTGTTAGTTATATTTATAATCTTTTGGAACAAAGGAAATTACTATTGGTGATTCAGCATAAGACTGTGAGAATCGTGGATGAAATGGGATGCCCGGCGTAGGCAGTTGCTGGGAAAAGTGAAATATGAGAAATCTGAGAATGTTAAGCCTGTCTCAGCAATATGATGAAATAAGGTGTATTTTTAATATAATATGCATATCCTAGTATTCAATTTAGGGCCGGTTTATCAATACAGGGATTAACACTTACTATAGGATAAATGTCAAACGAAACAATGAGTATCTATTGTTTTTTTATATTTATCCGCAAGTTACGAGTTAACCCTGCATTGGTAAACCATACCTTAGGCAGATCGAATTTGAACTGTTACAACGGTACATTCATCATTTGCCTGAACATAAATTATAATTTGTTGCAATAATTCAAGCACTTTAAGTCCTCTCTAAGGGCGTACCCAAATTAATAATATAGTACGAATAGACTGGTAAATAGAAATATCAGATTGTTAACTGAATCTTTTTGTTAGTCAATTGTCCTAAGTAACTGTTGGTCGATAGTTGGAAGCAACACTTCACGAGGTATTCCGTGGTCACCATGTGTGTTGTGAGACATACACAAATTTGTGTTAATTGAATTATTTGTTTGATATGTTCCATTTACGTTCTGAAAAGAACCAACTTACAAATTTATTTACTAACTACCGAATGGTCTGAGTTCTTTTTAAGAAAAATGATAGACTAAGAAAATCGCATGAGGCGATATACAGGCTACAAGAATTAGAGTTGAGCTAAAACCGACCGGTAAGTATAATTTTTTGTAATTTCGTCTATCTGAGTTGAAAGGACTAAACCTTGTAGCGCGAATCTTATACCTCTCTTTTAAAAAGGCGTGTAAAATATCTTCAAACCAAAAATAATCATTATAAGTTCTACAGACAGACAAAAGATACATCTTTCACATCCTAGCGTTTCAAGGTCGTTCTTATAAAGAACCAACCTAAGAAAACACAGTCGTTCAAGGTCAAGAGTCAACCAATAAGATGTTGGCATTATATCGGATTTGTAGAAGCATTTAGATTTTAAAGATTGGTTGTCAGGTGGGAGACATAGAGGGCGCTGAGTTATGGGTAGCTGGTGCTGGGTGACATTACATCTAGTTGGCCGGCTTCTAACCTTGAATTATTCAACTGGATGTCTACAAAAATGACTGAAATGTAACTCGAATGAAAGCAAGAGATCGAATGAACATTTTTTAAAAGGTCTTTCAATTCTCTTCACAACTATATATTTCCTTTTTACATCTATCGATTCGTTCTTGAGAAACAGCAGAAACAGTTGAAGTTATTGTATGCATTTTTTTAAATGCTCCCGCCGAGTTCCACGCAGGTTTCAACATTTTTGAAAATATCTGGTGTCACTGTTAAAGTTAGATAGTTGTAAATATAAAAGGTACGATATCCTTGTAAGGAAAATTTAACGAGAATGAAAACGATGTGTTACGTGATTGCTTCTGTCATTTAAAATTTTAAGGATGAGTACTACCACCACTTGAAGTGGCGCGATCGAAAGCACCCTATAAAAACGCTCCCTTTGATATAGAATCGAAGTGTCGATCGCTTTTCAAAGAAATGATCATATAAAGAGAAAACACATATAGGTCTTACAAGGGAGCAGTTAATTTATTTAAAAACTGTTTAAAAAATAGGCGACAAAAAGTGTATTGAGCACGATTCCTCCGAAGACTTATTATTTAGATCAGGTATACCTCAAAGTTCTATTCTAGGGTCACTACTTTTTACAGTTTATATTTTTCATGTTTAAAACACTGCCAAATTCATTTATATGCTGACGTTACACAGCTTTATTACTCATTCAATGCTTTTGAGGTTGATGGTGCAGGTTTACGCATCAATGAAGATTTAAAATCTTTTTTAAATGAATTAAAAGAACATTGCCTTATTATTAATGCTAGTAAATCGAATGCTCTACCTTTTGGTCCTAAAAAATCTCATCAAATTATTAAAAATCACACACAAAAAAAAAATAGTTGAATATTCATAAATTCTGGGTGTTATTATTGACAGTGAGCTTCGGTTTGAAAAACATAAATAAAACAACATATAATTCTATTAAATTAATTTATGGGAATAGATTATTTACCTCAAGAAATGAAAGTGATGTTAAGTGAAAGCCTGGTGTTGTCTTTATTAGATTTTGCCGACTGTCCATATGGCCTTAATTTAACTACTCTCTACAAGAATAAAATTTAAAAAATTCAAAATTCATGTTTTAGGCTAATTTACAGTATACGCAGACGTGAGAGAATATCATATAAGTTAAAGGACGCGGTTTGGTTTAATATAGAGAGTCGTAGATTGATTCATTCGGCATGTTCATATCATAAAATTTTAGTTAAAATATCTCCAGAATATTTATACAATAAAATAAAATTTTCGACCGATGTACATAACCTAAATTTACGTTTCAAAGATCTATTAACTCCACTTATACACCGAGCAGAACAATTTAAACGTTGTTTTAGCTATCAGATCTGCAAAGTTTATAACCCTCTACCTGAAAACTTGAAAGAAACGAAATTAAATTGTTCCGAAAAAAATTTAAAAATATTAATTTATGGTCGACAGAATTAATTAATAAATTAAGTATATAGTTAATTAGTATTATCTCCCTAGTTTAAAATTTAGTCTAATAAAGTTAATGTTTTGTTTTCGTTATTAACTATAAGTAAAATTATTTCTATTATTTACATTAATTACAATTATTTTCTATTCAATTCTCACTGAATGTAGTGCGCGGATTAGGTCAAGTGGAAGAGCAGCTAATCTTCAGTAATGTCTTTTTGTTTTTATCGTCAATATTGTGAGTCTTTTGCTAAACTTCGTCTATTATTCCATTTAAATATATATATAACAGGAAATTGTAAGTAAATCTTTTTAAGTGTAAAATAAAGAAGCTATTATTATTATTTATTTGATTTTCGATTGAAGTTGAATATTGATCTTAAAAGAATTTATTAATAAAATGTTGAAATGATCTGAAAATTAGTTTTTCACAATAATTTTTAGAAATATGAAAAAATTATAAAGTTATGAGGAAAATACTGACACTCACCCCCTACAACTACCCCTTAAGCAGAAGGGAGGGTTTGACTGATACAATGTAAAATAGTGTCCCGACGGCGTATGACTAAGTTTAAAATATGAATTTTATATTTTAAAGGAGTCCGCAGATATTGCAGAAAAACTGAAATTTATTATTCCCTTTTGAGGGGCGTAACTCCCTTACCATTAATTTTTGGAAATAAGTTTATATAAAAAACTACCATTATTCTTGGATCTAGTATTAGTCGTATAAATATCGAGAGACAATTTTGGACCACCTTGTATATAGAAATGTTACCATTATTTTTGGGTTCATTTTTAAAAACTCACATCATTGTGCGCAACACAAAATGGCTGCTATTAATTTTTTAATTCATCGCCTATTAAGTTTCCTTCTGAATGATCAAAGACTTGCAAAAGACAAGGCTTTAGCTAAGCATGTAGCTAGAAGCAACGGAAGTTTCGTTGATAAAATGATTAAAAAACGTAGATTTAGAGAAATCTTCCTACACTCCTCGACCTTTTAAACCCAAAGGACCCCACACAGATGTACATAAAAATGGCCTTCGGCGAATTTTGCTGAAATCTTAGTACGATGTTGATGTTAGGCTAATAGATCAAGTTTCCTAGAAAATGGACATTTCTCAAGAAAATCGGATTCGAAATCGATCCTAACGGGATAGTGAAACGTACATACGTAGATTCATAGTATCAATGGAACTGAACTATTTTGTTGTGATTAACTTATAATAAACTCCTTCATTTCAATCGCTCAACGATTTAGTAATAATCAACTAACAATATAACAGCCGAGTAATACCTGTTTAATTATAATGATAGATCATAGTTCAGAAGTATATTTAAAACTTAGTTCTTCAATAAGCTCGTCTCAATCAAATACATCCATCTCTTCTCTTTGGGGCCTATCTTGGATATATGAGGGAAATAACTATAGCTGGTATATCCCGAATGTAATGTCTTTAAGATAGTCAATGGAAAGTCTAGGGAAACGGGCTAAATAACTCTGGTTCAACGGGTTCCATTTAACTTTACAATGTCGAAGGTTTTCTGCCTCCACTCTCGCCTGCGTTATGTTAATCATATTCATCTTTTCCTACATTTCACGTGCGAACCCACCATTGGCGTCATATATTTTAATCAACCCCCTGTAGCGTTTTATGATAACCCCAGCAGTTCGGTAAAATGACCCGATTTTAACACCATGAAACATAGGGATAATGATTTGGAAACATTTTAAAATAGATTTTATATCAGTTCCTCCTGTCCACTACTCATTTAGTTTTTGTAATCAGCCTCTATTGATTTGCATCCTCAGTATCTATTTGGGATTGTACTAGTGCAAAAAGTGGCGGCATCATACGATCTATTCCCAAGTTTTCTACAATTCTAATTATGTCTTTTTCTACTTAATTTCTTAACACCGCTCCATTATTATTGTGGAAATTGGTAAAATATGGCCTATGAATATCTAAAATATATCCATCTTGTGCAACAACTAGTGTCGATTTTACGTTCCTTAGGAGTCGTCCATAAATGACATTACTCTCCAGGTGGAGGGGAGGTGTCCGTAATTACGTGACTAAATGTGATAAGGGGGAGGGAGGGGTCTGACTCAAAGTGACATAACGAACGGTGAACGAATCAATAAAAGCAAAATATTATAATAAATACTTTTTATTGGCTCTCTACATCTCGCAATTCAACAGCCTTGTTAAAAATCGAATACGATGAACAACTATGTGTTATAAATGGGGAGGTAAGGGGGGTCTCTATAAGCGTGACGTCGTTTATGGATGGATGTCTTGAATAAGATTGTTGCAATACCATATATACTATATACTATACGTGCCATTAATATGTACAATTGCAATCAGAGTAGCGAAATCAGGATTGTATTGCGCATTGGCAAATTCATTAATATATAATGATCTCTTGTAACGGCAGTTAAACCAATATTTTCGAAGCTCATTGCAGATTGCCTTACTGAGCTAATACTCATTCTAATAGCTTGTCGACTTCAATATCGAAAGATTATCTGTAAAAACTCATCACTTAGACCTTATCTCATCTTACACAAGAATACCAACAAATCTTTACGTTTCATATGGCGCAGTGCATGCTCGTATTGGACTGATTCGCAGAAGGTAAATAAATCTAGAAATTGTTGTTTTGAAACAGAACTTACTCTTGAACTCATCTTCCGTGAAATTCTCTTTTTGTTCATATAAGGTCTCTTGTACTCTTTCCCTCATATGTGTCAGAGCCACCTGCAATTCTCCTCCTCTATGATGGGATGATTACTATAACGCAAGGTTGGTATTAATTCTTACGAGAGTAATTCGCGATGATATAAGTGTTGATTATAGCACCGAACATGTGGGAGAATGTAAATATGTTGTTTAACAAAAATATCTATTCGATTTTTAGAGGACACGAAGGATAAAATTGAGTAAAACGAAAGGTTCGAGATTTACTAAATCAGTTGTAAAGATTGTAATTTCAAGTATGTTGGACAAACGAAACAGCCAATTATAGTTAGATTCAAGGAGCATATTACCCATCTCAAAAACGGTACAGCAATCTAGGATTGCCCGATATGTCTGTGATATTGTAGACGATCCGTGATTTAGGTTTCTGAAGGACATTTTGTTACGCTTTCTAAATGAATTGTTAGGACGTTTACTTGATGAGTTCGACTTAATTTAGGCAGACGTAAAATATACAACTTATGCTGATTTCGATTTTGATCAACAAAAATTCACCAAATGTTATCAACTGGAACGTCGCTGCACTGTCTTATATCTCAAATTTTATTTGTTAACACTTATTAAGTAATAAACTGAACTGAATTTGTGGTTGGTTCTTTGTGAAACATTTTGAAAATAATTGTTTTTAAGTAAACACTGCTTTTGGATATATCAAATTACTGTTTAAAATTCTCTACGAATATTTCGACTTTTCAGGCCTTTATCAAGGGTATAGAGTGTATGCACTTTTACACTTTGTACTCTTCATAAAGGCCTAAAAATCCGAGACATTTGTAGATAAGTGAGCGATGATATGCACGTCCAAAAATGAAAGCAAATGGCAGGTATGCTGCCCTCCTAAGCCAAAACTACGCATCTTAGTATTTGGTTATTCTGAGATATTTGACATTTTATGCAGCTAAGCTCGGCACTACTTATTCTTTGTCGCCTTTTTTTTCTATTTTAGGATACAATTTTATGAAACAGATGAAAAAATAATGCTTTAATATTCATTGCATAAATCTATGATTTAACAAAGAAAATGATATACGTCCAATTTGCTTAGAAATTGATGTCAATTATTTCAGTTATATTTACAAAAATTCACATACTTACTGGTATGTAAGTTTTGCATAAAATCCACAAAATAAAATTGTTTGAAATAAATATTTATTTATTTATTGATTTTTTAACCAACGAATTTTCTACTTTTAAATTTAAGAACAAGCCTAACTGCATAGAATTATTTTTTACTCTAAAATCGGTCACATCTATAAATATAAAATTTTATTCTAACAAAAATGAACACTTTACTAAAGAGCAAAAAGTAATGTCTGCTGAATTAAAATAAGATCATCAATCATAATAAAGCATATTAATCTGATGTAGGCAAAGTTTCCCAAAATTTTACCCTATTTTTCATAATTCCTTTGGTATTTTGAATCATATTATTTTTTTGACGCGATATGCCATTTAATTTATCGCACATTTTATTAGTTCCCTATTCTTTGTAACTATTGAATTAAAAAAATAATTTCCAAGAATTCCCTATCAAAATCAGTTTTATATTATTGGGTAAGTTCCTCTTTGAGTAGATACTTGCACTATGCTGTGTATATAAGGTTTTGGATTAATTTTATTAAGTTTGTACTGAGATGGATCATCTCCCAATTGAAAAGGTTATATAATTTCATTGGTAAAACCTCTGTGCCATGAGAGACAGTAAGCATAGCTTGTACAAAATTTTCGAAATCATAAGTTACCCATTCGTTTCATCGATAATTCCACTGAAAAAAGTCTGCTGCTATAAAAGTATGACCCAGTTAAAAATATTTTAAATAATATTGATGAGGAAGAAATAATAAGGTATTTTGAGGAAGATCCAACTATTTCAACTAATAAAGTCGCAAGACTAACCGGAGCGTCACAATGGAAAGTTTGGTCTACGATACGTAGATTTGGATATCATCCTTACCACTATACCCCTGTCCAAGGCTTGGAGGAAGGTGATCCTGGAAGGAGAGTGGAATTCTGCCGCTTTATGTTATTCAGATGCAAAAAGTGCAAATTTTTTAACAAGTATTTTATGGACGGACGAGTCGAAATTTAATCTCCAGAGTATAACAAATTTCCACAACCTACATTATTAGGCAGAGGAAAATCCCAAGTTAACACGTGAAACTAGTTTCCAAACGAAGTTTTCTATTAATGTGTGGATGGGAGTCATTGGCCACTATTTAATAGGGCCACACTTTCTTCCTCAAAATTTAAACGGGGAAATCTATGAAAATTTTTTAAGAAATGATCTGGCGGTGATTTTAGAAGATGTTCCTCTCGCCGTCAGACAGCGAATGATGTTTCAGAACGACGGTTATCCATCACATTACCGGCTGACAGTACGACAGTTACTTGATCAACGTTTCCCTAACCGTTGGATTGGAAGAGCGGGCCCAATACCTTGGCCAACGCGAAGCCCTGACTTAGCACCCCTTGATTATTACGTATGGGGTCATATGAAGGAGATGGTCTATGCCACACCAGTCAATACTATAGAAAACCTTAGACAAAGGATAGTCCATGCTGCCCAACACATAAGGCATAATCTGACAACCAGAGTAACAAGGACGGAAATAAGCAGGCGCTGCCGTGTCTGTATACGGAATAGGGACTCCCATTTTGAGCAAGACATATAAAAATTAAAGTACAACTTTGAAATTAATGAAGAATTAAACTCTACTTTTAAAATGTTTTTTACTGTTTATCTAAAAATAAAATTCGTACTACTTGTGTTATTTTTACTAGTATTTTCTTAGAACTATTAAGGGTACATTGAACATTTGTACCTTGTTAGATAGCTATTGAAATAAGGCAGTTTTTATAATAATTTATACGCGTGTTACGTTAATATTTTTTTGAAAAAACCTAATAGGTAAATTTCATAGCTGTTTAAAAAACAAAATTTTAAAAGTTTTTATTTCAGATGTTCACATGATCGAAATGTTTCCAGATATTTTTCATTCCAAACGGATATCTTTAATATTGGACAAGTAATCCAGTAAAAAAAAATTAAAAATGTCAAATAGATTTTTCGAAAATTAATTTTTAGGACATTAAGATCTACTTTTTGAGAAAAACAAAAAAAATTAAATATCTCAAAAACTATTGAGTTTTGCATATATGCTAGGACTAAATTTACTTCTTAGATCATGCCCCATCACATCTCCAAAGGAATGTATCGAATTACCAGTAACCCTGTATATTTTAGCTTTAATGAAGTTGTAAAAAGTGCTTATAATTTGTTCTTTACTTCTTCCGCATAAAGCTTCATGCCATAGAGAGGCAAGAGGTTTACATTTCTTTTATTTTTCCTACAGATATTTTATTCGAGATTTAGTAGCTTTATTAGTAGAATTTTCATTCTTTGCAGTTATAACAATTATTGTCCAGGTTTTCCTTGTTGTGATTTGAGTTGGGCAAATTAAATATTGCACAATTTTCGCACTCTCCATGACCTAACTTCACAATAGAAATATTTATGTGTTTGGCCACCACTCTATAGACATAGAGGTTGAGGATTCTTTAAAATGAAGTCTTTATGCTTCAGGCAAAAACTCAGATCGCTTGGCAGATAGAATCGATTACTAAGCAAAAGTAATGTATCTCTGAATTTTGTACATTTTGCTTAGAAAAAGTGAGTTACGTCTAATCCCCTTAGGTTTCTCAAAAACTTTTTGTTACTTCTTATTTTATTAGTGATTTTCAATGCTTAGCAGGTAAATAAACGTCCTCTTCGCTTTGGAAATATGATGAGTTTGATATAGGGTTGTTGTAAAACGATGAAATATAGAAATGGATAAATTTTGAGATACGTTATTTTGGCTTAGGAGGGCAGTTGACAAACAAAGCAAAACGATAGCTCGACACGTGCAAATGTGCGTAATTATACGACAGACAGACAATTATTCAAAAATGAATTAACTTTGAATATTATGGAAAACGTACACTTTAGAACTTAACGTTGCAAATCTGGTTATGGAATACTTTGTTGTTAAATGGGGCGGTACATCTCACTTGGAGTGTCCCACTTAAAGGCAGCATCCCCAACTAAAAATTTCGCGGAAAGTATCCTGATGTAAATACTACTGCATAGAAATTCTACCAGCAAACAGGTTCGCACTTTAAGTCTTATTTCAAAAGATATTAATTTGTCTTTGCATATAAAGATCGTGGCTGTAAATAACTTATTCCTGTAACCATCTATCTCATACAATACGGTTCGGCTCAATTAGAGTGTCCCACTTAAAGACAGGCGTTATTTTGCGAAAATAATCGGTTTAGCAAAATGAAATACAGTAGAAAGTTAAAAATTATAATTTTGACACGACGCTTCCGGAGTGTCCTACTTAAAGGCAGAGTCCCCAGAGGATATTATTCACGACAATATATCTACCCGAATCTTCCCGGAAGTCTAAAATTACCATAAATATGAATTCAAAATAGCAAACTCTTACCAAACGGTCGACTAATTACGTCGGGCGCAGAAAACCAAAGAGGTCTTTAGCAGCGGACCGTTTCAGGATATCACCATGCTGGACTAGAATTAAACCTATCTAGCACATATTGTGCGGCCATATGTGAGCCAAGAAGTCATCAGTCGACGGCGTAGCAGAATGTTTATAACCGGTAGCGTCAATTGATATAAATAATAATTTTTTGACAGTTTAGATGGCCGGGATCGTTTGCACATAGATTACTTATATGATTTCGGAAAAAGAATGCATTTAGTAGCCCCAGTATTAATAATTATAATTCTAAATTAAATTGTTATATTTGATGCTGGTTTATATGGATAATTTCGAACGTTAACTAGGTAAAATAATAAATTTCCGAGGTTGAAACTTCTTGGAATCGGTTTGAAGCCAAAACTTTACCTGGTTACTGAAAAGGTCCGAATTAAATCGTCCCAGGTTTAATAATTATCAAAAAAAATTAATATGTATTACTTCAGATACAAAGTTAAACTGGAAACATCAAATTTCCTATTTAATATTAGCTTCACAAGTCTTTGTACTATAAAATAAAATTATATTGCCGGTATAAATATTGAGATATAATAAATCTATATTTCAAACCAAGTGAAACGCCACTGTCACCATTTAATATCTAACCGCGACATTATCTAATCACAATTTTATCAGGCACCATTTGCAAATTATTTGACGCTAAAAACATTTTTCATTAAAGCCATATTGCCCATTAGTTTTTAAATATCCACCTATGCTTGTAGCTTGCAAACTGGGATGGTTTTAATTCGACAGGGGGCAGAACAGCCGATAATATCGCTTTGTATACACTACGTTGAACAATCGCTACTCATACGAATGCACACATTCAAAATATTCCCACACCGAAATTAGTAGGGAAAGTGTATATTTTTTTAATCGATTTTTGCACTTGTTGAGCATGTTGGAATGTTCCATTTCTAAACGATTATTGTAAAATGGAGGAGGAAAGAACAATAGATTAATTTTGCTTTAAGAGTATAAATGTGATAATTAATATTTCAGTAACGAAGGCACCCCATGCGAATGGAAGTTTATATTAATATAAACCAAGAGCGTTTTCTCACATTTTTTTAATTGCTACTAATCCGGTCAAAGTAGCTAAAAAAATATTGGCAAGTGTACAATAATTTGCATGAGCTGAATATTTGTACAGATCTTAGGTACACTGTTTCAAATAAAATATAAAAAATTCCCACCGATCCTACTAAGTCTGTTAAAAAAATTATTTAAAGTCAAAAGTCAAAATAATATTATTGGTTTGTGTAACTTATACATACAAATTATTCTGAGAATATCACTTAAAAGAAATTCAGCCCCTAATTTCGTTTACCTGTATAACCTTGAGCAACATCTGTCTGCTACTCCATTGTTCAAGTGGCGTCGGTCGTATACCTGCTTTTTTGGAAGGATGTAAATAAAATACCTTTAGTGTTGAACGTTCTTGTTACGCTTTTCCTCTATTCGGACCAAAAGAATGCTCAAAACAGAACAAAAGCATAACATATGTGCAAACGGCTAGCTGGTATAGTACGGGAGCTTAAATGGGCCGTGAGCAGGGAAAAATCAATTTTATTTATATGGAAAATATTCTGTGTTAGTCAGTCTAATTTTTTTGTCAATAAAAAAAGAACAATTTAAGGTAAATAATTAGTGATATTTAAATGGCGCCATCTATAGTTTATTCAGTGATGCTCTTTGAATTTTCAAAACAAATTTCTATAGAAAATTTGAATTATCTGAAATGTTCAATAAATCGACAGTAATTTAAAATAATAGAGAAAATTGATTGAAAGAATGTGCACACAAAAATATATTTATTATATAATAAATTTCTAACAATTAAAACAGATATTACCAAGTTGCTTATTGGCAGTTGGTCGATTTGAAAAGTTCCCTACTAGTTCCGATTTCCAGTAGTCTTGATCCTCATTGATTATTTAAATGCTCTAAAAAGTAGAAAATAAACTTTGAAGTAAATCAAACCCATCATTTTGTTACATTATATAATTATTTTTATGATATAAAAGCTTGTCGGGAGCAATCTCCTTTACACAGAAAAACCTCTCGACTCGACAAAAATTTATTTCCCTCACTGGAGCCGTCCCTGATTTTCGAAATGCGGGATGGTTGAAAGAGCCCAATCCTATAACGATAATCTCATACCATTTTTAAATGTGTATAAAACACCTGTAAATCACAAATAATCAATATAAGTCCAGCCAGAGGATGGATGGATCACATTATACTCTATTTTTTATTTTTATTTTTTTTTTAATGCCTTGTTTATATTTACGTCCTGGCGGAGTTTAGCTACAGCTACTCTCCCACTCAACCAGGACGGCGAAATGAGATGAATACGAAAAAGGCCCTCTTGTTGGGAAAATAAAAAATTGTTGCAGAGGGGCTTAGAGCTGAGACCCTAGAGGACGTTCGTGCACTTATTTTTGATGTGAGAAGCCTTTGGGTTCGATTTCTGTAGCGGTAGTTAAGGTTAATTTTATTTAACACTATATAGTCTTTTTGAGTTCTGACAGGGTCAACGACTACACCCTTATATGGTATTCTTGGAAAAAACCACACTTGGTTTAAAACGAACGAACAATTATTTATTTAAGGTTTTTCTGAACAGAGTTTAAAATAAAGGGTAATTTTATTTAACAAAATTTTCTTCTTTTTGTGGGTAACTATTCGACAGCATAGTGGAATTTTGCAAAAATGTTTATTAAAGTATTTGTCTTGATTCTTTTGAAAAAAATCACTTTTTTGTTTAAAACTGAGTGGGCCGCGAAGGCGAAATGAAATGGGACCACTTAAGGCAAAAGGATTTACTAAAAATTAAATAGGGGCCACTTAAGACGAAGATTCTCTAAGATTAGACGGGACCACTTAAGACGAGGATGTACTAAAAACTAAATGGGGCCACTTAAGGCGATTTCCTAAAACTATCTCTTTTTAACCAGGTTGGCCTGGGAAGCTAGATCTGAACGGCTACTCACGAAAAGTATGCAGGGACAGGGAGTAAGAAAGCCTAACTAGACGGTGGGTATCTGCAACTTGAGTTAAATAGTAACCGGACCGGAAGAACTTACAAATTAACTTATTACACTTTTAAATAACTTTTTCCACTAAACCACTTCGCGAATACACAACATAGGAGTCACCGTCCAAACTGAACTTGCCTAGGGTAGGCTGTGCTCGGGTATTTATACGTTTGGAAAAGTTGCGTTTATCGTGCCCCATCGAGTCTCGCATCCCGTTTTAAAACGTCTGGAAATCGCTCCGTGCGGGCGAGGATGAGTCATTGATTGCGACACATTGCACAATACTGAAGATTTAAGATTTAGAACATTAAAGTTATATAGAAAAATGGGCAATGAAAAGAGGAAGTTATTAACGTTTAATTGACACAATCTGAAACGACCCGGTAAAGTATTAACGGAGGTCCGATATTGACGAGTTGAAATGATATGAGAATGTTCCCGATAGGTGCGTGGTGTCTGGAAATAAGATATGAAAATGTTCCTAACAGGTACGAATTAAGTTTGAATCGAGATATTGTATGCCGTATTACGAGGAGCGATCAAAAGTGGCGAAAATTAAAATAGCAATCGGGTTGGAAGAAATTGATGAAATTAAATAGAACATTAAGACTCAATGCACGGAACGTGGTTTGAAGTATACCACGGGTGGTCAAAAAGTGAGAAGAAATAAAATGCAAAGTAGTTGCAAGAAAGTTATGAAATGAGTTAGAATGTTGTGGTGAATCTGTTATGAATGGACAGATTGAATGTTTGAAGTTTGATATTGGTGAATTTGTTATTTTAAAATTATCGAGTGCTTGTGAATTTTTTCAGATTTATGTGACCTTGACTGTGGTTTTTCGATGCAAACAGTGTCTGGTTGGCTTTTTTATATGGTTTGCCATAGTGCATGGATCGATATGATTTTTTGATTATTTTTGAAATTTTTTGTTTTTGTATTTTGATTTGTAGGGGACATACCCTTCAACAGAGATGCCGTTCACCCATCCAAGTGACGGACTCGACCAACGCTGTTTAACTTCGCCGATCGAGGTCTCAGTGTTTAAACCGATGACGGTACCTCACTTTGCTGAACAGGAATAGTTAAGCCATTCCCCAAAAAAGTGCGCCATATTTAAATAGAATTGTTCTATTGGTTGACTTCTTAAATCTCATAATGCAACCAACCGTTTTATGTTTTTGATGTTGTTTAGTTTTTGGCGTTTGTTAAAAATTGCTGTTAAGTTATTCGTTATATTTATTTGCTGTTATTCCCATTCATTTAATAAAACAATATTTTTAAATACTTTGGTGTACATTTGTGTATATTAAGGTACGTAATGAAAATAATTAATGTTGATTAAATGTCAGAATCACTTTTTCATTTTGATGTTAGAAATTTTTTCGATTCATATTAATTATGAACCAAACTGAAAAATTGGAGAGCCAGTCATTTTTCAGTTGAAGATAAGCAACGCGTTTTAAATATTTATAAGGTTTGTGTTAGAGAGAATTTGGATAACCCTAAGACACAAAAAGTCGAGTTTACTGCAAATGCGGCAGGTAATTTTGGACAACATCGATGATAAAACCAAAAGTGATGTTTGATGTTTAATTCATTCTTTTTTCAAAAGAAGTACACCACCAACTAACTCTAGATAAAATATTAGCGGCAGTGGATGAAAACGAATATCTACCTCAACTTAAACTAAGAACTTTGAAGGTATTGATCAAAGAAATTGGCTTTCGGTGAGTAAAAATAAATTTCATTTCTACATGTTTTAATGTAATTATACCTGGTATTGTAGTTCCTCAAAAAGATCACGCAACAGTGTTCTTAGAAAAAAAAACGAGTTCATTACGTGGAGGCGACGTTTCCTGCGAGAGATCCGAAATTATTACGAAGAAGGCAAGAAATTGTACTTCTTAGATGAGACTTGGGCGAACGCTGTCCATATTGTAATTAAAGTATGGAAGAACACAACAATCTTGAATCTAAAGAGGTTGCCTTACAGTACTTTATATAGGATCGGCTTCGTTGAGAATGGTTTGCTCTGCTTTCAATCGAAGAAAACGGGAAACTACCATGAAGAGATGAATGATGTAGTTTTATAAAATTGGTTTGCTTAAATTCTGGGACGCTTGGCCGAACATTCTGTGGTTGTGATGGACAACGCTTTCTATCACAGTAGAGTAACGGAGAAAATTTCGAGTTCTGGTACGAAAAAACAGATATACAAGCCTGATTGACAAGTCGATTATTTACGAAGCAGATGTGGTGAGAACCGAACTCCTACATATTTTCAAACAGTCTCATAAATGTAAACTGCTTCATCCTATATCATACAAATGTATCATGTCAATTTCCATTTAAAAATCCAAAAATTAAGTATAAGTATATAAATATATATATTTGTAATAAATAAATAAATAAATACGTTAAAGAATTTTAGATTTTTTTATATTTATTTAAAACTATATATTTTCTCACCATAATTCCTCAAAAAATATTACATCAAATTTTCCCGCTTTTATAAATTTGGCGCGTGTAAAACTAGTAATTCCATACATTGGTCAAAGCGAACATAAATTAATGGGGAGTGGCATAACCAATTCTATTCAGTAAATAGAGTATAGTACCCTTAAAGCTTTAGATCTCTAATTCGAATTTTTAGCCACAAAAATTATGTAACTTTGATTACTACTATTAATGAAGATTTGAAAAGATTTACTGATAAATTTAGTGCAAATAAACTAAAAATAAACGAAACTAAATCAAAATATATGTTTATAGGGTCAGATTTTGCAAAAATTTTTGCAATTTACAAAATGAATAAAAGTCAAAATTGGCGAAAACAATTTAATTTTGAAGATGAAGTTAAATACTTGGGATTATTAATAGATAGGAACTTAAAATTTGAGAAACATGTGGACTATATTTCTAAAAAAATTGGTAAAAAAATAAGATACTTTTA
Organism: Leptura quadrifasciata; assembly: GCA_963675555.1. Classification (NCBI taxonomy): domain Eukaryota; kingdom Metazoa; phylum Arthropoda; class Insecta; order Coleoptera; family Cerambycidae; genus Leptura; species Leptura quadrifasciata. The sequence goes on from OY776675.1 coordinate 132,280,235, forward strand.
TAGAATTAGTAGATACATTTCCATAAACATTAAAGTAACATTATATAACAGTATTATTTTACCCCATTTCACCTACTGTTCATCAGTTATACATGGTTGGACAATAGTGCGTCGTACCTCGATATCTCGAGTTCTACGATAGCTAGAAATTTTTTTAAAAATTGCAAGTAAATTAGATAAAAAAGAATATAACTGATAATTATTTGCGAACATACAGAACGAGCCAAGATGAAATTACGGGACGAAGTGCCTTTTTTCATTTTTTGAAGCCTCTTTCTAGGCTCTATTCATTCCTATATTAGCATAGAATATCTCCCAACCATTTGGATGTAATGAATTTTTTTGTTGAAATAATGCAACCTGCAGATAGATATTAAAAAAATCACCACAGTCACAATTATGGGTTTTAAGAAAAACTTATATGAATACCAGTTACGAGATATCTAATTCATGTTTTTGAATCATTTTCATTTCCTAAAAATTTACAGAGTAGCCAAAAATTATTTTTCAATTAAGAACATTTTAAATTGAATTTTCTCAATTTTTTCAAATGAAAGGCAGTTATTATTTTTTCCTTCAAATTGTGTGCTGCTGTTGATGCGTCTCTATAAACAATTTCCTTCACGTATCTCCAAAAAAAAGAAATCCATTTTGTAAGATCTGGGGATCTAGCAGGCCATTTAGTGGGTCCATTTCTTCCAATCCATTGATTAGGGTAGGTATTATTTGAATGGTCTGCAACTGCATTTAAATAATATGATGGAGCACCATCTTGCTGAAACCACATTCTATTTCGAATTCATTCAGGTAGATTTACCAATAATTGTGGCAGATAGTTTTCCAAAAAATGAAGATAAATACCTCCAGTCAATGTACCATCAAAGAAATATGACCCTATTACATGTTCTCCAATAATTCCTCCCCAAACATTTATAGACCATCTGTCTTGGTTACCAACTTGCATAAAAAGGTGAGGATTTTCCGAAGCATAATAATGGAAATTGTGCGTATTAACAAATCCATATTTATGAAAAGTTGCCTCATCATTGAATAAAACAGTATTGAAGGAGTTGACATCATGTTGCATTTCACCTCTGGCCCAATTACAAAATTGTAGGCGCTTTTGAAAATCGTCATCAGATAATTCCTGGTGCATTTGAATATGTTATGCGACCGTCTATTTATTCCTACTAATAAGCTCACTTCTCTTTGACTAACATGGGGATTCTCAACCGTTGCCAGCACCACAGAAAACTCATTTTCTTCGTTCACAACATGTTTTATTCTTTCACTTTTTTATATTCGACATTTCCAGTTTCCAGAAATCTATCGAGAAGGTTTTGGAAGCTGCTAACATCAGGAATCCTTCTTTCAGGAAACGTTGGTGATAAATTTTATTGGCAAGTAAACAATTTCTGTCTGACTCGCCCAAAACAAAAGTCATATCTACAAGTTCCGCTTTTTAAAATTCATATTGTAAAATTCCAAATATTTCAAATTCAATACAAATTTAACGACCGATAAGTGTGATAAACGCTCCTTTGTACACGACAATTTATACCAAACTAAGGTTTTATTGCTTGTCGAATAACTAAAACAGCACAAAAATGTACAAAAATACATTACAGTAATGGACCGGTTAAATACTATTTACTCATTTCAATGGATTGGAAGAAATGGTCCCACTAAATGGTCTCATTTCAAAATTGCATAAAACGTGTGTCAATCAAAATGGGCAACACGTCGAATACCTATTATAAATTTTTCTAATGAATTATTTGAGGGAATCTCTTTTTTAAGTTTATTCTTGAATTTGACACTTATTTATTTATAAAACGAAAATGGTTGCAATTAGTCATAGGGAAGTATTCACAAAAAATGTTCGTTTTTCATTTCTACATCACATCGTCTAGAATATACAGGGTATTCCATTTGAAAAAATTGATTAAATTCAATTTTAAATGTTCTTAATTAAAAAATAATTTTTGGCCACCCTGTACATTTTTAGAAAAATGAAAATAATTCAGAAACATTAATTAGATGTCTCATAACTGGTTTTCACATAAGTTTTTCTTAAAACCCGTAATTGTGACTGGTGATTTTTGTTAATATCCATCTGCAGATTGCATTATTTCAACAAAAAAATTCATTACATCCAAGTGGTTGGGAGATATTCAATGCTAATATAGGAATGAATAGAGCCTAGAAAGAGGTTTCAAAAAATGTACTGATATACATAGCATTCCATTTTTTAAAAAAGCACTTGGTCCTGTAATATCGTCTTGGCTCGCCCTGTATGTTCGAAAATAATTTCTAGTCATAGACTTTTTTATCTAGTTTACTTGCAATTTTTAAAAAAAATTCGTAGAATTCGAGATATCGAGATCCGACGTACTATTGCCTCACCCTGTATATGTATCACAAGTAAACTGTTGCAGACTGCAGATTCTACAAAATAAAGCATTGCGTATTATTTTAGGAGTAAATCGATATACAAGATTTAATTTAATGTTAGTGGAAGTATTAGGCTGGCTTGATATTAAAAAGAACATGTATATTCAAACAAATGATATTTGTTTACAAAATATTAAATAAAATGGTACTAGAATATTTGTCCTCAAGAATGGTGAGTGTAAGCGAAGTCCATTAATAATAATAATAATAATATTTATTTTCATAAGACTTACAACAATAAGCATAGAAATTGTCATAGAGTCATAGTTAGAGATTAAAATGTACCTAGGTTGGTATCTGTACTACATAAATTAAAATAGAGTATACATTAAAAAAATTGGGCAATCACAATCATAATAAATAGACTAGTTATACACATAAACTGTTACAATATTCATTGTATTCGCGGACAGAATGGAAACAATGTTCAATTTAAAACTGTCTGACTAGACGTTTAAAATGGTTGAAGCTGTCACCATTTTTTATATTGTCAGGTAAGTGATTGTACATTGGAATCGATGAGAAAAGGTCCTTTCTCTACTTGTGTGATTCTATGCGCTGTTACATATGGTGTATTTATTTATATCTCCGCATTTTTTATAATGTATAATGTTCTTCCTGACGTAACACACACTTTCAAGAATATACATGCAGGGTAAGTTTAACATACTTCTCAGTATTTTTTTTTTGATGAATAAAGATTTGGTTTACACCCGAACAGTTTCCTCAACATATTATACCATACAATAAAATATAATTTATAGAGCCATAGTAAAATGTTTTTAGAGTGTTTATATTAACACTGTCTCTTAACCGCCTGATCATAAAATGTTTCGTTGCAAGCCTAGATGCGAGATCATTGATGTGTACCTCCCATGATAGATGCTTGTCCATCTGTAAACCTAGAAACTTGATGTGATTTTTTTGAATGAGTGTATTACTACCTGATCTTATTAACAAAATACTGTCAGGCTTTATTCCAATTGGAGTATATAAAAGCAAGTCAGTTTTTTTAGAGTTTAGTACTAGGTCATTACTGCTACATCATATTTTTGTTTGGTCAGCTAGTTTATTTAGCTTTTTGCTTACTTCATTTACGTTTTCTCCGGTAGTTAGACCAGAAAAATCATCAGCAAATAATGTTAAAAAACCATCAGCAATATACGTCGTTTTATCATTAATACATATGATGAACACTAGAAATAAAAAAAACTCTTACGTAAATAACACAACTAAAGCTCTCACAATAGTTACTTCCATAATAGTATTATTGAATATAATTCTTTACCCAATGAACTAAAAACTGTTAAAAAAATTTGGTGTATTTAAATCAAAAACTTGTTGAAAATGTAAAAGAGAAATTGTTAAATATATGTAAAATAATGTTTACTTAGGATCATCTTAATTTATGAATTTGATATATTTTAAATTTAATATTTGTATAATGTTGTAATACACGTACTAATTCATTAATTTTATAGTATCAGGTTTTTTGAATTTGTTTTTTATTTGTTTGTATATTCGTATTGTATTAACTTTGGATAAATAAATGATATTCAATTTATATGATACTTAAATTAATTATTTGGCTAAGTGGAAGAGCAGATGGTTACTTGTAAATCTGCCTGAACTTCGCCAGTTGTAAATTATACAACTTGGAAGTTTACAATAGAGACATTTATTATTATTAATACCAATAATACGTATTAACATCGAGGAAGGAAACAACAGTTCGTTGCTGCCACATAAGGTGCATTACTGTATTGAACTTTTCTGTAGTTTGCATATATTATGCATGCCAAAATAGAAATGCCCATGCTCAAACTAGACGTGCAACGTCAGATATTTGAAGGTATACACGATTTAAATTTATCCGATATTAAATAATCTTCGGAGGCGTATATCAAAGCAGATTCAACTTCCTGGAACATCCTAATTAAAATGCATCTACCTCGACCGAACGACTGATATTGATGGAGAAAGAGGAGAGAAGAGAACGTAGTTTAGACGCTATGCTTGAAAAATTGGCCCGAGGGAAGCGGTAAAATATTTCAGTGTATTATTTTGCTAGTGAAAAAGATTCTCTCTAGGAAGGATAATAAAGACCCTGATAAATACAAAATGTTTAGCATGAAACAACGAGGGCCTGAAAAACTGGCGAACTATTTAAATAAAATATTACCTATTATTCACGGACAGCCTTCTCTGTGTCTAGACAAGATAACATAGAAAAACAAAAAACGAACGAAGATCTCAACTTTAAATGAGAGAATCAATGATAATGGATTTGAATTTCCTGTAGTACCGTGCATCAGTATATTTCTGTGGGAGTTTCGTCGTTTCAAGCTTAATTTTTTAATTTAAATATTTAATTTCTTATTATTAATATTATTTCAAATAAGCACTGCTTTTAGATGCTTCTACATTACATATTTAGAAATAGTCCTCACATGTTTCAGCTTCTTAGGTCTCTATACAGGGAAATTAAAGACGAATAATGCACCAATTTTTGTGAATGCGAACTACATTAATAGTAAAAGCAAATCTCTTACAAATCTTATGTCATTCTACAATTTAAACCAATACAATGACATAACCAATATCTCTGGTCCCTTATTAGGTCTGCTATTTTCAAATTAATATAAAATGTAAAATTGGTTATGATCAGGTACCAATCGTAATTGAAGATAGTTATGGCTGGGGATTATAATAAAAAAATTAACTACACAGAGAATACAACCGAAGAAAGATGTCGTTGTTTATATGAAAAATAAATAGCTGATATTTCGAGGGATTCAAAGCGAAAATAGTTTGATTTTTACATTCCTAATCTATGACAATACGTTCAATTTTGAGTATGTTCATTCTCTGTTTCTTATAATAATCTGAAAGATCTAAAAATAGAATTATTATTTTCTATGATTGCACTTCTTTCTAGTAACTGTTCGGTGGCTCAGTAGGCTAAGACGCTCTGTATTTAATCAAGAAGGAGTTAGGAGTTAGGAGGAGTCCGCGCGATGGTTGCACGACCGGCCCGAAATGGCTTCTGGGGAGGTACTGCTTGTATCAATGTTTTGAGTTGAATTGACGTTTACTATTTCTAACATCACCTGTTATGACGATGGCTCCAATACTGATTGCAGATAGACTTTTTCTTCATTAAAAAATATAATCATGTGGTTAGACGACATGTATAGTAGGGTGGAGCGAAAATTTTTTTCTTGAATCTTTGAAGCCTATATATGCAAAAGTTGCTCCTAGGAACACATAATGTGTGTGTAAAATTTGAGTTACACATAGCATCATGTTTAGGTTCCTAGACGACCTTCAATTTTGATAATTTCCGTCACAATTCAATTATATTTATAACTAGTGTAGATTATGAATGCTAAATGTCACTGAACTGCACTGTCAACGTATTCGTCTTACCTCCTACTACCCGAGTTACGTCTCCTGCTTCTAATCTTCATGGCTATCAGATAGATGTTCTGTGGCTATCAGTAAGTAAACGGACATCAGACAAGTCGGTGCTTGATATGTGTGCGTAACAGTGCGCCATTAGTGACGGGAGAGTGCAAGTCGTCTGCTTTTTATGATCATAATCATTAGTCAGTCAGTAATACTTGAACATAATTGTTGAAAATGCCTAAAACTCGTAAAGAAAATGAGTGTGAAGTGTTTGGTGCGCCCGCTGAACTAAAAACCAATATGCTCCCAACTTATTCGGATGTAATGAAAAATAATTTGTTCATCAGATCTTCGCTCAAGGAGCAAATGAAATAATAAAGATGTTGGCGAAATTTCCACAAACATGATGTTAAGCATAAAAAATGTAGTTTCTGATCAACAGATTTTGCACAAGGTCAAAACGTACAATGAGAAATTCAAGGCTATTAAGAAAAACACGAAATCAGCAATCAGCATATAATAAAAGATGTCTTGAGAAGCTAGATTTATTTAAAACTGCGAGTCATAAGCTATTTGATAATTTCGTTTTGCAAATGTGAAGATTTTCTTCTTTGCCATTGCACATATAAAATAATAAGAAGAAAAGAACGAAAAATATACCAGTCTGGAAAACTGAAGAAGTATGAAGATCAAATGAGTCAAAAGCAGACAATTGAGATGAAAGACAAGCTAAGTTCAGGTAACAGTGAAAATGAAGTAACTATTTCTAGTGATGATGATGACAACTTTGAAATCCCTTCAAGGATTATCCCATCTACGTCGAAGACAGTTTCACGATCGCAAGCTAGAATAAAACTGCCACATCTAGCTGCAGCTTGTGACAGAACAGGTATATCCGATAGGTCAGTATCAATTATAGTAAATTCTCTTCTTAAAGATATTGGGGTTATTACTAAGCAAAATCTCTCGAAAGTCATCGATAGAAGCAAAATAAGACGAGAACGTAAAAAATGCAGTAAAGATCTTTAGGATACTTGCCATAAAAATATTGAAATAAGCGGAATTTACTTTGATGGAAGGAAAGACAAGACCTTAGCTTTAGAAAAAGTTGGCTCGAAGTATCACAGAAAAACTATTACTGAAGAGCACATTGTTTTGGTTTCTGAGCCAGGAGAGAAGTATTTAGAACTACATTGCTTCAGCATCAGGAAAGCCAGCTGTATTAAGACAAGTATATTAAATTTTCTGGTAAATATATGTATTAGAAACTTATTCGCAAAAAATAATGGATGGTAGTTGGATGTGATGGAACTGTGGTTAACACGGGAGTGAAGAACAGTGTCGTAAGACAACTTGAAACTGTTATAGGCAAACCAGTACATTGGTTCATATGCTTATTACATTGTAATGAATTACCTCTGTGCCATTTAATGGATCACGTAGATGTAAAACTAACGATTCAAAAGGCTTCTCCGGTGTCATTGGAAAAGTTTTCGATAAATGCGAAAATATGCCGGTAGTTACTTTTGATAAGATACATGTAGAACTGCCTCAGATTACATTGAGCAGTTTAAGTACAGATCAAAAGTATCTTTACGAGATGTGTTCAGCAATTTCAGATGGCAAAGTGTCCTTTGATTTAGCTCAAAAAAAACCAGGAAAAATGGCTTATTCACGGTGGTTAACCGCTGCAAATAGAATTTTGAGCTTAATATAGCAACTGAGAAACCTTCTGAGGAGCTACTGGTTCTAACACAATACATTGTTCGAGTGTATGTATTTAGCTGGTTCAAGATTAAAACTAAATCCTCGTGTACAGACGGTCCAAAACACATTTTCTATCATCAGGGAATCACAGTCCTTATCAAATTAACTAAAGGCAATAGTAGGTCGAGTTATTGAACGCAATGCGAATTTACGTCATCCAGAAAACATTTTATTAGCCATGTTAGCTGACAGCAGAAAGTACATTCGCGTATTAGGTTTGAGACGAATATTGAAATGCAGATCCCAAAGCAATAATAGTCAAATAATTCGACAGTTCGAAGTATCTAAATTGAACTTCAGTGCTGAAGACTATATTGACTTGATCGATTGGACGTCTGTCATTATAACTGAACCACCACTAACGAAAGAAATATTAACTGATACCTTGCAAATGACGATTTTAGATGTATTTGAACAAATTGACATCTCAATATTCTTGCCACACTCAAGTAGTGGAGAGATGTATCTCTCTGGTAACTGGTAACAGAAGTTTCGGTTTCAGTCTGTGGGCAAGAATCAAGAGACGGATTCATACATGCAAGGATTACATCACGGCAAAGCTTATCGCAATTTGAAACCAAAAAAAAGAATTCTTTTTAAATCTTGGACTATAAATTTAGTAATTTTTAAGAATGTAAACATATGTTGGAAATATCAAATTAAATTTTATTTCACTTATTACAGGAACCTCAAGAACTTTTTTAATGGATAGAATTTTTTTTTATTACTGTTTAGACCATAATGCAAATTTTTATTATATAGGGAAAGTAAAAAAAAAGAATAAAAATTTTCCAAATTTTTTTTTTCCATTTCAATATAGGAACCTCAATATCTTATTTTTATAGCTTCAAATTTTGAGAGATAATTCAAAGAACCCATATACAACTTCCTGCCATATAGGCGAAACAAAGAAAATATTTTTTTTTCATACGAATTCACTCCACCCTCATCTAGAGGGACTCAAGAGTTTGTGGACTGGACACTAGGTGGCGCCATATTATTAATTATTATATCTCTAAGAGTACAACGGTTACTCAAGGTCAACTCATCTGGTGTGATTTAATTAACACTTGCTCAGCGGGTCCCATGCTCAAAAATAAGTGAAAACAGGTAAAAATGATCCCATACTCAAAATTTCGCGAGTGGGTCAATTGCCAAAAAATATCGGGGGCGCGGCGGGCCAATAGCCAAAAATTGAAAATTCCCACGGTCATCAAAATTTTCCCAGGCTCAACCGTCCCAATGCCTACTATATTAACATCTCCTATATCGAATTTCATTATTTTTTTTAATTCGTCAACAACCGAAATTATTTAAATTCTTGTCAGAGAGGCAGAGGTCCCAGGTGGAGCCCAAAAACAAGTTTTCATCGAATCAAATATTTTTAAATTTTTAAAATAAATATTGCAAAGTAAGTAAAAAATTGCGTGGAAAAGACCTTTTGCAAATTTTTCATCAGAGCACCAGGGGTGAATTTGTGGAGGTCTTGAACCCAGCTTTTTTTATTCAGAATGGAAAATTGTATGTATTTTTAGATTCTAATGTCACAGCATTGGTGTAGTTACAGGAATGGCCCAATACAATTTTTCGTAGGATCGAAAGAGGTAAAATTTATTCTGAGTAGAAAATTGTATCGAAAAGGTCTTCTACGAAACTCTCGTCTAAAAATCGTTTTTGTTAGCTAATTCATAAAACCTTAAGAAATATTTCAAACAAAAATATAGCAATATGGGTAATTATAATATTGCACAATACTTGTAGAATTGTCGAATCGGAAAGTTAATTTTCAAATTTCTCGCCAAAGCACCAGAGGCAGAGGCGGCCCCAAAGAAGGCTCAAAATTTTTCACGTCGAATATCCTAACCCTCAAAAAATTTACCTAATTTTCAAAGATATTTCAAATAAATATTTTGTAATATGTGGAATTATATTGAAAACGCTCTTTGCAAATTTCTTGTCAGAATAAACGTCGCAAAGAAAATTGCGGTTAGGTTAATATTACGATCTACCAAAAAGAATTAGAGAGTTAAAAATATATTCAGAATATGGAATGATAAGAAAGTGTTATCGAGGTGCATCTACCCGAGACCGATTTAAAAACTATTGATACAACTCTCTATCCTGAACAATTTTTAATTAATACAACAAAAAGGAAAGAGAATGTTATAAGTTTGACGCGTACGTTTGTATGCCTGTATGTCTGTGGTTTGATATCCCTTGTTTTAGATTTCTTTAAACATTTATTTAACGTCGGCCTATTTCCGCTACTGAGTCCTAACACCAACGCCTGTAGACGAGCTACTCCCAACCAAGAATTTTGCAGAACCTCTTCTCTTTCGAAAATTAGGGAACTTTTACTTGTCTAACATTTAACAAACAAGAGACCGACGGCTTTACATCCCCTCCGAAGGATGGTATATCCCCTACACAATCCTCGCCTAAGATTGTGTAGCATCCGCGCATAAACTGATATACAAGCCGCTAGAAGATGTGAGGCAAGTACGCGGTCCCTTGTTTTAGTTGAAAGGGTTCTATTAGTGAATTTTCTTTTTTTTTATTATCATATCACCAGACCATCAGCCATTCCTTAGAAAACAGAAAGTTACAAATATAATTTACTATTCCTTTTTTTATTGTTAATTTAATTAAATAATGTTTGATAAAATGAATGAAGTAAGTAAAAGTACGGCAAATAAAATATATTAGTATTAGTTAAAACAAAAATGATTACCATAAAATTGTCTGAATGAAACGGAACCAAAAGTAGTTGCCAATTTTCAGATATCAAAAACTTTAAATATTACTCGCGATGTACCGCAAGGCTCAATTGTGGGCCCTTTGTTGTACACAATTTGCACAGTTAATTTTGACCCTTATCTCCGTCATTGTTAACATAATTTTTGTGCTGATGACACCCAAATTTATCTCTCGTTTAATTATTTAGATGCGCGACAGATCAGTGAAAGTTTGAACCAAGATATAAGTAGGTTAGTGAATGCTGCCGAAAATCATTACCTGTTCATTAATGCTGCAAAGTCCTCTTTGAGATAACAGTTATAGTGGAAGAGCATATGGCTAGATTAGGGCTTTCGTGGGAAATAAATGATTAAAGTTGGGGACATAGTTATTTTATTAAAAGGCATGTTTCCACTTTCAGCTTCGCAGGCCTCACCTTCTACACCTCCTGAAGGTTAAAATATTTTAATTAAGATATCTTAAGATCTATTCATCGTAGAAAAATTGTTTTTCCGCCAAATTAAAGGTCTCTTTATTACGAAGAAAAAAAGTTATTCAGAAGAAACATCATTTTTAAGAGAAAAAAAGTCCGGCGAAACCGGAAGTGAAAAAAATCAATTGTACGTCAAAAGCTGCCGCTTATTATGTATGTAGTATATCCTAAATTTCAATCAATTATCTTCAAAACTAAAGAAGAAAAGGGAGTAATAACATGATCCTGTTACACCCGGTATATGTACCAAAAATGATAAGCAGGAAAAGGGTTGGACGGAAGAGCAGATGCTGTGACCTTGGTTATAGTGAATTGAGAATCAACCTTTTTATCCCTGACTTGATATTTAATTACTTTATATTCCTAAAAAATGTATATACTTACGGGATAAATAACACGATAATAGTTTGTTTGTTTAGTTTAAAAAGTGTGACAAAATAAAATTAAAATCAAAAATATTCCAACACAAATCCACTGATATTGAATCGAAAAAAATAATATAATATGGAATATCTAGAAAAAAAAGTTATTGGCTATAGTTATTTAAAAAATGTTATTTGATGTATCATCACGAGACTACCTTGTTAAAATCGAGCCCCACATTGGGCGCCAAATAAATTAATGCTATTAGTATTTCTTATGTGGATTTCTAGGGGAGATAATAGAATAAATAACATTTTGCTGTCACACGTTTCGGTATCTAATAAATGTATGTTATGCTACTTGCCATGCGTTAGTGACAAATAAATTATTCTCACGACTTGAAAGCCAAATGTTTTGACGTTATCATATTTTTATTATTAGAAATAAATTTTGATACCTCCCATATATCAATTTCTTTTAACAGGCCCTAGTTGATTCATTTTCGATGGTAGATTTATTTTAATTATTGATTTTTTTTAGATCAGTATCTCGATTTTATGCTTTAAAATCATTCTCTTTTTGTTCAATTATTGTGATGATTATTTCACAGTGATAAACTTTTATTGTCAATTTATATATTTAACGAGCTCTGAGCAAAATCGATAACAATAACATTAAAAAACAGGTTAAAATAAATATCATTTAAATCTTACCAATCATCTGTAAACAATTTATAGCAGGTTTATTTAGTTTCAATGTTCTACATAAAATAACAGTCCAATATAATCAAAATATATAAAATGCCTGATAATGTATCAATTGCAGATAATACAATGACACTGAAACAAATATAAAGAAATGGTGAAATGATATATAAACTTTCCACACAGACATTTAAGGGACAGATTTCTTATCGCCCATTAACGCAAAATATCCGATCTTTCACTACCGGCTTAGTTAGATCCGTGAAGAGACAAGAGTGACAGTTAGTGAGAAAAACTCTTCGCTCTCAGCAATTCCGGTATGCGAGATAGAAAGCTAGCCGAAATGCTGATTTCATCTGTAAAATTTTAATATACACCTACATCAAAATCGTCTGGAGTGCTAGGGAAAAATTATTTTATTTTATAAAACAAACTATTGTAAGAATATTTTTTTTAAACTTGTCTACACCGCATCTTATGTATTCAACTGACTTCCGCAAAGCCTTCAATAAACCAAACTTATCTTATAAACTGCGCAGTACCTGCACTTTCTGAATATCTATTAACTGTCTGAATATTATCTTTCGGTTCTCTCTCTATTCATTATCATTGAATCATGATATTCTCCCTTAGAAAAACTTTAATATTAGTTTTTCGGATAAACTAATTATGGAATAATAATAATGTTTATTTACTTAAGTTTACATAATACAAAACTTACAAAAATTTATTATAAGAGGAAATAAAACAAATAATCACAGAAGTAGGTAATAGGCAAAGAAATATATGTATATAAAACAAACGCAATTAATTTTAGGTAAATGTAACACAAAATAGACTTCGGTATTATAGGTCAAGGATTACCAAAGAGGCCATAGAGATAGAAAAAATACCACAAAATCTTAATAAACGGGATGATACGCAGAGATTGCCCAGTTCTTGGAAGTCGGCTCTTGTGGGAAGATACGTAACCGAAAACACACGATGATCCACCGTGGACGAACCAATCAAGAGGAGGTACGTTCAAGTATTGACAAATAGTGAAGAAACACAACAACCTGCCCGAAATGGACCTAGTCAGAGCCGAGCGCTGACCAATCAAAGAGAACCACGGCATTCTGCGGCACCGATTGACCACGAGATTGCCCGACCACCAGCGAGAAGTCACGTGGAGCGTGACGTTTCAGCGAGGCCACTAGTCGGGTTGGCTCATTCGCCCGCTACGCCTGCCACAGGTGGTGGGGGACCGGTAACACGTAGCCAAAGGCGCAAGCGCGCCCTAGACTGCAGCATATATAAGGAGCCGCACAACGCGGGGAACGTCAGTTCAGTAGTTCCTCGAGTAACGAGGAGCAGCAGTAGGCAGCTTTCAGTATATATATAGGAACTATTTAGTTTATGATGTCATGTATTATACGTATTACACTTCTAGGCATTTCTAGAAACCTTTTTTTGGTTTTCTGTTTGAATTTTCCGAAACTATCTATATCTTTAAGCTCATTCGGTATAATCTTAAATAATCTGGTTGAAGTTTCTCTGACCAATGACCTTGTGGCTTCTTGGCACCTGTAAACCGCTCTGCTTTCATCTTGTCTCATGAAAATGCGAGATTTTCTGTATTTTAGTTTTATTTTTAAATATGTTCTTGAGAATAGTGAAACAGAACAATTGTCTAATGTCAAGAACTCCACTGTCTTTAAATATTGCATTACTAGGGTAAGTAAGGTTTTTACCATATATTAATTTCAATAACCATTTTTGGAGAACATTTAGATTATTCAGATGGCAATCGCTAACTCCTCCCCACCCCATAATGCCGTATGACAGATGAGATTGTACTAATGCATAGTGGAGTGTTTTAATGTAAGCTATATCCAAGGAACTTTTTAGGTATTTAAATCTAGACAGAACACCTCTAATTTCTTGTGTAATATGCTTTGTTTGTAGGTCCCATCTCAGATGTCTATTAATAATGATCCCAAGGTACTTTATGGATTCAGCTTCTGGTGTATTTATATCTTTGTCAACATTTAGGGGGCCCATATTTGCCAAATTATTGGCGTATGAAGTAAAGGTTAAATAACACGTTTTTTTACAGTTTAAAGTGAGTGTGTTTAATTGTAACCATATTTTAATTACTCTAAAATCATTTCTGCCATTTTTTAAAACTCTTTCCAGGAATTTGCCTCAAATATATGGCTGTGTCATCTGCAAAAGATAATATGATACCTGATATATTTAATGACAATAAGCTGTTGATGTATATTGTAAATAATAGAGGACCTAATACCGTACTTTGAGGGACACCGTACATAACTGTTTTATCATCACCTATGGCGTTATCAATTTTTATATATTGCGTTCTGTCGGATAAATAACTTTCCATAAGATCTAAAACTTTACCACATAACCCATATGAATTTAATTTGCTTAGGAGCCCTTTATGACATACCGTATCGAAGACTTTGGAGAGGTCCACAAATATACATAGAGATGGTTTATTTTTATCTAAGCTGTTATAAATATAGGAAGTTAAAAAGCATGCAGCATCTTCCGTAGACTCCCTCTCTAAAGCCGAATTGCTGGCTAGATATTAAATTAAATTTGTTTAAAAAGTGTTTCTGTTTTTTAATATTTTTTCTATTATTTATATTGGCGCCGCCATTTTGAATTTCTAAATTTTGACCAAGAATTCATAATTGGCGATCTCGAAAACCCTAGATAACGATTTTGAGTCGAATCGGACCATTAACGATAAAGTCGTCCGCCATCTTGTTTTCTTCTTATATGAAAATGTTAAAGTGTATTGTCACCGGACTTATACACATGTGCAAAATTTCAAAGCACTAGCTTAATTAGAACTAATCGAAATTTTGATTGCAAGATTTGCCCTAAACCAACTGACAACTAACTAATCACTAATCTAGCATAGTTCCAGTAAATTAGGCTCTTGTCATTCCCCGCAATGGACTCAATATCCCCAGGGGCATAAGGTAGAACTGGCGTTTAGTCTGTCTCATATGAAGGTCGTAAATGATAATAAAGCACTCGTAGTGCACTGTTGTGCCTCTAGATATTGGCCGACTGCGTATGTTGGACATTCCGACAGCAAATGTATTAATGTTTCTGACGCCCTGAGGCAGGCCCTGTAGCTGACATCAGGAATCTCCATACCCATGACACGATTTCGATAGACAGGGTGTTAAATACACCATTCTGACAAGCCATTATGATTCCCTCGTTCTCAAGCTACAGCTAGGCTGACCTAAAGAAAGCGAAAGTCAGCCTTTCAAATAGCCAAGGTCTTATATTTTTTGTAGAAGACTCCGTGCGGTGGCTTATCCTTATGAAGTTGCACAAAGATTTTGTGTTCTACAACTTTAATTGCTGATTGGGTTCCTACTTGGCGTCAAATTCGCGATTTGCCCGCTTAACGTTGAAGATTCGAGCGATTTCTCTCTCTGTGTCACCTTGAAGAGAAAAGCTCTATACCTGCACTTTCATAATTCCGGACCATACAAAGGAAGGAATTCGCATTCCTGATAATCTTACAAGCGATTGTGCCATAAAACTCTATAAGCTGAGAAGTCCACGGCATCTCTGATGTTGCGAGAGATATAAACAGGCAATTTAGGATGCAAGCTCCTATTGAAATGCATCTTTTTGCGAGTTCGCGCAGCTCCCCTCAGGTCCATTTCGCTACTCCGAAGAAATTGGAAGGATCGAAACGGCAAGCACATTGGTAGCACTCAGCTTGTCTTTTCCTGAAAGTTCTGAAGACCAGATTTGTCGGGGTAGGTGACTGACAATACTTGCTGCGGGAGCGTTTCTGACTACACTTACTTCTTGGACGGAGCGTTATTCGATACCCACGTAAATGTACGACTCACCGGCATCCAGATACGAGATACACGGCATCTCTTGAGATGGACCAATATATATTTATCTAACACGAACTCCATACTCACAGTATGCCTGTACCTCTGTACCACTTTGAGAGACTGTTGCAAGTCCCAATCTCTTTCTCTTATTATTATTATTATCATCACTATTATTAAACTAATTAATATGGAGTATTCCCCGTGTAATTATACACTCATAATATTAAACCTGCTTTCTCTAAATTCTTTCTAAGTACGAGTTACTTAAACTAGACATTTCCTCTGGGGCGGTCTTTATGTTCTAAGTAATTTGCAGAAGGAGCATACTCTTCATAATTTCCGTTATAAAAACTTGCTTAATATAATTCCTCACTGCCTGGTGACGGCTGCCAAAACGGATTTAGTTAATTAACTCCTTGGCACGTTTCCATTCTTTACCTATGATTTGGCAACTCTAGTAATACAAACAGAGCCGAGCTTATTGCATATTCAATAGGAGTTAAGATATATAACGATATCCATATCCGCTAAGTTTGTTTGTCTCATATTAGACAATGAAATAATGATAGATTTATTATCTGAGTTCTATTTGCTTTATACCTAATTTAGATGTACCATTTGCTGTTTCCGTGGATTTTAGAAGTAATATTGAGGTCACGAAATGTAAGGATAATAGTTTATTATCCTCATGTTTCGTGACCTTAATATTTTATTTTAAACTAATAGTCATCAAGATCTAATAAATATTACGACCATTGTAAGGAGACACACGTAAAACACATTTACGATATCGCAGAAATAAACTTTGCCCTAGAAATCGAATTTGATATAGCTTTATGTTGCGATGTTACTTAAGTGGGACGTATTGAGTGTAGAACGTGAAAATATGAGATTAATAAGAACTCTTAGAAATAGACACTGAATATATACATCGTACACTATAAAGTTTTACGCCGGCTCCACACACTGGGGCCAACGTTAGCGCCAACAGCATTCGTCCAATGTGTGTATCGACAAAATAGCGTTGGAGCCAACGTTGGCGCCAATATTTTTTTGACTCGCACCAACGTTGGAAGTTTTCCGTCTTCTGTCGGTTTTTCTACAACACATCAAAGGGATTGGCCCGAATATTCGTGTTTCCGACCACACATTGGCGCGGGTGGACCGCTGTCATTCAGTGTGAAATTATTGTTCATATGGTGAAGATATTTTAAGGTTTTTAAAAATGTCTCAGATAGTCTATGAAGTGTTACCATTCACCATCTTCTTCGACGAGGCCGCTTTTGTCTTTTTTGTAGCAAAATATTATTATACGCACATGTCATTACGGCAGTTGCACCCACAGCAATTTCTAAGTTAGACATGTTCGTTGGCTCTGTCGGGAACGAACTGACATGGCCCCAATTGTATGTGAATGCATTACAGAATAATATCGCGAACATGAGCCAACGTTGGCGCTAACGGTGGCTCCAGTGTGTGGAGCCGGTACTACCTGTTGAGTAAATTGACTAGTATTAATAAATTCTGGTCATAATAATTCGAACTTACAGTTTATTTACTATTCACCATTGTTACAAGGTTATAATATTTATTTACAGCCAACGAGATCTAAAAAATCACTTACCGCGAACGGTAAATTGATTTTTGCAGTATCGAGCAAATCAAAGATAAGTACTAGCAGCAATATGATTATAATCTTTTTAAAAAGTGGTGAGATGCTAAAAGGTAATGTAATTTAAACGTAATTAATAATTATTGCAAAAAAACATGTTTACAAAAAACAACGGGACCATCGTGGACTATTTTTAGTAATTCTGAACCCTTACTGTGGAATTTTGCACAATAATGGTCCTAAATATTAAAGTAGGCTCAAGGGTTGCGAAGTCTGTAATACAGATGAAACTGGCGGGCATAACGATAGCCGCAAGAGATTGTCTGTAGATAAACTACTGGCAAAATAATCAGAATCTACACAGATTGTAGACAAGCACTACTGGCCCTAAGAAGTTACAAAATTACCACAGGAGCAGTATGGGAATGTCACCAAGCACTTGTGGGTGCCCCCACTATGAACAACATATCAGTATTCTGGGTGAAAGAAGCATAGTGCAGTGGCAACAAAGAAGCAGACAGACTGGCCAAAAAGATAGCGGGCCTAAATATCTTTGGACCAGGCCCGATCAGTCTGTTGCCGATCACGGCGGTAACACAAATAATTCAACAGAACACCCAGCTTGCTAAAAAACTACTAAAATATCCCAATAAGAGTACATGGACTACCTGGCAATGTTTAGAAGCAATCTATGTTTTATAACGGTAATCAAGACTGGACATTATCCTAAGGAAACATCTATACATTATGAGATTAAGCAGAGGTTGTGAACAGAAAGGTAAAACGGTCCAACATGTACTCTGTGTCTATTCTGCCGTCTCATCAATCAGATAATCCATTTTGGGAGAACGTTGGCCGATGCACGATGTAAGGGAGAAGCCGCTAGGAGGCATCACCATCTACTTGGCAAGATAATGTTGGTTGAAGGCCTAGGCGAAGATCTGCCTACAGGGAAGAAGTACAAGAGGCGCAATGGAACCTGAGTGCTGTGGTTCAATATTTTTCTTTGACTGCCCTCCCAACTATATTTAGAATGGAAATAAAAACGTTTATTCAAACACTGCTTCACAACAAATTTAAAATTTAACAAAAAAATGATTTAATTTTACACTGGTTTTACTTTTAAAACTACAAATCTGCAAGAATTAGCGTTGGAAAAAGTTTTAAGTTTCAATTTTGAAAAAAATACCGAGAAATAGATTAATTTAGACACTGATTGATTTTAGTAGTTACTGGTAGAGATCCACTTGGGTAACTGGATGAGAACTTGAGGAGAGATGAAACGAAGCTGTAGAAAAACTGATGAGAACTCGAGAAGAACTGTCCTATAGTACATCCTGTAAGTCGTACAGGAATATGAATTTTTCTTAGTTTAACAAGACTGTGTTCCTCTCCCTCCGTTTTCGAAGATGCTGAACATGATGGCGGTGGATAAATCTCTCTCCAAGGTCACTCCACCTCCAAACGGCCAAAAACCACCCCCGAAAAGGGTAAACCGCGTATCCACCGTCTCCTACCAGCCAAACCTGTGTTACCCCCATTCTAAAGGATGCTGAGCATGAAGGTGATTCGAGACCCTCCTCGACCCCCACCAACCCCCCCATACGGCCAGAAACCACCCCCGAAAGGGTTAAATAGCGTATCCGCCGTCTCCTACCAACCAAACCTGTGTTACCCCCGTTTTCGAGGATGTTGAGCACGATGGTGATGTTGGATCTTCTTCCCGAGGCGAACCGACCCCTCAAACGGACAAAAACTACCCCTTTCATACGCGGTTTTATGAAGTAAGTGAGTAAGTTCACACAGATCATTGAGTATGTACAGGATGATGATTACAGGTATCTTGATTGACTGTTCAGCTGAAAAAAAAAAAATGGGTGCATACTTTGCGTCTAGGTTTTAGATGGGAAAATCAAGCATACGCAATCATGGCACAATTTCATTTATTTTATTATATTAAATAATGAACAGTTCTATTGACGCATAAAATTACTTATTTACTGTATATAAATATAAAACACATATATTGACGCATACAATTACTAATTCACTATAAAATAAAAAAAAATTTTAGTAATTTATTTATTTCTCTCTTTACCATATTATACAATATACATAGTCATCTATAATAATAGAGGTAGAGTAGTTTAAAAAAATGGTATACCTACGATATACGCTAAAGTTAACATATAATAAGTATTATACAGATAAAGGTAAGAAACGATTTTAGATACCTAGGCAGTTATGAGATCATAATTGCCCGTATGTACCATATGTTTAAAATATTTAGGTTACAAAAATTAAATAATGAAGATTGTAATTGAGATATTGAAGCGACAGGTATTTTATATATTAGAGAAGACTTGTGATGGAGCGCCTTTAACTTTACAAAACTTGATTAAATAAGTTATAATTACGTACAACATACAATTTACATATACTCCTGAATTTTTTTATATTGCTTATTGTTTTAATATTTAATGGAAGAAGATTATAGAATTTAGGTCCTAAATAATTCATGAACTTTTTATTTATGTTCTTTCTGTTTATTGGTATGGCTAAGTGTCGATTTATTCTATTTCGTGTGACGTAGGAATGGTTAATGTATTGTTTAACTTTTGTGTGCTTATGTACAAAACAGCAGGTTGAAACGATGAATAAGCTACGAACATTGCATACTCTATCAGTGTACAGTAAATTTGTTGGATACAGTCTATTTTTCTTTAAAATAATTTTCAGTATTGTATTCTGTACTACCGATAGCGGTTTTAAAGTATTATTGTACATACCACCCCACACTATTATGCCATAGCGAATAAGAGACTCAACCAATGTTTGATACACTGTTAATAATAGGTTTTGATTTAAGAATTGCCTTAAAAGATAAAATTTGTGTATAAGGCACCTAATTCTTTTTGTTAAGTACGTTACATGACAGTCCCATTTTAGATTTTTGTCAATAACAATACCTAAGTACTTAGTACTTGTGGTCTCTTTTATTGTGTCATTTAAGTTGTCTATTTTTATGTTATTATAATCAGGACGATTTGAAGATGTTATAGAGAAAGCAATGTAATTGGTTTTATTTATGTTTAATGATAATTTATAGGTATCTAGCCAATCTTTTACTTTTTTGACCCCTGATTTTACTCGGTCCCTTGTGTTATCCCAGGTGGTTCCATTAAAAATTAGCACCGTATCATCTGCATATGAAATGACTTTACCATTAATGTCTATGTTAGTTAAAGAAGTAATATATACATTGAAGAGTATTGGTCCTAATACTGTACCCTGCGGTACACCTATCTGAACATTTTTGGATCACTTAGTACGTTCCTAACTTTTACACACTGAGTTCTATTTGTTAGGTATGATTTAAAGACTTCCAGCACGATGCCCCTAACTCCATAGCTTTCAAGAACATTAAGAAGTTTCTCATGAGGTACCGTGTCGAAAGCCTTAGCTAAATCTAAAAAGACAGCTGTGCATTTTTTGTTTTTATCTAAATTATCTGTTACCTCCTTTATTACTTCATACATTGCGTCGTCAGTGCTTAATCCCTCTGTGAATCCAAATTGGTGTGGAGAGAGTAATTTGTTGTTCTTTAGAAAGTCAACCAGTCTTTCTTTAAGACATTTTTCAAATACTTTTGCGATATTATTTATTAGGCTTATTGGTCGATAATTACTAATTATTTTCGGATTGCCAGATTTATAAATAGGGGTTATAGTGGATACTTTAAATTGGCTAGGAACTACACCGGTTTTAAATATTAGATTTACTATATGTTTTAATGGGGAAATAATGTATAAGTGTATGATTTTTAAGATTTTCGAGGTAATTCCATCTGGTCCAGGAGAACTATTGTTTTTTAAACTATTTATTTGCCTAATTAATTCATTATTATCGACCGGTTTTAGAAATATTGATTTATCTAGTATAAAGGGGGTATTTGTATGGTTATTGCATTGTGGTATTTTATTTAACATCTCTAACCCTATATTTGAAAAATAATTGTTGCAAAAGTTGGCCATGTCTTTATCACAGTTGAAATTATTGTTGGTGTCATCAAGAACTTGAAAATTATTATTGCAGTTTTTTTTGCTTTCATTTGTAGCCTCAGATATGAGTTGATACATTTTTTTAATATCGTTAGTATTTTCACTTATTTTATTTTGATAATAATTGTTTTTTGCTTTGTTGATTACTTTTTTTAAATTATTTCGATAAGTCTTATATTCAGCTTCTTTGGTAGTGGTAAATTCTTTTAATAGTCTTTTTTTCAATTTATCTCGATGTTTTATAGATATAATTATTGCGTTGCTTATCCATGGTTTTATTTTTTTATGTTGTTTTTGTTTTGTAATTATTAAAGTACTTGATTGCTCTAGTATTTCTCGCAACTCTGTTATGAATGTTTCGGTAGCTAGCTCAGGATCATTTGCATTTAACACATTTACCCAACTAGTTTCTTTGACTATTTCCTGTAGTTTGATGAAGTCGGTTTTTATTATTCTATTTGAGACTGCCGGAATTTCCGTGTTATTTGAATTTTTTTTTGCTATATTTATCATAACGGGGTAGTGATCTGTGATGTCGTATGGTATCACAAATGATTCATATTTTAAGTTTTTTAAGTTCAAATTTTTTTTGACAAAGATATGGTCGATAGACGACGATGAATCATTCGTTACTCTAGTGGCAGACTTAATATAAGGTTGAAGACCATGTAAAGCTAAAGTTTCTAAATAATTATTTACTAAAGGATTGTTTAAGTTTAGTATATCAATATTGATGTCACCAGCAACAATTTCAATGTTTTTATCAAGATTGTTATTTAGAAAATCATCAAAGTCATCTATAAATGATTGTACTACTGTAGATGGTGGTCTATACAATGCTGTTAGCCCAATTGTCACATTATTTATTTCTAAGCTTACTCTACTTACATTTATACCGGTGATATTTAATTTGTATGTTGACATGTTTGCATTTAAATCAGATTTTGTCAGTAAAAGTACCCCATCACATTTGTTTATATTTCCATTATTATAAGACGTAATGTAGCCTGGGATGTTAAATTGTGTAACAGATTCAATCTGCCAACATTCACTTAGTATAATGACGTCGCAGAAGTAAAGTTTGAATGATTCGATAAAAACTAACAATTCATCAAAATTTTTCCGCACACTTCTTATATTTACATGCATAATATTTATAAATTTTTCACTTGTGTTTATTTTGTTTACTAATTCACTAGCACCAGTTAACTCACTTTTAGTCTCAGAATCCAGTCTATTTAGCACCTCTTCTTCTTGTTGTCTAACCATGTATCTGATGACCGTAGTCTATCTTATTTTTTAAAATTTGTAGATGGTACTTATATGATGGGCATTCCTTACTGTCAGCTTCATGGTTTATGGGGTATTCAGTTCTATATTTTTGATTTGCGTTTTCGCAGTTGCTGCACTTTTTGATCCTCTTTTGACATTCGTTTTTATTATGTTCACCTCCACAAAACGCACAAACAGTTTTATTTTTGCAATTTGTATTTATATGGAAAAAGCCATTACAATTAAAACATTGAGGTACGCTGATGTCCTCATAAACGGGACATCTTTCCCATCCAATGTACAGTTTTTTTTTGTTTATTATTTTATTAAAAAGAATTGGGGAGCATTCCGCAAAAATTATATATATATAAATCATAAAATCACTGTCCAGTGAAACAATAATCCAATCAATATAACCTATGTCGCTTACAAGTGGAATTACAGGGTTGGTTATATTCCTCGAAATGAACATCATATTCATCAACTTTACAGGCTTCATCAGCCGTTTAGTAAGAAGTAATAGTGTAATGATATTTTTGTCCATTTACTGAGCGAGGTGAGGTCGCGATATTTTTTTCATGCTCATGAGGTGATCTCGGAGAGAAATTTAACAACCGCCATAGAGTTTAGCATCCTCGAAAACGGGGAGGAGGGGGGGTTACATAGTCTCGTTAGGCTAAGAAAAATTCACATTTTTCGAGGTTCCATCGAAAAATTCACATTTTTCGAGGACTCACAGAATGTACTACTAGACCATCAAATCGGGCTATAAAGTTATTTACTAATTTGACGTCACTTGCGTTTTTTTGTTTCACTGGTACCCAGAGTATTTGGGTTCGCTATTACGTGATTTTAACATGAACTTTCAAGGTCCTCGGCAAATATGTAACTTCAATAAAGAAATCATGAAATTTACGAATGGGGAATCAAAGTTTAGTTACATTTGAATATAAGTCTTAATGACATTTTTATTAATATACTCATTTACTTGATTGTAATTTAGTAAAAAAATTTAAGAGTATATCAATCAGGTCGGACGTTAAACGAATAGATAATAAATAACGTATGTCGTACATAATATCGATCTTAGACAAAAAGTTCTCCGAATAGGTCGAGCTCAATATGAATTTGACCAAAGCTTTTTGTAAAAATAATATTTTCCAAGATCTGTAATTTAATATTATCGTGATTTTGACATTATGTTAATAAAAATGATTTACTGAAATTACTATTCACAAAAGTGCTAACTAAATGACCTAAGGAAAATTTAAGAATTAGAGAGCAAGCAAATGTCCCAATTTTGGTAACTGCATCCAAAAGCGAAAGTGAATCGAAAATATATATAATATAATTTAGCGAGGAAGCACATTAAAATTTAACTAAAAAAAATTTCGGTTTTTGGAAGTATTATGAAAATTGGGTAACGAATAATGGTTTGCAGATAAATTTCATTATTTTGATTTGATCCAACTGAAACTGTATTTACGTAAATTAGTTATCTTATATCCAGTTAAGTGAAACTCTGGTTATATAAAAAGTGAATTTTGGTAATTATTATAAAAATGAAAATGAAGAACTGCAACGAAAGTATGTATTAAAGCGCAATTATTGGTAAGTTTTCTAGAAACAAATTATTTATATTATGCTTTTGTCGTTCGTCGGTCGAGCCAACGTTGTTGTAAACGACACAACGTCGGCAACCACGTCCACGCGACCAGTTCCCAACCCGTTTTTACACCAAAATGGATAATAAAAATCGGCAGCTACTGGAAGCGGCTGGAACCTCCCCACTCGATCTCATCAAAGATCTTTTCAGATCTTCTTGGGCACTAAAAGAACCCTCAACTTAATGAATTTACAATCATCTATGCAAGTTATTATTATCGCTCGTTGAATAATATACTATTAGGATACATCACATACTATTAGGATACATCACTTGAACGACTAAGAAAGTCTAGTTATCCTAAATACTACAGATTTGTAAAGCAACAAACTGAAAATTGGTAAAGTGATAATCTATAATAAATTCACCAACGAAGGTACAGAAAGCATATGATATTGATATTGTTACATCTACCTTTAAAGTTTGTGACAATCCACTAAAAGTTACAAATATACCGAAAGCTTATTAACATGACATGACACCAACGTTATCGGATGACAAACGATGACAATGACAATCGTCAAAATTTGCTCATTGCAATCCGACCGCTCGCGGCTGTCTTTGTTAAATGAAACATTAGCATTTCAGTAATTTTACTAGATTTTAGAGGAATATTTGTAGTTTAATTCTTCGATTTGTCTGTATATATATTTAAAAACGGCACTAAACGTAATCCGCTCTACTTCTAGAGCAGTGAAGAAACCCTCACATGTGAGTTGACACGTGATGTGACGAGTTTCACGACGTAACGGCTACGCGCATCGATCATGTCATGCGAAATGAGATCTATGCTTATATTTGCTTTGTTATTATTTTTTTTCACGGAAACCAAATCGAAAGGGTGGAAGTGTGATATATCGTTGAAATCAAAATTTTAACTGTTTTTCAATGGTTCCATTGCAAATTGAAAGTAATTATTAAAAAACAACTTGTTGCGTCAAAATGGCATTAAACGTAATCCGATCTCAACCGATCTTCTGGGGCACTAAAGAAACGCACTTGCAAAGTTTCATTCAAATCCGTTCAGTAGTTTCGGCGCTATCGTGCTAACACACAAACACACACACAGACATTTTTCAAAAACCACTTTTTTCGGTTCCTAGGACCTCAAAACGTAAAGATTTGATGTTATCTCAATTTTCGTTTTTGAACCAATTTTAGTAACCTCTCACAATTTTATTGTGGAGAAGTTAAAATTCGAGTCGGTCAGACGTTGGTCACCGACTTCCTAGTTATAAGCATTTGTGTACTTAGCGGTACGTCGTCTGTAGTGCATAGTACTGACTTTTATGGAACGAGATCGGACATAGTATAAATACTTCTAAACTGGCTCCCTCTTTGTGAATTATGGCCAAACTTAAAACTTTAGTTTCCTTACGGCAATAAAAACAACGAAATAGTGCCTGTCAATCCCTGGAAGACGGAGATGGTTCTCTTCACAAGGAAAAAGAAACTAGGAGCACTGAAGGCACCTGCCCTCCTACAAACTAACATGGAATCTTCACATAGATAACTAAAAAAGGCTTAAATTTCTTATGAGCAGTGCCGCAGGACCGTGGGGAAAACCTGGGGAATGAAACCCAAAGTAGTCATGTGGACATACACTGCCGTCATAAGGCCAATGATAACCTATGGAGCTGTGGTTTGGTGGCCTAAAAGCAAACAGACTACAGCTAATGTCAAGCTCAGCCAAGTGCAGAGAGTCGCTTGCCTAAGCATAACCGGAGCTATGCGAACAACGCCAACGAGAGCTATGGAGGTAATGTTGTGTCTGCCACTACTACTCTCCTAGATATATATCTAGGAGAAGTAGTTCTGATAACAATGATACGCCTCAAAACCGTTGGCAACCAAATGTAGGCTGTGGAGAGACCAGGAGTGACCTGTGGGATGAGGCTGTCAAGAAGACGCCTCTTCTACAAGTATGCACAGATGGCATTTCTCCCCGGTTTGTCTTTGACACACCCTACATAATACAGACGAATAGTGAGAACGAGACTGCTGGCGAAGGTGTGATCAACATCTTCACAGACGGATCAAAAAAGGAGGATGGGGCAGGATGTGGAATATACTTCAGAAGTCTGCAAATCCAATATAAATGGGCTATGGACGGGCCAGCCAGCGTAGTACAGACGGAACTGGCGGGCATAACCATAGCCGCAAAAGAGATTGTCTGTAGACAATCATTACTAACCCTGAGAAGTCACAAAATCACCACAGGAGCAGTATGGGAATGTCCCCAAGCCCTTGTGGGTGCCTCTAGTATGAATAACATACTGGTATGCTGGTTGAAAGGACATGCACAGTGTAGTGGCAACAAAGTAGCCGACAGACTGATCAAGAAGGCAGCAGGCCTAAGCATCTTTGAACCTGGCCCGGCTAGTCTCTTACCGATCACGGCGAAATACAAATAATTAAAGAGAACACCCACAATGAATTCAAGAAGCTGCGGGATGAAGCAAATAGCTGTCAGCTTGCTAGTGAGTTACTAAAATACTCTAATAAGAGTACAGCAATGGACTACCTAGCAATGTCCAGAAGGAACCTACGTTTTATAACGGGAATCCAGACTGGACACTGTCCGCTAAGAAAACATCTCCATAATATGAGATTAAGCGAAACACCTCTCTGTAGAGGTTGTGAACAAGAAGATGAGACGGTCCAACATGTACTTTGTGACTGTTCTGCCGTCTCATCAATTACAGAATCCATGGAGAACGCTGTCCTACTTTTGCCGATGTAAGGGAGATGCCCTTTAGGCAGCATAACCACTTATTTCGCAGGATTAGGTTGGTTAGAGGCTTAGGCGAGGGTTTGCCTACAGGGAGGATGTACAAGGGGCCCAATGGGGCCTAAGTGCTGTGGCTCAACAATTCTTATTGACCACCCTCCCAACCAATTCCAATTCCAACCCAAAACTTTTTATTTTCTCAACCAAAAGTGGCTTGTAGGTGTTCAATACCTGCTGGGCAAATAAATATATAAATTAAATAAACATCTCTATGGCAAATTTTACAAACAAAACATTTTATTTTCCTCTTCAATTAAATTAGTAGAGACTTAACTTTCAAAATTAAACGATAATTTCTCATCGCTTTATATACTAAATCATAAATAAGTTGGTTTATATGATGTAATGCTGAGTAATGGCCCAAAGTGGAACAGATCCGCGAAAACGTAAAAGCGGAAAAGAGAGAATCACAAAGGCGAATTGAATAATTATTATTTTTACTTGAAAAACTGTAAAATAGCATCTGGCATCCTCCAGTCCCAGGAACAATGAAAGAAGTGCTGGGAATTTTACGTTTAGAGTTGCACTTGAGTAGATACGCCTGGGGCGGAAAACAACTTAGCGAGTGCATGTTGCTTCTTGCGGCCTTATCTCTCCCGGTCGGTTACATTAAATTTGCAACAAATCGAAACATTTTCACTCTAGACATCGCCGCCATATACTGTGCTTATTGCGCCCACAATGTTTTTATCGCAGAGAGACAAACGGTAATGACAATAAAATGTGAATTATTTTCTAGCGTATACGACACCTACGCTAGTTGGCAAAAGCGATTATTATAAAGAAATACATCATTAAAGAACTATTCAAGCAATAAAGTTTATATTATGATGAATGTTCTTCGTCTCAATGTGTAAACTAAAACCAGTAGGCAAAAATTAATAAACACTATAAAGCACAAATTAATACAGGATCTAGAAAACGTTTTAGTCATAAAACATTTTTCACTTTAAAGGAAAGGACAGCGCGCTCTTGGCTTTCTAACAAATTGGCTCAATAACTTCTACGTCCAGTGGAAGTATAGTAATTCAAAAAAATGGTGTTTTTTTTTTTTGTTGAACTAGGTTTAAAATGGCATGAAAAGATTTCAAAAGGACCATGCACTTTTCATATGAAAAAAGTGGTTTCCGTTAAATTGTCAATTTTTTTTATATGTTATGTATTTCTGAATCCTGAATAATAATCGCATATTACCAATAAAACCCTAATGCTTCGATTGCAACAAACACCAGCCGAAAGACTGATCCTTCTTAAAGGAGCTCTCGTGCCAGTCGTCCCATACCACTTGCAGACTGCAGTTTCGAGCTGTTGGTTCTCGTCAGTGCAAGGTAGGCATGTGATGAACGACACGAGGATGCCTTTACTATTTGGTACATCTCGGTATCTTTACGATAGCGACATGTAAAATAGTAAGCAGGCACCATCTAGCGGTCCAGTGTCAGTTGCTATCGAAAAATAAATAACCTGACTGGGCTTAGCATAGTTCAAGTGTGCTTCTAGAGGGCAGAAATATTAAAACATAATATTTCAGTAGCAAGCTCATCTATAAAATCCTTATTTTACTATAAGGAATGTAACCAGACTGCAACCAACAGCTACTCTCTGGACTATGAGCCCCACCGAGCGCTGAATTATAAGTTACAAGCCTGGCGCGTTAAGGGTAATAATCGCATATTACCAACAAAAAGAATTAGTTCTCATATACACACTAAATCCTAATTTAATTCTTTACTCCCTTTAATAACAGGATGGAGGTGGCAAAGGGGGTGGTAGAGGGGGTTTTGTTCTTGTATACACACTAAATCACATTTTAATTTTTGTACCCCCTTCAATAATAGGATTGGGAAGGCAATGGGGGTGGTAGAGGGGGTAAAAACGTTTCGTTTTTGTATACATACTAAATCACGTTTTAAATTTTTTTACCCCCTTTAATAATAGGGTGAGGGTGACAATGGAAGTGGCAGAGGGGGTAGCTAACGCCAAAAAATTTATTTTAGACGTTTCATTCTTGTATACACACTAAATCACATCTTAATTTGTTTTACCCCTTTTAATAATAGGGTGGGGATGGCAATGGTGTGGTAGAGGGTGTAGCTAACGCTAAAAAAAATTATTTGACGTTTCGTTCTTGTATACATACTAAATTACATTTTAAGTTTTTTACCCTCTTTAATAATAGGGTGGGGATGGCAATGGGATTGGTAGAGGGGGTAGATAACGCTAAAATGACTTTTTTAGGCGTTTCGTTTTTGTATATGCACTAAATCACATTTTAATCTTTTTTACTTCCTTTCATAATGGCATAGGGTTGGTATTGGGGGTGATAGTGGGGGGGGTGGCTGATGCCAAAAAAAATGTTTGATGCCTTAACTTTTCGTACATACCGTAAATTGCAATTTTATGGACTCTTACTTGCTTGTTTTGCCTATTTACCCTTATTTACCCCATTTACCCCCGAACCCTTCGACGGAATTAGATCAAAATATAATCTAGTTCCAGATCTCGTTATAATACATAAATGTACCAAATTTAAAGTCAATATCACTAACGGTTCCAGAGTAAACGTGCGCACAAAAAGAAAAGTTACAGACAGACAGACAGACCGACAGATTGATAGACCGACAGACAGGAAGTATTTTTTCACCAAATTCAAAATTTCGACGTTTCATGGCATCAAGCAATCTACCACCCCCTTTGCCACCTCCATCCTGTTATTAAAGGGAGTAAGAAATTAAATTAGGATATAGGGTGTATACGATAATATTTTTTTTTTGGCATTAGAACTTTGTGGCATCTTCTCTATTATAAATAGTATAGGTCGTAGTACTGTCCCTTGCGGTACTCCATATTCAACAATTTCAGGCTCACTTCGCACACTGTTTATTTCTGTGTACTGTATCATATTTGTTTCAAACTATTCTTTCTAAAATACAAATTATTAAGTGTGGCCAAAAGCTCAGTATGGCATATCTAAAGCTTTAGTCAAATCTACAAAACTGATAAACTCTTGTCTCTATTAGCCAAGGTCTCATAAACTTTATTTTGGTGCATGCAATTGCATTCGTATCTACAATAATCTTGCATTCTACAACAACTGTGTATTATTTTGTGTTCCTTTTCTTCATTCCAAAGTAGCAGTATATACGGTAAATAAGTTGTATATAATTATATTCTATTAGCTGTAATTGTGATTGTATTTATGTCCCATTTTATAATGCATATGAATAAATTCCTTATTAATAGTACTAATAAATGGTTCCACGGTACTAATATGTTTATACAAATTTATATTAATTCAATTAATTTGTTTAAGAAACTTAATCTACAGGAAAACCAAAACAGGCAATGAGAACAAATGATTCACCTATCCACCTTAACAATAATAAAATATACCATCATGTTATCTTGTAGAATATATACTAAAATTACATTTGAATAGTTAATAGCCACTGGCTATGAAATGCAAACATTATCGTATTTAATTTAACATTGTAATAATACGAGTATACCTACCCAATGAAGTGTGTTGGGTTGGTAACTAAATTTAGCTAGTAATAAAAGTTGAAGTTCTGTGTTCTGCAAGCGAGTTTAAATGTGTGGAGAGGCGGCAGCCAGTGGTTGCTATATCGCGCCCCAGTCCACCATGTGTTGCTTTACTTCGTCTGCCGTTCTCTCATGATCATTAACACAAGCGGTAAATTGGAAAATTCGGCAAGTATTAGTCCGAGCATACGAGAAACTTTTTCTAGTAGTTGACGGAGAACTAGTGACTTTTCCAGTTCTTTAATTTCAAACATGTGGATTACAAAATAAATCTTGACATCAAAAGCACTTCACATTATTTGTTATATATTTAAGCATTGCTTCATCATGGGGTCCTTTGGAACTAAGAGAAAACAGGTGATGGTAATTATATCAATTATTAACCCAGACAGAAACAATTCCACATTTACAGAAAAGTAATAATATGCCAAACTATCAATTTGGACTCCGAATTAATTATTTCACGATACTCAAGTAATATCTATTCTAATAAAACTGGCATGCGCAATACCTCCGTAAGGTATATAAATAACAAAAAGTCAAACTAACTTTTAGTCTCAGAAGGACGGAATTAAGCTCAATTCCAATAAAGAAGTGGTACGAATCAGTCTATGGTGACATATAATATTCGGAATATTGATATGAATGAAATTGTATTGCAGCAAACACTAACTATAAATAAAATTTACTTACAAGGAATAAGATTTAAAAAACCGAAAGGTAAGGTCGGCCTATTTCCGCTACTGAGGCCTAACACCGACGCCTGTAGACGAGCTACCCCCAACCAGGAATTTTGCCGAACCTCTTCCCTTAAGAAGAATAGGGATCTTTTACTTGCCTAACATTTAATAGACAAGGGACCGACGGCTTTACATCCCCTCCGAAGGATGGTATATCTCCTATACAACCCTCGCCTAAGGTTGTATAGCTTCTGCGCATACACTGATATACAAGCCGCTGGAAGATGTGTGAGGCGATACCACCATATATAATAAAAGCATGTAGTGGTTTGCTTGAATATCCGCTTAATCCGGTCAATTTAGACCAAAAAATGAGAGTGAAGGTGCATAAAGTCCCAACAAGCTGAAAGTCAGTAAAATTGTTCAAAACATAATTATAAATAAAATTTAAAAGTTCCCCATCATTCCCGTGTATGGAAAAAATTTTACTCGAGGTTAAAGGTCAAAAAAATGAGTTTTTCGCGATTTTCAGCAAAACGGTAAGTTTTATCATAAAAGTACTCCAGACAAAAATTGTAGATCATAAAATTATCTATAAAAAATTTACCAATACTTTTTTTCCTACGAGCCACCGTTTCTGAGTTATAACGATTCAAAAATTTGTAAAAGTTGTTATCGTCATAATATGCATGAGTACGCCACGTATATACATCTCTAGAGTTGTTATATATGTTGAAATATTTTTCTATCGGTCATTGTAACTTCAACGTTATCTTAGATAAATACGTTCAGTATGTACGTCGACATTTTGGTTCCAGAGTTACTGTCGTATTTGATGGCTATGATGATTGCACGAGAAATATCAAAGCTGCAGAACAACGTCGTCGAACTTTAGCAACATCTTCATCTTCTGATATTTTATTTGATGAACTTATGACAGTTCCAACCAGTCAACAGAAATTTCTTACAAATACTCACAACAAGTCTCTGTTCATTTCAATATTGAAAGAAAAGTTTACTGCTGAAAATATATTGGTAAAATAAGCTAATAATGATGCTGATGTATTGATTATTGAAACAGCAATAGAGCAATTCAATTTGACAAATACAACTATTGTTGTTGGTGAAGATGTAGGCTTACTCGTATTACTCACTGCTCGAACGCCAACTGAAAAAACTATTTTCTTCTTAAAACCAGGAAAAGCTCAACATCAATCGGATATATATTCATCAAAAAGTTTATCTACTTTTGTAAAGTGTCAAAATCATGTACTATTTTTACACGCAATATCTGGCTGTGATACGACATCTGCATTTTACAGGAGGGGTAAAACAGCAGTTTTCAAAATGTTTGAAAAACAAGATTTAATTCAATGTGCTGAAGTTTTTATAAAGAGTAATTCAACTCAACAAGAAGTTATCACCAACGGCATCCGCTTTCTTCTTTCTATGTACGGAGCTCCTAAAAAAACTACTTGTTTAGATAAGCACCGATATGCATGTTTCGTTAAAAATACTAAAAATAAAAAACAAGCTCAATTAGCTTGTCTTCCTCCAACCTCAGTTGCTGCTCATCAACATCTTTTTCGGGTATATTGCCAAGTTCAAGTGTGGCTTGGTTATCAGCTAGACCCTACAGACTGGGGTTGGAAGTTGGTCAATAATATATTAGAGCCAGTTCAAACTTGACTTCCACCTGCGCCGGAAAAACTGCTGAACACAATTTTTTGCAACTGCAAAAAGGGATGCAGTGCTAAATGTGGTTGCAAAAAAGTCGGACTGTTTTGTTCTCTGGCATGCACAAATTGTTAAGGCCGGTCGTGCTCAAATGTTGAATCATCAACAGTGGAGGATTCGTTTGATTCCGACGAAGTGTCATACGATACATCGCTATTGACTTGCATCCAAAATGAAGATGAAGAAGAAGCAGGAGAAGAAGAAGAAGAACAAGAAGAATTTGAAAGTTACGAATCAGACGAATGAACTTCACCACTTTTTTTTAATTTACATCGATTTTATCTTTTCCAATCTTTGAAATTGTCCGTTATTTTGCAATAGTTTCAAATTAAACAGGATCACAACTGACCCGTGGAGTAGGCCTACTGGGGAAACCACGTTAAAAAAACGCGCTAAGTACACTACCTCATAGGTGGCGTGGAAACGTGTGCATATTATGACGATAACAACTTTTACAACTTTTTGAGTCGTTATATCTCAGAAACGGTAGCTCGTAGAAAAAAAAGTATTGGTACATTTCTTATAGATAATTTTATGATCCATAATTTTTGTCTGGGGTACTTTTATGATAAAACTTACCGTTTTGCTGAAAATCGCGAAAAACTAATTTTTTTGACCTTTGACCTCGAGTATTTATAATTATGTTTTAAACAATTTTACTGATTTTCAGCTTGTTGGGACTTTATGCACCTTCGAATGTAACCGGACTAGTTAGTAATTTTTAATCTTGTATTAAAAATTAATAAAACTCCGAGATTGTGGAGAAAATCCTAGTAACACCGATACATAAAAGTGGATCATTAGAAAATATTAGCAATTACCGACCTATATCTGTTCTATCCACTATTGCTAAAGTTTTTGAACAAATAATATATAATAAAATATACGCTCATGTTAAAAAATTTCAGCATGGTTTTGTCTCTAAGAAGTCGTTAGGAACAAAGTTAACTACTTTTACTGACAATATTAGCATGACAATCCATAACTCTCAACAAGTAGATGTAATTTATACGGATTTTGCAAAGGCTTTCGACAGGGTTGATCATTACACCTTGCTAAAAAAATTTGTTAAAATTTGGCTTTTCCACTAATTTCATAAAGTTCACAAGTAGGCCAAGCAATAGAGCTTCAAATGATTGATTTTTTAACATAAAACCTACTTGGAAACCGCCTGTGCAGGACAGTCAGTAGTTTATTCCCACTATGTTTCCTACTCGAAATTGACATTTGTTAATTTTTTATAAACAATTATTAACAAAGAATCGCTTTTTTAAAATTGTTTTATTGTAAAATGGAGACTATTGAAGCAATCTTAATGGTATAAATGGATGAATTGTAAAGAATTGAATTACGAAGAGAATGACGCGTCATACGACCCGATCGGATAATTAGAATCGGAGAAAAGCCGGAAAAACCGGAAAATATTGCTTTTTCGTAAAAAATTCATAATAAAGGTAACAATATCTCAGTAACAGTTTACAAATTACAAAGATTAGAAATTCAACATCTAACTAAAATAAATAACATTGGGGTACCTCAGGGAAGTATTCTTGGACCGCTATTATTCATAATTTACTTAAATGATATAAATAAAATAGAATGCGATTTTATGAATCTATTTGCGGATGAATCTTTAATATCATGCAGTGGAACAGATCTCCCCTATACAGTGGCTAGAATGAATAAGGTATTAGACAAAGTAAATAAATATTTAATTAGAAGTAAATTAAAACTAAATGTAAAAAAAACCAAGGCTATAATCTTACATACGTCATGTAAACTAAGCATAAGTAACTCAGACTCACTCAAACTAAAAATAAATAATGAGGAAATTCAATGGATAAAAGAAATTAAATACTTGGGGGTTATAATTGATAATACTTTAAAATTAAAAAATCACTTTGAATATATCTAAAAGAAAATCTCGAAAAATCCTTTCTTTTTTTCGAGAGTTTCCACTTATCCATCAACATATGCAAGAGTCACAGTTTATAAAACAATTAATCAACCGCTTGTTGATTATTGCTCTACAATATACTGGATACAAATCAACTACATTAAGAGGATGAGAATAATATTGAGATATAATAGATATAAACCCATAAATTGGATGCTTCAAGCGTTAAATTGGTTCTCTGTTGAATAAAGGATATTTTACATGTGCATGATCTTTAGTTTTAAACTTTCCAAAAATATGTTACCCAATTACTTTGGTGGTTTCGCAATAAGAAACAATTTGTACACCAACATTATACAAGAACAAAAATAATTTTCACATAAATAGAACTAGGTTATGAAGTCAATGAAATCATTATTCTTTAGAGGCTTGAATGAATTTAATAAATTACCCGATGATATTAAAAATAGTACTGGTGTGAACATGTTTAAAAAAAACTGTTTCATAGTTAAAAATATAAATGTAAATTAATATTTAAATGTTATTTTACAAAATTTATTATCAATGTTTATCACTGTAATATCTAACATTCACTGTTACTTGTATTCCTTTTAATCTATAGTTAACCATTATAATTGTTATATCTCTTTATGTATGTGGGTATAACCACTTAATATACAAACGCTACGTTTGTATATTAGGGTTTCTTTGCTACTTAATAAATGTTATTATTATTATATTATAGAACATGGCCTATCGAAGCTGAACGCACTATTATAATAAGCGAAATGTTCGAACTTTTAATTCTTAGTTATAAATTTATTACATTAAAAATTCTCTATTATTTTACAAAAGTAATTAAATTTCCTTTATTTCTGAAAAAAATGTCAAAATTCCTTGATTTATTAGGACTAGCGATTCCAAGCATAGAAATGATAAAAAATTATAGTTTAAAAAACTAAAAAAACATGCTTTAATAGAAACCGAACTAAAAAGTAAAAAATTAAAGCGTGGAGTAGTTTTTTTAAACTCTGATTTTTTTTCATTGTTGTTCTCACGAGTAATGGACAATTATACGGTCAACCCTCCCAGAGGTCCGATAGAACGGTAAGTCTCTTATACAACAGGGTGTGCCCGGTTCCCTGAGGTTGACGTTAGCGACATGACATTTTTAGTCACCCTCTTGCCATTTTTCCCTCGGCACGTTTCTTGCTTCTCAATTAGCATCATGAACACCGATACATATAGAAACCAGCTGATACCTTCAATAATAAAATATATATTTTAATAACAGTGGCGACTCCGGCAAAATCTCGACAATAGATAATATTTTTTTTTAAATTTTTTATTTTGTCATGATGATCCTGGTGATGACATTAGGACAAAGTTGTCAAATTATTGTATTATCATCGGTCTTTGATAAGTGTGCAAAGTTTCAGTTTAATCTGACGTTTTAAAGTGGGTGAGGATCACGTTCAAAGATTCCGTTACAAACAAAGAGGTGAAGCTAATAAAAGCGTGTTAATAAAAAAGGAAAGTTGGGAATTTTAAATAGGCAACGAGCCACGTTCAACTTTTATCTTAAGACGTTTTTATTCATATAATTTGCAAGTTATTAGCAAAAATTAAAAACAGCAACTTTCAGAACTTTCAGGATATCAGTGAAACTACTGAAAACTTTTTAAATCTGAAACACCCACTCAACGA
Source organism: Leptura quadrifasciata (assembly GCA_963675555.1). Taxonomy (NCBI): domain Eukaryota; kingdom Metazoa; phylum Arthropoda; class Insecta; order Coleoptera; family Cerambycidae; genus Leptura; species Leptura quadrifasciata. The sequence continues at coordinate 132,317,007 of OY776675.1, forward strand.
GCTTTAAAATGCACAACTTATGTTTAATTTAACCAATCCTTTATCTCTTACGCCTTTGAAGGTATTTTTGTATCAATATAATCAGATTGAAAACGCCATTTCCTATTAAAATTTTAATAAAAGCAGCTAGAAAACGCTTAAATCCTTCAAATAATATTCAGTGATATTAAACGCATAATAATCATCCACCCTTAGGCTTTGATACAACCAATAACCGTATAATGAACTGATTTTTCAATATAAAAATACCCGCTGGAAAATCAATTCCCACTAAGAGCAGCTCGGCGGTAGCAATGTGTTTGTTTAGTAATTTATAACTTTAAAAGGCCTCACTTAATATTATTTAGGTAGGTCCTAGCGTTACAGGCTGCATTTCAAGGAAAAGCATCCTGGAAAATCTTTCCGGAGATGAGCTGCGCGGAGTTCATATGGGTCACAGCTTTTAAGCCTCCCAATTCAGCTAGATTGATCACGATGGTAATATATTTTAGTACTATGATATTTAATATTTAATTTATTTCCTCTCGGTAAATAAAAAATAATGCAACGTTAAAATGTTTATGTGGCCTTGGGCCTACATCAATCTTTATGTGATATATTAAAAAGTTTATTATTGCTAATATATCAATCTCCAGAATCTTTTTACAAGACTTAATTAAGAAATGGCGTACATTATACTGTACAGTGTAAAAATTATGAAATTTTGGTAAAGATAATAATAATTTAAGGTTATTACAAATCTGTGCTAAATATACAGGGCGTTTGGAAATTTATTCTATATACTCGACTGAAAATGCTTCCTATAGGACTAAAGGCCATTTGAAGATAGGATTTATTTCTATATTTCAAGAACCCTTTCTGCTCCGGCGATGGGATATGGTACGTTATTTAATATCAATAAAGATTACATTGAAGGGAAAGGCTAACTCCTTTTCGATCCAACATTTGATCGGTTCTCCAATAATGAGTATGTTAAAGTACTTACCCGACTAGTATATTAGTGTGCCCAGATTAGGACAATAATATACAGAAAGTAGGTAATTTCATAATAAATAAAAGAATGGGTAAGTTGTGATTTGCTTAATACTAAAACAATATTTTCTAATTTAAATAGCTGTTTAATTAGGTAGTAAATACGAAGCATTTACCTTAGACTTCCCACAAATTAACTTACTAAGAGAGCTGGGTAATGTTTGACTGTCGTTTTAACCTCACCACAAAATTGTGAGAGGTTACTAAAATTGATTCAAAATCAAAAATTGAGATAATATCAAATACATTGGATTGAATCTGCGGTAGGTTCTTGATGAAACATATTCATTATGCCCCTCTAAGTAGGTAGAATATTTCCAAGATATATATTGTGAACCATCACTTTCAGGTCAGTTTTTAAGACTCTTTGATAATGGTCGCAAGGCCGAAACAGATGTCAGACAAAACTGAAGAAAACTCATGAAACTGTAAACCAAGTGCGTATTGTAACTATTCTTTTGAATATTTATAATTATTCTAACATCAAATCTTTACGTTTTGAGGTCCCAGGAACCCAAAAAAGTGGTTTTTGAAAAATGTCTGTGTGCGTGTATGGGTGTATGTGTGTTAGTAGGATAGCGCTGAAACCACTGAACGGATTTGGATGAAACATTGCATGAGGTTTTCATTAGTGCTCCAGAAGACCTGAAAAAGTGTTGGTTGAGATCGGATTACGTTTACTGTCGTTTTGGCACAACAAATTGTTTATTTTGTAATTATTTATAATTTGCAATCGAACCATTGAAAAGCAGTCTAAATTTTGCTGTCAACGATATATCACATTTGAACCCTTTCGGATTTCGTATATTTCGTTTCCGTTGCAAGAAAAATAAAAAACCACTGCCCAAGAAATCACTACTTCCACATTCAAATTTTGTATCCAAGTTTTATACACACTAAATCCCATAATGTAATATTTTACTCCCTTTAATAATACGGTGGGCTGGCAATGGGGTGGAAGAGGGGGTTAATGCCAAAATAAATTTTGAAGGCCCTTGGTTCTTGTATACACACTAAACACCAATTTAATTTTTTACTCCCTTTAATAATAGGGTGGGGGTGGCAATGGGGGCGGTAAAGGGGGTAGATAATGCCAAAAAAAAATTTTGAGACGTTTCATTCTTGTATACTTACACTTTAAATTACATTTACTTTTTTTTATTCCTATTCATAATAGTGTGGGGGTGGTATTGGCGGTGATTGAGGGGTGGCTGATACCGAAAAAAATTTTGAGACCTTGACTTCGTACATGCCCTAGATGGCAATTGTATGGATTTTTACCTGCTTGCTTTGCGCATTTACCCTTATTTACCCCATTTACCCCCAAACCCTTCAACAGAATTAGATCAGAATATAGTCTAGTTCCAGATCTCGTTATAATACATAAGTGTACCAAATTTCAAGTCAATATCATAAGCGGTTCCAGAGTAAACGTGCGCACAAAAAAAAAGTTACAGAGAGACCGACAGACAGAAATATTTTCGCTCAAATTTAAAACCTCGACGTTTCATGACATCCTAAGCTTATTTCAACAAATTCTTTTTTTGCGTTACTGTACTTCCATTTGACGTGGAAGTAAAATAAATAAAAATGAAGTAAATGTGAAGCATAAGATCTCTTTTCGCGTGGCACGGCGGGTGCGCGGAGCCGTTGCGCCATGAAACTCGTCACGTCATGTGCATTCTTCGATTTCAAAGATCCACCTGGTGGGGAGGACCCAGCCGCTTCCAGTAGCTGCCGATTTTTTAAATAGTAGTCATTTTTGTCCTTTACGAATTGAACATGAAGGAGTATGCCTTAAAGGTGTTGTGAATATTTATTCAGATAGATTAATTGACAGAATTAGATCTTTTTTCAATTACCATTTTGTTGGCGAATTGTTGAATAATCTACAATACAGTCGATAATCTTCTAATGTAAAATGATCAGAAGAAATTACGGCCACAGTGACATTGGGAGCCAATTTAATATCACATTTCTCCACCTAAGCGTTGCAGACTGCTTTATTCTTAAAAATAAAATATTGTGTATGTTTTTGTAAGCAGAAACCGTATTTTCTGATTTTCTATCATTTTTTTGCACAGGAACGAATCATTCCGCTATTCCACCTCGAAATTGCTGCGTAAGAACATCTTATTCTTCCTGATATCATGGTCGATTCAGTGGCTCAGTGCTTGTTAGGCTTGCAACCAAGGAGTCCCGGGTTCGAATCCTGACTATGGTATGAACGTTTAGTGATGTTTTTCATGTGTTACTGAGTTGGTACCAGTGGGCTAGACGAGGTTGTGTGAGAGACAACACGGCTAGTTACTGTACCACTGCTGAGTTCGAGTCTTAGCTGCGGCAGATGGCAATGTCGCAGGGAGTGGTCGTTGCTTAATTGTCTATGTGTATGTGTTCTGGTTGAGTGGTGGAACAGGTAAGTTAAACTCTGCCAGGACGTTAATCTAAATAAGGCTTTAAAATAAAAATGTGTGTTCGTGCAAAACTTGAGAATCACTAAACTGGTTTTAATAAAATTTTTACTGTTAGATAGATTAATCTTTCAGGTGTACCGAAGCGTTTTTCGTTACCGCAATCTGCACATAAAAATTATATTTGTTAATATTGTTTTATATGAATTATCCTTTTATTGTGATTATTGTGTATATTTTGTATCGCCTTAACCGAATTAGTTTAAAATTAGTATTAAAATTGTAGAAACGCCGAATAAACATAACAGTTGTAAAGTACAGGTGCACCAGGTGGAGAGAAACCGACGTGGGGGAACTTGTATAGCCGTGCGAACCCACAGTAAATATTTCAGTAGATAGCCAACAGTCCTGCAAGTTAGACGTGAATCTCTGCTGTTCTGAGTAAACCAACCGCAAAATAATTCAATGTCAAAACAAGGTAATGATCCGACGTCACCCATACGACGTCATTCTTTCAGTACAAGGGAATAATTAAAATATCCGATAGTTCACTTCCCTGGCTGCCTTCATACGCGAAACACGTGTCCTGCTACTTGCTCCTGTCTACGAAGAAAAGTTTAAAAATGCAGGTAATTGAATTATTTTACTAAGTCGCGAAATATTCCGAAATATTTTCTAAGGTACCCTTATTGTCATATATTAATTCCGAGCCGCGGAATTTTTGCAAAATCCGTACTACGTCATCGATCAGCCGCGCATCCATCTGGCGTCTACACCCACTTGCAAATAGTTGAAGGAAATAATTGAATTCGTCCCGTGTTGGTAGTCAGCGAGAGCGACTCATCGGCAGCAGATGTGTCCGCTCCGAGATCCGAACCCAGGAGCCATATACCATATCCGAGCAGCAGGATTTTGGTCAAGCCCGTATCACGTCATCGACCAACAGCGCATCCATCTGGCGTCTACTTCCACTTCGATAGTAAATTGATTCATTTTCAGAAAAGGATCTAAGGAGCCGTGCAGTTGAATTCCATTCCGATCGCTCCACCGCAGCAGACATGCCCGGCCGTAAACACAGGAAGTAAGTAAGTCCACGGAGGAGTAAGTAAACTAATGTACCAGCGAAGTACTGTATATAACCTTGCCCTGTGGCATCGCTTATTCTGTGCTAACGCAATTTTGTATGACTATTTTGCAGCTTGCTGTCCCTATCTTCTGAGTCATCTAGTACTATCATTTTCGTTGCTACGCTCTCCTTCCAGTAAATAGTAATTTGTAGATTTTTTCTAGTAGAAAGTAACTGGTTAGAAAAGTAAAATTGTAAATAATTGGTTTAATTGAATATATTGATATTATTGAAAATTCTGAGTTTTACTATTTGTGTGGGAACGTCTAATTTCCCAAAGTGACCCACTGGAGTATACTTTCTCCACTTGAGCTACTCAGCCTCGTGTATTCGGTAGTGTGTCCCATCATTGAAATTAGGACTGGCGCCAGAGCATAATCCGAAAACTCGTTTCCAGAGCTCGAGTGTCAAAGAGGGGTCCTTTTTCTCCTCGTCACCGGGTGGGGTGGAGAAAATGCGACACATAGGTTGAACATAAACTATATAACACTGTGTTATCGTGAATGGGAGCAGAAATATAGAAAAAATTCTACAAATCGATGATGGAATAGGTAAGTTTCAATATGGGCAGGGTGCAAATGAACCGCTCACATAGGTTCAAGAGTTACCACATTAGTACATAATAACATAATATATCTAGGAATCGAACAGCCATAAGTTAAAACTGTGTGCGTTTATTGCTTTTACACCTACGTTCTTACCTCACTTCTTGGAACATTGATCATTCAACGGGAATGTTAGCAGCGCCGACGGGGCATATTAGAAGGCACCTCGGTCGATTTTAAATCAAATAAGTTTTATGTTAACGAGAGTTGCTATATACATGCTGTACAGGGGTGAAAGTCAGTGTATCATGTTTAAAGTAACACCCAAAAGACATGTTAGACTACAGAATTTATACCGATATCGGAATTTAAGGAGACGCTCCCGAGGGCGCGGGAATTTCCTAACTGTAATAAACTAAATTAATATTAACGCGGTCTCTCGAGTCATCAAATCTTGCAACTTACTCATATATTTTTTTGTTTTGCTTAGAAAATCAATAACAGAAGGCATAAAAAGTAACAAAGTTCATAAAAAGGGGATCAAAAATAATATTACCAGCATCAAAAAGTTAAAATATAAAGGGGCAAAGAAACAATAATAAAACTAATAGACACTTAAAGTACCACCAGCACTGTATACGTAACTCTTTAGAGTAAAGGCAGAAATACACGTAAATCCTTGTTACGCTACATGGACTTAAATTGAGATAAAGCCCTGTTTGAAACGTAACGTTCTACTGAACTAAATTTCAACTAACCTTATAAACATAACCGCTTAATCCAACACTTTTCATTGGTGTCTTTGCTTTATTTATAATGCAGGGTTAGTAGGCCAAAAATAACAAAATAGGCCAAAAATAACAAAAGTCGGTGGTGGTTATGCGAATGTGGCAACAATGATACAATCGGGTGCAATCGGCGGTTCCATCGTCATTACTCGGCTCGATACGATACGTTTTAGGTATACTTATGTACGAACACGCAAGTTTACGTTAGGCGTAAGTACAAATGTACAATAATTTGCTATTGCGCGTGCATACGTGTCATTTTATGCATTTACGTCTACGTTTTTGTTGGTGTTTTAAGTCTAATATTGCCTACAGGATATGAAGTAATATAAATAAAGATATATTGCAAAAGACAGAGTGCAATGGAGTATGTTCGTTGATTTGAGATGAAAGTGGAAATATTTATTATATCTTGAAAATATAATTTTTTACTATTTTTGGTGCTTTAACACTGTTAATTTAAATTTAAATATTTCATAATGACATAATAAACGAAAACCAGAGAATCATCAGTAATTTGTTGTCAACACTCGCGAAAAGGTGCTTCAGTTCTATGTGTTCTCTTCGGTTGCGATTCCTGTTTATAATTTTTGTTTGTGTCAAAGGTTTATGTATTATCTGTTTTGAAACATTCTACAGTATGGAAAAAATATATAGAAAGTGGATCAAATAATTTACTTGCTTGATAATTTGTAACAACCGTTTTCTTTGTGGACTATATGAACTTTTTAAGTGCAGAAATTAGAAGAGCAAGAAAATGTAACTTTACTATGTAGTTATTTTGTATTTCAATACACTCTGTCTAAACAGTTTTATTTGATAAAGCATATTTATATTACTTTAGGGCAGAAAGGAAAGACTTTCTACAAAGCCATCAGCTGAAGAATTGAGCTGAGAATAATTTATAGAATATAAATACCTCTGCTAGTATAGTACAGAGAAAATCTACTTAGAAACGTAAACATAATAATCTAATAAAGATAAGATCACCAAGTATAGCGCGAATTGTCAAATCAGGTACGACATCCCACAGTTGTGGGATGCAGCTATTCGGCGCCCTATTTGCATTAGCGCTTAGTGGAGTCACGAAATTTAACGTTACCTTTTTCAGCTTAAATAAATAAAAAATAGAAGAACACTAGTTCCTTTTTATAATAGGAGGTGAATCGAACTCTATAATAATAATAATAATAAGCAGGAGGGGCTTCCGTCTATCAAGCCTTTGGTGAGTAGCGCCACCACTTACTCCAGCTGGGGTGCAAAATCGAACCGGCAGTCCTGGTGCACCCGGGAGGGGAAAGCGTCTTCGCCTTTGGTGTCGGTCGTGGGCCTGCTGGGCTAACCACCCACAGGCCCTAACCCTTTGGTTCTAATGAGCCGAAGACAGGGCCCCCACGATCGACCCCGTGCGGATAGGGGTCAAGGGCAAGGTGGTGGGGCCCAACAGACCACCCGTTGACGACATTGGCAATGACCAAGGACGCTTTGAGTGGACAGATGAACTGAGGGATGAACTTCTGCATTGCTATGAAAGCAGTGAACCCACGCGGAGGATATACATGGCGCGGATGCATGCTCTGTGGTGTGAGAGGATTCATGTTCACGTAGATTTTGTGGCGTGAAAGCGCTATGCTCTGGTAGCCTCTCACACCACGAAAGTGGACCTTCGTAGTAGGGGCTACGTGAGGGCTGCTCCTGGACCAGTGAATGAGGTGGCCGAAGGGCCAAAAGACGTCGATATTCCCGAGATTATAGTACTAGAACGACGTATGCAATATTTATAAAATATTTTTTTCTTATAATTTTTTAATTATATAGTTTGGTCTTAAATGGATCCCAAGCGAGAAATTTACATAGCACTTATGTTAATCGCCATTTTTTCAAGATGACGGTCAAATTCCAGTTGACAGAAGGATGAAAAACTAGTATGGCGTTATCTAGAAGAAAGATAACAAGTTTTCTCTAGCTTTTTCCTATGTTTTCCGTACTGCCATCTATTTTTTTTTAATAATAATTTTATTTATTTGAAAGTAATTGACATAATATTATTATTATTTCAAATATTGTGCCAGTTCTTATAATTGTGTTTCTTAATTTATTCATAAAAAAACAATTAAACATTGTTATTTATTAAATATCAAATATTTACATACTAAGTAATAAAAGGGTCAAATATGATACTTAAGCTCACAGGGAGCCTCTACGTTTTACTATTCCTAATTATTTAATGTGCTTAATTACCGGGCACTGAATATATATATATATATATATATATATATATATTGAAAAATTTTATTATTATCATGTTAATTTATACCTACATTTTATATATATATATATATATATATATACTATGGCATACTGATGAGAACTAATAAGTTCGAAACCGGTCTATGTCTGGTCAGAGAATTGACAAATGACATTGGCTACCAATTTTTCATGATTTGTAAGGTATAATTCAATGCAGGTCGGGGTATTTGCCCGCTGAGTAGTTGTTTCCTGCAATGAGGCATTACCTTGGGGACCCATCAAATTGCTTTGAAAATTTATTTTATTTAAAAAAATTAATGATTTCTGATTTCTTTTGAAATTTGGAATAACAAATCAAACTCCCGCCCCTCAATTACTGTACAAGTATTGTCTGATTGTCAGCAATATAGTGATCAAAGAAAATGAGCTGAGTACGTAGGCGTAATACTCATTTCTATGACGATGGAGGCAAATAATTAATTTTGTTCGCTGCTGGCAAATTCCGGGTAGAGTTTTCTACCTGTTATTGATAATTTACTAACTTATTTAGCAAACGGTATATCCGCATATAAAGAAGCTGATGAGCGTTTTGATATTCTGAGTAAATTGGAGACTGTTTCTGATGGTGATATTAAAAAACACTCGACAAATCTAGTCAATATTTATGACACCAGTTTGGATGAATATTTATACACTGAGCTACTCCAATTTAAAGAATTAGCAAGAATATTGATCCCACGTTCTGAAGATGATGATGATGAGCAAAAAAAATAGCTATGAAGTTCGCTAGTATCAGCTGTTGGTAGATAGAAATTTAACAGATTCGTTCCCCAATGCGGAGACGCTATCAAAAATTTATTTTGTAATAATAACCACAAATTATACAGATGAGAGATCATTTTCAAAACTAGAATTGACGAAAAGTAAATTAAGATCATTTATAAGCCAAGATAGACTCAATCATTTAACTAGTATGTGTATCAATAGTGATAACTTACGAGCGTTGGACTTTTTAGCTATTATTGAAGAATTCGCTAATCAAAAATCTCCAAAGGTCAATTTAGTATAGGATATATATATATATACTATTTTGTTAAATATAACAACGTTACTAAACAATATGTAAATAAAAGATCCTCATGATTTACACCCCAGATTCCAGAAAGCTATGTAGCTTGATTTTCCGAAAATCACCGGTCTTGAGGAAGCCTCCACCCCAATTTTGACTACAGGCCTATGTTCATCCGGTCCTGTATATATTTATGTTTTTTATGTTAAACTGGTAACGATGATATTATGTCTAATTTTAATGACTAATAACTTATCACCTCTTTAGTCCTGAAGAAGACAATACAAATTACTGAAACGTAAAAGGAAATAAAGTTTGCTTTTTCTTCCTTTTTCTTTTTATCCAATTACCGACGAAAGACCTACTTAACGTTAAAAATTTTGTTTTTGTTTTATTGAGAGTTAATAAATTTTTTGTGAACTAAATTTTTACTTCGTGAAGTTCCTTTTCCGCCTTAATTTTAACTTCCTTCCAGCTGACATAGCAAAATAATAAGACTGTGTCATCGTCATAAGAGATGATTTCCCCAGAAATATCTAAATTAAGCATGTTATTTATGTAAATTTGAAAAATAATTGGACTTAAAACTGTTCCTTGAGGTATCCTATACGTAACTAGTCTTTCTTCACTTTTTCCTGAGTCTATGTTGACAATCTGTTTTAGACTCGTTAAATAGTTTCTGAGTAAATCACCGCACATGTCTCTGAAGCTATATATATCTAATTTTTTTAGTGGCATTTGATGATATATCGTGGCAAATGTCTTTACTAGATCTAAAAATATCGCCAATGGCTTTTGACTATATTAATTATATAAAAAACTTGTCACATTGTACATTGCATCGACCGTAGACACTTCTCCTCTAAATCCAAATTGCGAATTTGATATTACATTATATTTATTACATTTATTATTATTATTATTGTCCTAATATACTTGGAATAAAATGTTTTAATAAAATAACTACTCACTGCATAAGCTTTACCTTCATGTGGTTTTTAAAACACACCTAAACTGCATTTATTGGAAATTATTTCTTAATTTTAACTGAATTTCCCGTAACTAATTGATAGTTTGTTTTGAAATAAATTCCAAGCACAAATGGTACAAAAAAGCTTATTTTGGTCGCCATTTGTTTTCAAGATAGCGGTTATATCCAAGATGACATATAAACGTAAAATTAGTTTATTATTATGTAACCAGAAGAAAGTTAATAAAACTTGATTCAGCTTTTCCTTATTTTTATCCTTCTTGGCATGGCATATGCTTAAATAAAATAACTCTCCGACTAAAATTTTACCTTTAGGTGGTATTTTAAATATTCTTAAACCATGTTTAATGGAATTTATTCCCTCTGACATACTGAATAGAAATGATTAAATTTAAGGCCTTTTCTTTCACTCATATTCATCGTTATTGCACTATATTTTATATTGGCAGAATGGTTTTACACCCACTCATATAAATTCTTTATAATGCCTCAAGCGTCTATTCTATAACATATTGATAATCGCTGAACTGAAAATTTTTACGTCGTAATTTTTGGCATTACAAGAAAGAAAGTCATTTTACAGTAAAGAGTGATTACTCTTTAATTTCAAAAAAATACACAAAGTAGACAATCCATCAGAGGATTAAATGGTTTACTCGTCAAGAACGAAGTCCCACTGTGCCACCCAAATCAGCATACAGGTCGTCAAGTAAGGTTTTAGCTACATTTTTTTTATAATTTTGATATAAAATTGAATTTTTACTAAAAAACTATCGTTTTTTTTTTTAATATGTCCACAAGTTGTCGAGTTGGGTCGAGCGTAGACGCGTCTTTACTATGTACATATTTCGATATACCATGTAAAGCAACGTTAGTCGCGGTTAGTATTTAGATGGGTGACCAATTCAAGTGTTATAGTACATTTCACACATTACCGACAGTCAAGTTCAAAAGTACTATAATTTGCTAAATAAATCAGTCTTCAAGGCCAAAAGTCAAAACACAATAAAAAAGTCCTTAAGGCACTCAAAATCATCAAAAACCATAATTTTTCACAAATTATTCTGAGAAAGTTCATACAACCTTGATAATTCACAAACAATCTAAATTTATCCATAGAATCATTCAAACATTCAAATTAACCAATTTATAGAAAACAACCTTACAAACGACTGCCCTAAAAAATACCGCCCCCTCATTATCTCGATACACATCAAAATCACTCTCCAAACTCCAAGTCAGCATATTTTAATTCGCTTCTGAGAATTTTCTATAAGATATTTTTCTCTTCAAATCAATCTCTAATTCAATATTCCATTTATAAACTTCGTTCACATTTTCAACCAGCCATCATCACATTCATCAAAACTTTCTTCCCGATATACCAATTTCAAAACTTATTTCCTATTCATATGTTCCATACGCGTTGCCAGTAACTCGCGGCTATCTTCACTTCAGTCATCAAGACTTACGTCCATTTAGTTTCAACGCCGGCGATGGCATTAATATGGCTTAAATTACAACTTTCAACATTACCTGATTTACGGGACCAATTTAATTTTAGCAATCTATTCACACAGTTATCGCTCATATTTCTAAAACCAATTCAGATTCAACTTTCTTTCATATATCGAAAAATCATATTTTTCATTGCCGTATTTATACTTTTCAGTCCTGAATGCTAATTTTTCAAGTCAGTTTCGGTGTACCTCAGGTTAGTTTCTGCGTTCCGTGAATAAAGTCTCTAAACCAAACAGTGTTTAACAATTTCCCGATTAACCTTAAATTTCAACAAATCGAGTGATCGTTCTACTTCCTTGGCCAAACCAAGTAAAAAAGATTAATATAATTAAACTACCGGCGCGCATAAAATACTCAAGTGAATTTTCTCAGACTTTAAAATATAAAATAATTTAAATTAAATAAAGTCTTCTCTAAGGCAAAATATCTAGTGTCGATACGTTAATACGATACGATAATATTATAACTCGTGTAAACAATTTTAATTTAAGTAAAATAAAGTAATCAACTCTGCTCTTTACGCTTACTAAAAAATATTTTTAATATTCGTTTAAAACAAAGTGTTTAATTTCAAGAAAAGTATATACATGGTGTATCCGTTGACCCTACCAAAAAAATTTAAATCTAAAAAGTGCTAGTCAAACTCAAATAAATAAATACAAGTGTACTACAGCACTGAAGCATATAGAAAAGAAATGTTTTCTTAAAATGTTTTCTTAACCTCTCTCAACTTACCGAAGTAACCCCTTAAATCAAATATTTTAAACTCAAGTTTCTCGAAAACGGTTGGATTTTCGAATTTTTACCATATAACGAAATATAATTGAAATTAAATTCTCTTCAACACGTATAATATTCCTAAGTATATATGTCATCCAAAAAATTCTTTGTAGCGTAGCGCCATCTACCCTTTAATATGTTAAAAACTATTTGTATTTAAAACTAAAGCCATTTAAATTTTCTAGCAATGAGCTTTTACAGTTACAGTTTCCGAAATATTTCATCTGGCAATTTTTATTGGCACACCCTGTATACCAAGAACTACTGAATTTTTGAAAAGTTGCCTGACAATATTCTTCAGCTTTTTTTCCTGTGCCCCGCCCCGTCGAGCACTGAACTACAAGTTACAAGACTGGAGCATCAAGAGTAATAATTGCATATTACCATCAAAACGATAATGCTTCGATTGCAACACCAGCCAAAAGACTGATCCTACTTAAAGGAGCTCTCGTGCCAGTCGTCCCACTTGCAGACTACAGTTTCGAGCTGTTGGCTCTCGTCAGTGCAAGGTAACCACATGACGACCGATACGAGGATCCCTCGACTACTTGGTACATCTCGGTATCTTTAGGACTTGGTACATCTCGGTATCTTTAGGATAGCGACATGTAAAATAGTCAGCAGGCGCCATCTTAGCGGTCCAGTGTCGGTTGCAATTGAAAAATAAATAGCCTGACTGGGCTTAGCATAGTTCAAGTGTGCTTTTAGAGGGCGGAATATTAAACATAATATTTTAGTCGCAAACTCCTCTATAAAATTTTTATTTTATTATAAGGAACGTAACCAGACTGCAATCAACAGCTCGCCGGAGCACATAGCCCGGAGAGTAGCTGTTGGTTCTGAGACCATTTGAATTTAGTTAATACAGAAACACTAGTAAATCAATATTTTGACCCACGACAATGACAGTTTTATCATCATGTTTTGCTAGTTCAATTGCTGTATTTACAATTAATGCATCGGCGTCTTCGGGACTTTATCTGCATAAAAATCCCTCTGATTGTAGTTTATCTGGTATAGTTTGTAATAAATTGTTTTTGTTACTTTGATTGGATACAAATTTCTCCTGGGAAAACTGTATTTTACTTATGTCTCGATATTCAAATGTAGGGACGTTTGCAGGTTTCTTACGACGTGAACGTTACGGTTGTTTCGAAGTTGAAGTAGATGCTGTATGTGTTGTAGTTACAGTTTTATTTACTTCGGGATACCCATCGAATACTGTAAAACTATTGCTGAATTCACAATTTTGTAAATTTTTCTACCACGTTTATATGCATAACTTAAATTTTTTTAAATTAATTTGTTATTTATTTTACCGCCACTTTCTGCAATTAAATTCATTCAACTTTAGTAATACTATATTGAAGTAAATTCTGTCATTGAAATTTAAACCATTATTTACATAAATAATAAAAAAAATGGAAAATAATAATAAATATTGAAAAATTCGTGATTCAAAAGGACATTTTTTGGTTTTTCTCAATTTTAAGCGGAAAAATAAACCATCAACGCATATAGACCATATTAAAGTAGACGTTTCAACGGTTACCGTAAGCCCGGATAGAATATTTAAATCGAAAAAATCAAAAATCATCAATAAAATTTTCCGTGGAAGATTTTTTTTTTCTCCGAAAAATGTAAATATATTGAAAACTACTTATTTCCCAGATTCCAAAAAAATCATGCTTATTCTATGAAATAAAAGGTAAAATTTCACATAATTTCATGTAAATTGAATTATTTTTACGAGAGAAAAAATAAAAAACCGAAAAACCAGTTTTCCGCCATTTCTCAGAAAATTTGAAGCTTTGTTGAAAAATGCCTGATTTGGAAGTTTTAAATTTTTTTATTATCTACAACTATTGTAAATGACATTTTCCGCTAGGAGGTCACGTTTCTCCGAAAATCGCAAAAAAACGCTTTCAACCGCCCCTAAACAGCACCCCCATTTCACAGTTTCACTTTATCTCGTGTTTCATTTTTGTTTTTTCTCTTAATTATAACCTTAACTAAATTTCCTGGCTGGTCCTTGCCTGTTATTAATTTTTTTGTTTAATATTCAAAATCCGTTTTGGCACCAGAATAAATTGCGGTTTTTTAAACTTGATACTTTTATATGGCATGTTCAGACGGAACAACATCGACATAAATATAAATAAACCTTGTGATTTCTTATTAGAAGCAGAATTTATTTAGCACATTTACAATCCAAAATTGTTTTGTAAAAGTAATAATAAGTTGTAATATAATTAATACACAAACATATACATAATTTCTCTAGGAAAATTCCCAAATAATATATTTCTGTAGCTATTATTTATCTTCCACGCAGTTAAATAAAGAGGAAACAGAGGTACTCTATAATTTGATTAAACATCGAAACCAAAATTTTTAAATGCCTTTACACCGGCGTATTCGCCAATTTCTCGAATATTTAAAACAAATAATTAGTTTGTCCATTCTATAACTTTGAAATCTTCCGAATACCTGTCCAGTAATTTCGGAGGAAGACAAAATACACGTGTACATTGGAATTGGAATTGAGTGGTCAAAGAAAAAAATTGAACCAGAACATTTTTACGTTTTCTTACCATAAATCAATATATCCAAATTTATTTCGGGTGGATAGTGTTTATCGGAATGCTCTATATATTATGCATATTTGTGGATCGTTTAAATGACTTAAAATTTAATTGTATTAACAGAATATAACACAACGTTACTTTATTTGAACTATCATGGTATTATTATTAGCATATTTAAATATGACATAATAAAATATTTTCCTCCTCAAAAATTCTTTGCATAAAATATATCATAGCTATTTACGATAAGTATATACATTATCCTTTAAAGAAAACACTATTTCCAGACCTTGCAATTCTCAATAGAGATTCACTGTCCTGGAAAATAGGAAACACCATTCATCAGCTAGTTAAAATGTGGCAAGTGGGACTTAGGTTTAACAAGTTTATTCGTCTTAAAATATATTATATTCTGGAGCCATTGTTTTTTATAATATTTATCAATAATATTTGGCAGAGTATTCAAGAGAGTGTGCTATACCGATGGCCATAAATTGTTTTACAATGATTTTTAGGAAGGAAAATAATCCTATATATTTTTCGTAGGTAATATCACTAGTGCTTAGAATTTTATCGGTAAAATTTTTTCCAGAGCGTAGTTGCCTAATAATATAAAGAGCGTAAATTGAAAGTCTATTATTAGACGAAATTTCGAGCGCTTTAATATTAGGGATTTAATCTTTGATAATAAACTGTCAATTTACATGAATTATATTACTCTTAGCAAAGTAGCTCGGGAAAAAATTTAAAAGCACGAGTGGTATTTGGAGAGAATATTTCATGAATAAATTAACCAAATACATAAAATGTATCCTTAATATTTAATTATTTTATATAGTAAACAAAAATAATATTATTAAATTATATATAATATTATTAAAGAGAAAGCATTACCGCGTTAACCAATGTCCCACTTATTATTTGTACACTGTCCCTTTATCAGAAATCGAAGTGGAATATATAGTTCAAGCAACGCCATCCAATGCTGCTAGAATCATTGTCCAAACATTATGCCCGCCGGTAAATTATATAGCAATTATTAAGTGTTAGTGAAATATATTTGCCTATTTATTCTATCCCTATTTTTAATTTAAGAAGTTTAAAAATCAAGTTAAGTTTGTTTGATTAAACAAAGAGAACTATTTGGTAGGTTGAAAATACCTATTTTCCTCAGAAAGTATCAAAAAGTATAAACCATACATTGTTTTTGAGGTCGTTTATAGAAGACGAGATGTTTTCCTTATTAAGCAGTAAACTTAAAAAAATACCGCTGCTCAAGGAATCACTACTTCCACATCCAAATTTTGTATCCAAGTCTTATACACATTAAATCCCAATGTAATATTTGTGGTAGAGGGGTGGCTAATGTGAAAAAAATTAGAAGCCCTTGATTCTCTTATATACACTAAATCCCAATTTAATTTTTTATTCCCATAAACAATACGTTGGGGGTGGTAATGAGGGTGGTAGAGGGGGTAACTAATGCCAAAATAAATTTTAGAGGCCCTTGGTTCTCATACACACACACACTAAATTCCAATTTAATTTTTTACTCCCTTTAATAATAATGTGGGGGTGACAATGGAGGTGGTAGAGGTGGTCGCTAATGCCAAAAAAAATTTTTGTGACGTTTCGTTCCTGTATATACACGCTAAATCACATTTTATTTTTTTTACTATCTTTCATAATAGTGTGGGAATGGCATTGGGGCTGATAGTGAGGGGGAGGGGGTGGCTGATGCCAAAAAAATTTAGAGTTCCTTGGTTCTCGTATACACACTAAATCCCAATTTAATTTTTGACTCCCTTTAATAATAGGGTGGGAGGGGTAAGAGGGGGTAGCTAACGCCACAAAAAAATTTTGAGATGTTTCGTTCTTGTATACACGCTAAATCACATTTTAATTTTTTTACTCTCTTTCATATTATGAAAGGGAGTAAAAAAAACACTATTGTGTGGGGGTGGTATTGAGGGTGATAATGAGATGCGAGGGAGTGGCTGATGCCAAAAAAATTTAGAGCCTCTTGGTTCTCGTATACACACTAAATCCCAGACAGACAGAGATACCGACAGATAGGAATTTTTCGATATTTTATGACATTTTAAGCCTATTTCAACAAAAAAAATTATTTTCTTTTTTCGCCAATTTACAGCAAAGTACTAACTTTGCTGACTAATGTCAATCAGCAAAGTGTCACTTTCCCTGCCTAGGCAGGAAAGTAAGCATGAGTGTTTAAACTGGAAGTCACATTGTGAATATATAATTTCCAGGCTTGCATCAATTTAATTTCTATTCAACAATATTAAATCAGTACTTACTTAGAGATCAGTTAGTTAATTTATATTATGCCCGAGTGGTTTCTAGAATGAGGTATGGTGGTTCTGGGGAAATTCAATTCTATCGCAGAACGTTTTTATTGCTCAAAATCGTATATTGCGCCGTATATCGATATACCCATTCTTGCAAATTGTTATTTAGAGAGTATAAGATTTTAACTTTGCCATCTTTATACATTTTTTAAATGTGTGGTTATGTTTACCAAAACAAAAATATATTTGTTGTGAATAAAAATATTCATAGTGTATATACGCGTAGCAAGGAAGACTTTCGAGTACCATTTGCAAGACTCAATATAACATGTAATTCCCCAAATTACATGGGTCCAAAATTATTTAATCATTTACTGTATTTTTAAGACCAATTTCTATATAATTGTTAGACATTTTAAACATGGATTTATTGTACCGCCCCCTACCAATGATTTCATATGAAAGGTATGACTGGATCACGGTATTTTCACAAAACCGTTTTTAAAGAATTTTTTTGGTACCTAGTTCATTTCTCATGTTTGCAATGCGTGTGTTCTATTTTATATGGCAGTAGATAGTAATGCCCAAGTACTTTATGGCTTTTACAGATGAATTATAATTTCTATACTGTCATTATTCATGGCGATATAATTGTAACTGTTAAAAGGACAATAAAAGTTAAAAGGTACCCTCATGATTCTCATGTGCTACCATTAAAGAATGTTACTGAACCATCAACGAAGCTTGTTATTTCGGCGTCGTTTGGAGTATTAAAAAGATCGTTGAAAATATGTTGAGCCCCATTATAGTGCCTAGTGGAACTCCAAAATTAACGATTTTTGTACAGCTTATACGACCGTAACCGTAAGTAAGTCTACCCTAAATTCAATATTTTCGACTGTTTTTAATAACTCAGGGTGACTTACCGTATGGGACAGATATACAAATATGCACAATAATGAGTCGGTAGCATTTATGCTGATGCAAATTTTTACTGTTAAATCTTCTATTGCATTATTTGTAGATCTGACTTTCATGAATCGAATACATTGCTGTAAAAACTACAAAAGTGATGTAGAATATTTCTCTACAGGAATGAATTTATCCTAATAACCGGAAAATATCGGTAGTCTTTTCCATTCGATCAATATTGGCAGAAATATGAATTTTTAAACAACTATATAGCATGCTATCAGAAACTTGTTTCATGATAAAAACTCGACGTACGTCGTATGTACAAAATCGTTTTGATAACGAGTGAATGGAGATAAAAGGGAAAAACATGAAATATTGTTATTGTCAAAATCTTAATTTATAATAAAAAAGAAATTTTTGCTCATAGCTTTAAACGCCTGTAACTCGCGAACGGTTCATAGTCTGGAGTTCATTTTACAAATACTTTAGCTCCCTTCAAAAAACCTTTAGTGTCATTATTGCCTAAAGCCAATTATAACATAGCTTGTAACTTTGAGATAAATAGGGGAAAATGTGGTGCTGGATGGACAATAAATATATTAATAAGACGGTGTTACGTACAAGTTGCAATAGACTTTTAGGAATAATTGATCTATTAAATTTATTGCGATAAAACTTAATACTGAAACAGTAAATATAATAATTCAAAAATCCCAATATAAGAAATTTAGCAAAACTAATCACACAAGAGCCGTAAACATTATTTCTGCCTTGGTAGTTTTTTACATTATTAGGCAAGTTTCGGAAGTCTATACTATATAAACTTCTAGCATCTTTTATTTTTCGTAACTAGAAATATTTATCACGCAATCTAGACCTCAAATTGATTTTCATTTAGATCAGAATGAGATCAAGCATTCCAATCAAAAAGTTACGAACACCCAATTTGAGTTCTATTCATCACGATACACAAATGTTATTTTGGGAAGACGTGCCAAACAGACCAATTTGGGGATTTCTGTTACTTCCACTTAAATAATCTAGATAGACTCATTTTCCAACCTATTGCTTTTGAATAAACTGAACGTTATATTATTTACTTTTTTGACAAAACTCTAGAATTGATTGACGTTAAGAAGTTCTATTGTGCGATTATAAGACTCTCACCGTATTCTGGTAAGCATAAATTACTTTGGATAGAGTTAAAATTATGACGAAAAATATATATATACAGGGTGTTCGCTAATTGGTGGTAATTTTTATAATAGTGGATAGTATTCGTTCAATGGAATAACTTTTCTATATTGTATTTTTCTCAAAAAAGCGTTTGAAAACGAGGGCTAACATTAAAAACTTATTAATGTGGCAACATAGCAAAAGTCAAAGCCAACACTAGTGTGCTAACTAGATGAATATTTGTGTTTTTTTAAAACTGACATTAAACATTCGATTTTTTATTTAAAGAAATGAAATATGTGATTAGAAAATAGACTTACTCATTCTGTAAAATATTTTACAACGATATTTAACCTCACTGTAAAGACCGTTGGCGGTACAATTCCTCTGCACGAGAGATATTTGTCCTGGCTTCACCAAAAATAATTAACATGTCGTGATATTCATCACGAATATATTGATCATGGATACACAAATGTCATTTTCAATAATTCTGATGTATTAAATACAAACTCTGTTTCTGTTTATGAAATAACTGACGCTATTAAGAAACTTAAAACAAAATTGCGTCTGGTTTCGACATGATTCCATCATTTATAATAAAAGATTATGCGTTTGTTTTTGCAAATATATTAAATATAATATTCAATATGGCCTTGAAAGCTAACAACTTCCCTGAGAGTATTTTAAACTACCGAGCTATAACCATACTTTCGAATTTATCCCAGTGCAAGTCAACAGATTTCTCTTTCTCAACATGGCTTCGTAAGAAATAGATAAACTATATTTACTCAGTATATATCTGATCATATTGATAAAATTGGACAGGTGGATGCAGTGTACACTAACTTCTTGAAAGTTTTTGATAAAATAGATCATGCCTTACTATTAAATAAATGATATAATTTCGGGTTTAGTACCTCTAGAAAATTATTTTTCACAACATTTTTATTAGACAGGAAGCAGTATGTAATAGCACTATATCATGGTTTTAGTTCGGAGATCTTCCTAGCCACCTCTGGTGTTCCACAAGGCTCTGATATTGGGCCTCTCTTGTTTTTACTATTCATAAATGATTTAATTTAACTGTAACAAACCACTGTTTGCAGATGATCTTAAATTATATAGGAGTATCGACTCAGAGGAGAATTGTGATAGCCTATAGTTTGATATTTATAAATACAAGACTGATGTGTAATAAATAAACTTCTTTTGAATGTGAACAGATGCAAATACTAATAGGAAAACTAGTTTTATTTATAACTATAGTATTGATAGTACTATTCTATCACGATGTACAGATATTAAAGGTTTAGGCATAATTTTCGATCACCAACTTTCACTTAAATTACATATCAGGTCAAAAACATCAGAAGTTCTGAAAATACTTGGTTTCATAATAAGGAATTGTAAAACTTTTAATAACTTACACGCTTTAAAAATGTTTAGTTCGTGAGGTTCAAGCTTGAATATGGTTCTATAATTTGGAATCATTGCCTATAAATATCAAAAAGAAGCTGTTAAAATAGTTCAGCGAAAATTCTTGAAATTTCGTTCTTTTAAAATTAATTGTATATACCCTGATAGAGGCGTTGAGTATAGGTTTTTGCTTATGTATTTAATTTTCCCAGTTTGGAACTGTGATGTAACTGCACTGCTGTGTTGCTTATTCACAAATTATTGCATGGTGAAATTGCCTGTTCTAACACTCTTGCTCAAACAAATTTCCTGGTGCCTAGAATTGGTTCTAGACAACAAAACACATTTTACTGCAATAGTGCAATAACTAGTATGCAGCTTAGGTCACCTATCACAAATATGTACCAAATGTTAATAGAATTAGTAATTACTGCGATCTAAATATATGTTCCAAGAAACAACTTTTAGAAACGGCTGTGACTCATTTATAAGTTAGTTTTTCATCGAACGTCAGAAAATCGTAACATTTCTTACTCATTTTATTAAAGTTTGAGATTTCACACGGGTGTGCGTTGCCATTAGCAACAGAAGTTGAAGTACTTTTCCTTCCGCTCGACGGACTTTTACTTTCGTTGTTAATGACAACGCACAGATAATAGTATATTGTTTTATTGGGACTGAAAGTGATACTTTTGTGACGAGTCTGTAGATTTGCCGGATTTCAAAATTAAGAAAACCAAAGTTTAGACCAGCCTATGCGCAGCCCGGCATTTACACGTTGCGGGGAAGGTTCCTCGTCCAGATTGAGGTACTTGCGTCAGCATAACAATTTTAAAAAAAATTTAAGTGAGAGTATCTAAAACCAAATTTAGGTTAGGTTTGAAATTGTTTTTTAGCCAAACCAGTCCTATTCCGCCCGACCCTGCAACCCGCCACCGTGAACCACGCGGTAGTTGCATGGTTGGTCCCCGGACTAGGGGCGACACATCTACTCCTAATAGATAATAAAGAAGTTTTGAATTGAATTAGGCACTAACATGGTTTTTAAAAAGAATTGCTAAATCCGAAATGTGATCTAGGCACTATGTTATCTAGGTAATAAAATGCAGGTAACATCTTTGAGCGGATATTATTATTATAATTAGCGCGCATGGATTGCAGTTTAAATGTTAAGTTAGGTTTGATTAGGTCAGGAATATAATGTATTTGTTTTATTTTTTATTTATTTTCAGAAAATAGAGAGCAAATATTTTAAATGTTGCGACATTTTTATTTACTTTCACTTGCAGGAGAGTCAATCGAATTGTTAGTTATTTGATAACTCAATTTACGAAAGCGCTTCAAATATGAATGAAACGAAAAGTATGTTACCTATATTCCAACGGATTTCTTGTTACTTGCATTTTTATAGTACTATCATGTGCACGCCTACGCCACTGCCTCATGGAATATACGAGAAGGGCCAGAAACGCCGCGAAGGATAGACTAGATAGATATAAGGAATGAATTTCGCGCACGGGGCCATTTTAATATTAGACGAACGAGTTAACAGATGGAATAAAAACAGTAATAATTTATGAATTTTATTAATGTCTATAGTTGTACTTAGTGTATTATAATAACGATTAATTATTGTAGTTAAGTATTAAATAAAGTAGTGGTTAGTGAAAAGTCTAGTTGCAATTATTGGAACCTACGTACAGGGTATTTACTGGAGATTGTAAACTACGTATTTTTCGTTTTAATTTATCTAGTAGGCTGCTAGCAGTTTGGTTTTAAGCAATTATTATATTTCAAGAAAAAATCACAGTGCCCAGATTGCTTATATCTTCCCTGTACAGATTTGACCAGTGCCCAGATTACATGCATGATAAACATTGGGGGTAGCGTGGTGCCCAGTTTGCCTTCACCAGTTTCGTAACTGTAAAAAATTAACAATTTATATTTAGAATAACAAAAATTTAATTTAATGAGTTTATTTATTCAGTTTTTTAATACTTTACTTTTTAGTTACAGTATTGATTGAAAGCTACACTTTCTATTTAGTTTAAATAATTAAGTTAAATATAAACGACAAAAAAATCTAGAAACAAAAAGTACCGGCCCTTCGATTCTCCATCAATGAATAACATTAATTTTAGTTAATACTATAAAATAAGCCTTAATGATGTAAAACCATGACGCAAGTCTCATAGAGTTGAGCCATAATATATCGGAGAATTGATGAGATTAACGACTGATTGGTTGTTAGATAGTAGACGACCTCTCATCTCTGCATCAATAATTATTTTCATTGCTTCAAAAACCGGCATGGCAATTGCTTGAAATACTGTCACTTATGCACCTTGATAGAGGCATGCATTTTCTGGAAAAGGAGGATTTCCTATTTTGAAGAATTTCTGCTTCCATTTTGACAGAGATAGATGTCGAATAGTATACATCCTCCAGATGGGTCATTAACTCAAATTTAATGTATGTGAAGTATGTGATTCCATAGCCAGTTCAAGTCATGACACTAAAGTTTTCCCTACTCAACATGACTTAGGAGTCAGCCGTCGTCTTTAACCATTCTTCAGAGAACTTGTGCGCTAGTCTTTTTAAACCTGTATATAGCTTTCTATTTGGTAAATATCCACAACTAGAAAAGCTAAATTCGCTAACCATATATTGCATTTTAAGACAATTTAGTATCATCTATGCAATTTATGAACTGCCTTTCTATTACAAAATTTCAATAATTGCCTGAAAAAATTACACGTTATGAATTTTTAAATATGTCGGTTAAATATGTCTATGAAACGAGGTAGCCTTGTATCTCCACAAACAAATCAATCAATATAATATTTAAAAATATGCAAGAACCTAAAATAAACAGCTTTAAATTCCTCATTTAATAATTCACGCTCATCTCGGAACGTGATTTCATGTTGTTGTTTGGGTCTTACCTAAACTGAAAACATGTAAATATACTATAGACTTGAGTCCTTGGTTTCATGTGCACCTGAAACTTGGCTAATTTGCTGTCGCCTGTATTTTACTGTTGTATAATAATTAAAATATATACATAAGATACATGTACAAAGAAATATCTAACTACATAATTATTCTAATAAGTTCGGTTTAAACAGACAAGCTAACTTATATCAAGGTACGAAACTGCACACTAATGAAGCTAAATGTCGCATTTTGTGAATATAAGCTGCATATAAATTGGATAAATGTTCTACATATTTTACCGCTTTACTACTCTGGTTAGTTTGGATTCCTGGTGTGTATGCAAATCAACATAGACCAAAAGATGTAGATTATTTTATAAATAAAAGCGTTTTAATCGCTGTCTAATTTACGATATATTCGTATAGGTAAATGTAAATTTAATATCTAATAATTCATTGCTCTACTAGCCTATTTGTTATAATAAGCTGTTAGTGAAATTAAAATTAGAAAAATGTGAGAGATTCATACCTCTTCTTACAACATCTGAATACGTTAGTGATAGACGAAAGGAAATACGTCTAAAGCAAGCAGGAATGAAAAGATATAGGTAAGATATAACACGATTCGCTTCTACTAAAGTCAAATTCAAATTATTTATTAGCCTTTGAGCTACATGTTACATGTACAATAATGGTTCACAATCATATGACAAAACAAATGTATAACTAACCTTTTAAATTAACAATAAGTACATAAATAACCTTGGAAAATAATAGCTCATATACATTTAATATGAATTAAAAATAACAATATAAAAAAAGTAAAAAAAAAATATGACACACAAAAGTATAAAATAACAGTAACTACGTAAACAATCTTATAAAATGGTATCCATATATTACGGACAATAAAACTAATAGTGCTGTCGTGGACAAGAAAATGGGTCAGCTATTTTTTTTAACATGTACATCTGTCTCTACTTGAATATGCAATGAGTAGCCGAAATAAAACAGATATGAACATTGTTTTATTTTTAACACGCTTTTATAAGCTTCACCTGTATGTTTTTCCTAACCGCCTTAACAGTGATACATATTTGAAGTTTTTAAATAATTCCTTGCCAGATTTACTTGACAATGTGTCAAGCAGGCTTAGAATAGGATACTGGTATATACACGATAGAGCCTCTACCTGTTTTAATATTTTGATACAGGAACGCTTAGGCTAAATTCCATGAAGAACGGTGGATAGGACGGGGTGGGCCTGTTGCTTGCCCTCCCCGTTCTCCAGATCTTAACCCCTTGGGTTATTTCATATGGGAATATTTAAAGGGATTAGTGTATTCTGTACCAACTGAAAATGAATCCCAACTTCTAATATTATAATCATGATTAAAATTGTTGGTCAAAAATGAGGAATAATTATATTTAACAACATTCAGTATGCCATAAATGTATATATACGGTACAGTTAATACCACATTTTTTTAACAAATCATTGCAAGAATGAAATTTGTTTACGCCTGCTATATTATATAGCGCTCTCTTTTGCATTCTAAAAACTTTTATCCACAAAAAATATTTAAAAATAGTTTATTTTGTTTAAACCGCTCAACAAATACATTAAAAATATTCTGTCTATGTAAAATAGCATTTTAGCTCATTTTGAGACGGATTTGAACTAACAAAATAAGTATCATCAGCGAACAAAGTTAAATTACTTTGATGAACTATATTTGCTAAATAACTTGTAAAAATAATGGATAATAAAGGTCCAAGAACTGAACCTCGGGGCACACCGCATTCAGTCTACAACCATGAATATCAACGACTTGACTTTTTTAAGAAAGGCACGAACGAATCCAGCCATTTACTTTACGTCTTAAACTATACAAGTACAGTTTTTCAAGTGGAACTTCATGATGATCAAGCTTTACTCAGATCTAAAAATATATTTATTTTTATTATTCATACTTTCATGAGGAGACATTAAAAATTTAACTGTTTTGATTTTGTAGATTTACCTTTTTGAAAGCCGAATTGACAAGGCGAAAGTAGAAATTGGTCAATTGTCGCCGGCTTAGTGCTTCAACCCCTGCGCGTTAGGCTTGAGGTCAAAGAGTTCCGGGTTCAAATTCTGGTTGGGGTATCGATTTTAGTGGCTTTTCATGTGTTACCGAGTTGGTAGTAGTGGATGGGATGAGTTTGTGTGAGAGACAATACGGCTGATCGCTATACCACTCTTGAGTTCAATGTCGTACGAAATGGTCGTTGTGTAATTGTTTGTATGCATGTGTTCTGGTTGAGTGATGGAGTAACTAATGCTAAATTTCGCCTCTAAACAAGGTCTCTAACTCCGCCTCTAAATAAGGCGATACAATAAATAAATAAAAGTAGATAATTTACTTCCATGGGCGCCATTTTCAAAGAGCTCAAGCGCCTAGGAAGCATTTTCGTTCATTTTTAAAATTTTCTCATCCAATGGTCCATTAAAGAATGGCAACATAATTTATGGCCACCCTGTATATGTATGTATATTTTTAACTCAATTACGCTCTTAAAACTATCCTAACGTTGTATATTTGAGAATGAATATCAATATGAGAAATTGTGAGTGAGACCAACATTACCTTCAATGAACCTATGTTAAAAATATTCGTCAATATCACTTAAAATACTATCGAAGATTAACGGGATATTATTTCATTAATCAGAGTTTTACTTTCTGATAGGCAACAAGTAGGCCGTTCCCTTTTTTGTCGAAAGCTCGTAACTAGGGTTAAGATGAATTACCAAACGTTATATTCAAGAGACCGTTGAGAAAAAACTTTCAGGGGTTATTTGGAACATAAGTTTCTTGTTTATTTCAAAAAGTACGTTTATGGAGATGGGTTCAGTAGTTTGAAAAGGGACAGTTTTGGGTCATTCAGCCTGAGGGTGAGTTGTTTGGCATCCCTCAAAATATTTTATTGACCCTTTTGTTTTAATGATGAGTTTCGGCGCGTTTAGTTTACTCATTTAATTATAGAACTGATAGTCATAGAAAAATAGTTTAAAAGTATATGTTGATATGCAAAGATAAAAATCTAAAAGAGGTACATTATTTTCTGTTAGTTTGTACGGGGTGTTTGATTTGGCGCTTTGAAAGCGTAACCTTTGAATGAATTGTTTGTGCGGGAAAGATCCTGAACTAAAAACATACACAACAAAACTTGCGCTACTTTAATAACAATATACTGTTGCGATGGCAATGCTATGTTCTATACAAAAAGGAGTGATATCATTAGTTGGACGGATATGAGTCTGTGTGTCAATCTGGTGATCAAATATTGATGCGCTGAGAAGCCATTTAGCACTCCGAGCGGCATGTTGGAGCTTGGCAAAATGAGGAAAAAGAAAAATGACTTAAGAAAGACTGTCAATGCGAATGCAAGGTATTAAACCGCAGTAGGTTAAAGTACCTGAAACAGGCGGAATTAACGCCTGAAGACATAGGGAATTAGCCCCCAGGAAAATTACAAGACTTGTAAAAAGTCTTGGAATCCTGTGCAACAGCTATTTGTAGGGTAATTCACATAAAATGTTTTAGGTCGAAGTGAAGTAAGGCTTCTCGGAGCCAAACGACCCCTGAAATGATCTGCAATCTACAATACTATCAAACTTGGCAATACTTGGAACGAAGTGTTTTTCGTTACCGAAATTTGTATAAAATATAATTATTTTCTTGAAAATATTTTATAGTTACCGTTCTGTTATATTTATTTTTGTAAATATACTGTACCGCCATAGGCGAATTAGTTTAAAATTAATTAATTTCTAGAAATACCGCGTTGGTAGACCAGATTGTAAAGTACAGATGAACTCGGGTGGGGAAGCGACGAGAAGAGTGTCTATATTTCAGGCCAGCCAAACCACAGTAGAGAATAGACCAGTAGTTTCACTCCTCGGCGGTCCTTTTGATGTTTGTTGTATTTAATTCTATTTTTTTTATTCCACTGCGCATCAACTATTTCCATCCCACGCGCATTTGCATGTACACTACTGGAGTAAACAATAAACATCAACCCAATAACATCACTGCCATCCACTGCGCATCAGATAATTTAAGCCCAGGAGCATGCTTGCGCACTGAAAATCTTATCCCACTGTTCCGGCCGAGTGGGAATACTGGTCTATTCTCTACTGTGGCCAAACCACGCGAGGAGCGCCTTCCCAGCGACCAACCATGTTAGATGTGCAGAGTTCTCCGTCCTGTGGTAGCAGAGTAATGTAAATTTAAATAAGTCCACAAATCCGTCGTGGCATTATTTTTCCGAAAATATTTTACAAGTCCATTTGACGTCACTATTTCAGTACACGGGAATAATTTAATTATTCCGCATTTAGTCTTCTGGCTGCCGTCCTACGAGGTACACATCTCTGCTGCTTGCTCCGGTACTTTAACGAAAATATCGCAAGTCCACAAATTAAGATATGTGAATTTTTCTAAGTCCGCAAATCCGCATTTGTGTTATTTTTGTAAGTCCCTAAAATATTTAAAATATTTTGTCAAGTCCGTCTGACGTCACCATGATCCATCGCGCGTCTGTTTTCCACTGTTTCTCCTACTTCTTCATATTTGAAGGAAGTAATTAAATTCATACCGAGCAGTTAGTCATCCAGTTCGACTCAAAGCAAGCAGACGTGTTTACTCCGAAGATATTAAAACCTAAGGGTACCGTTAATTGTTCTAAGTTCACAAATCTGTATTCGAATTATTTTTCCAGTAGTCCAAGTCCAAAAATCCGTAGTGGTAAGTCCAAAAAAATATTTCAAAATATTTTGTTAAGTCCGTTTAACGTCACCGACCAGTAGCGCATCCATCTAACGCCTACTCCCACTCCCATAGTAAGAGATTTCGCTGCTAGAAGAGGCCCTGTGGAGCCAGTAAGTCAGTTAACCCAGGCGACTCATCAGGATCAGACGTGTCCACTCCGAGAAGCGAACCCAGGTGCCATCTGTTATATTCAAGCTGTAGGATCTTGACCAAGTCCAGTCGACCAGCAGCGCATTCATCAGGCGTCTACTCCCACTCCTATTGTAAGTTGTGTTTCATTTTCAGAAAAGGATCTGAGGACCTCTGCAGGGAGGGATTCCACTACGATCGCTCCACCGAGGCAGACGTGCCCGACCAAAAGCACAGGGAGTAAGTAAGTCCACAGAGGAGTTGGTAAACTGATGTACTAGCAAGTACTTGATAAAGTGTTTCACTGTAGTTTTTATATATTTGTGTCTTGCTTTACTTGTCTCGTGTTCGTAACTATTCTGCACCCTGTTTATTCTTGCTAACCGTATATTCTGTGTGTTGCAGCCTGCTAATCTGATCACCCGAATCATCTGGTACTATTGGGGTTTTGCGTTGCTACGCGTGCTCCTCCCGGTATTTGATAAATTATAGATTTTTCATAATAAATATTTAGAATTGTACATTTAGGTTTACTGTAATATACTGATTTATTGAAAAATTCTGAGTTTGACTGTTTGTGTGTGAACATCTAATTTCCCATACATTGACCCTCTGAAGTAAACTTCCTCCACTTGAGCTACTCAGCCTCGCGTACTCGGCTTGAGGTAGTGTGTGCTATCACTTAAACTAGGACTGGCGCCCGAGCAAACCAAAAACTTGTTTCCGGAGCTCATGTGTCAAAGAGTGGTCGCGCCTTCTCTCCACGTCATCGTGCGAGGTGGAGAAAAACGCGTCACATGCTCTCTATTAAGAATTCCAATTGGTGGACAATAGTCCAATCATATACGAACTTCGCTCAAACAAATAAAGACCTTTATTATTATTTGCGGACTATTTTGAGATGTTCAGACTAACCCTTCTCCGCTCTTCATATTATTATTTTATAATAGAAACGATCAAAATAATACAAAATATAATGATTCCCCCGCTCATCGCCATTTTGAACAGAAACAAAGAAAGAAACAATTGAAATAGAAATAATTCTTTCGGAAACTGTGTATTATTGCATTTTTGAATTCTCTACGATTTCTTTGAATAATATCCTATACCTAAAATCGATACTTCCAGAGATATTTTTACTTTTTCATTAAAAACCGTTAAATTATAATACTTTTTCTTTCGAACTGATCTAGTAGTCATGATTTTGACGTAAAGTAAGAATAACTGAAAGTTATCTTATTGGCGTTTAATTATTGTGACAAAGCATTTACACTTATTTTAAGTTATACACTAGTTTAAAATTCGCACGTACCAGTAATGAGTTTCGCGAGAGAAGAAATGGTCGATATGGTTTATGTTCTGGGTGCGAGTGATAAAAATTGTTTGCTATCAACTCGAATTTATAAGGAGAATATATCCAGAAAGAAGACAGCTCCCTAAAAAATCATTTGAGTGGTTGATATGGAACGATTTGACAATACGGGGAAAGTGGATTATGAGAAAAAGGAACGAAAAAAAAAATGTAGTAAATGAAGAAAACAAAACTCATACTTTTGAGCGTGATTGAAGATCCTCATCGCAGTATAAGAGAATTGGAAGAGAAAACGATATAAGCCGATCTTCAGTTCATCGAATCCTATAAAAAAACAAATTTCATCCCTATCACGTTCAACTAATGCAGGAACTGATTGATAGGGATTATGAAAACCAAAAAGTCCTGAATAGGCTCATTTAGCACTTTTTTTATTTCATTATCGGAAAAATCTTTAAATTCTGAGATCCTGTGCAAAAAACTAGAATTTTGTGAGACCCGTAAATCGTCTAAAAAAAATCATAAACATAGACCGCACTCGCCTTGCCGAGTAACGAAGTTAGTGCTGTTTCACAATATTACAAATCGTTAACTCAAGCAGTGTGTATTGAAACTTATGCCTGTTTGTGAAGAATTTCGGATTGTCAAGTATTTTCACCGATTTATATTAACAATGTATAATAGTGACAGTAAAAGGAATTATAAATATTGTATTGTTCCTGAGTGTCAAAGCACCACGGTGGAAACGAAAAAAAGGAAATGACAATAACTATGAAAAGAGAGAAAAGGCTTACTACTGAATCAACATGAATCATTTCAATGTAAGTATCTATATGTTAAATTATTTATTATTAAATACAGTATTTTTGAAATTTAGACGTAAAATATATTTTAAATACTAGCAATTTTTATAAGCCTTTTCCATTTTAGTTTAAAAATATGTGAGAAATACGCTACTTCATATTTCAACACCGAGCTGCTATTATACAGGATGTAACGCAAATATATTTTAAATGATTATTAAATTTTGGTTGTAGGGGAAAATTTCCAATTTCAAGTGGTCGTTTTATACACTGTTATTAAAAGATATTATTCTGGAAGATTCGAACACTCAGAGAGAGAGAGACTCGACGTTCTCAGCGGAATGCATGACCGTTGATGTGTTACGCGACCTTTTCCTTTATTATTGTATGACGTCATGATGTTAGTTGCACCGCGCTTCAAATACGCCCTTTGAAAGTCGTATACTTCGGGAACCACTTATCGGATTCATCTGAAATTTTCAATATCGCCTAATTTTAACTAATACTTTATCCACAAGAAGTAACAACTCCTAAATAAAACTCATTAAATGAGCCCATTAGCGCTAGTACAAAATACACCCTGTATAATTATAATCAATATGAGGTGGTTGTGTCGTTGTAGTACATCCCTTGTCTACATAATTGCAAAATAAATCTTCGTAATTAATGGTAATACACACAGAGCGAATTAATTTGTTAAACCTTAAAACATAATATTTTTAGTCGCAAACTCCTCTATACAATCCTTATTTTACTATAAGGAACGTAACCAGACTGCAACCGACAGCTACTCTCCGGGATATGTGCCCCGCCGAGCGCTGAATTACAAGTTACAAGCCTGGCGCGTTAAGTGTAATAATTGCATATTACCATCAAAACGCTAATGTTTCGATTGCAACAAACACCAGCCGAAAGACTGATCCTACTTAAAGGCTTGTAACTTGTAATTCAGCGCTCGGCGGGGCACATAGCCCGGAGAGTAGCAGTTGGTTGCAGTCTGGTTACGTTCCTTATAGTAAAATATGGATTGTATAGAGGAGTTTGCGACTAAAAATATTATGTTTTAATATTCCGCCCTCTAAAAGCACATTTGAATTATGCTAAGCCCAGTCAGGCTATTTATTTTTCGATTGCAACAGACACTGGACCGCTAGATGGCACTTGCTGACTATTTTACATGTCGCTATTGTAGAAATACCGGGATGTACCAAATAGTCAATGGATCCTCGTGCCGGTCGTCGCATGCCTACCTTGCACTGAGGAGAGCCAACAGCTCGAAACTGCAGTCTGCAAGTGGTGTGTGACGGCTGGCAAGAGAGCTCCTTTAAGTAGGATCAGTCTTTCGGCTGGTGTTTGTTACAATCGAAGCATTAGCGTTTTGATGGTAATATGCAATTATTATGTAAAGCAACGTAAGGCGCGGTTAGTACTTGGAATGGGTGACCGTTCCAACGAAGACCGCGTCCTCGCCTCACACATCTTCCAGCGGCTTGTATATCAGTGTATGCGCGGAAGCTATACAACCTTAGGCGAGGGTTGTATAGGGGATATACCATCCTTCGGAGGGGATGTAAAGCCGTCGGTCCCTTGTCTATTAAATGTTAGGCAAGTAAAAGATCCCTACTCTTCTTAAGGGAAGAGGTTCGGCAAAATTCCTGGTTGGGGGTAGCTCGTCTACAGGCGTCGGTGTTAGGCCTCAGTAGCGGAAATAGGCCGACGTTAAATAAATGTAAAAAAAAAAAATGCAATTATTACACTTAACGCGCCAGGCTTGTAACTTGTAATTCAGCGCTCGGCGGGGCACATAGCTCGGAGAGTAGCTGTTGGTTGCAGTCTGGTTACGTTACTTATAGTAAAATAAGGATTGTATAGAGGAGTTTGTGACTAAAAATATTATGTTTTAATATTCCGCCCCCTAAAAGCACATTTGAACTTTGTTAAACCTTGTTCCGACAAAAATTTTCATATTTTTTCAAATAACCCGGCAACGTCACGTCAAAAACCAAAAATCTGGAGGTCGTTGGAAAGGTAATTTTACGCTGAATTCATATATGTAAACATATATACACCCTATATATCGGGTCATTTATGTTTAATTTATACTTTTGATTTTCATCAAAAAGTAAGATTTTCAAAAGTCAAATCGTATGTAGATGACACTCAACCGTTTTATGCGTTTCCACCTAATGAATGTAAACAGATACGTGCACAGGTTAATCATGATTTGGACTTCATAAGCACACGTTGTAAAAATCATAATTTAACGACTAATTTGCAAAGAATGTTGCGGACCTCTAGCGTATACGACCCACCATACGCCTTAGCGTTTTGTGGGCCGCATAATAACAACCGCTACGTCCGTAGCAGAGTTTCGCTATTGTCCACAGGAGGCGCGATATGCTTCCAGCGGGTGAAAAGGAGAGACATTTTTGATGGCGGTATACGGTTGATAATCCCATAAAACTCGTTTTATCCGAGGCATCCTGGTGGATTTTAGGATTGTCAACACAGGAAAATTTTCTCCATCTGTTGTGGTTCCGTTTAGCGGAATAATTTGTTGCTGTGAGTAAATTTTAACTGCGGAAGCAGGATATTTAAGTATACAAGGCTTTCCCTTGGAAGTATCGTGTCGACTTGAAAGACGGACTCGACCCCATTCATCCAACTGTGGCTTTCTAGGAACATTGGTGGATTGTTCCCTCATCAGTGAGGGTTCCACGGACGGGGCTTCCACACACAGTAATGAAGTTCCCCGGACAGGGCATCCACACACAGTAGAAAGTTCCAGGGCTGGAGAGGCTATAATCAACCCAATCCTCGGGTCAATTTCTTTCGTCCCGAAGACACCACCGTAGGGCTACAGTTTCTTCAACGTCGAAGTCGGTATCGTACCACCCTAGATAAGTGTGTTGTTTTTATTTACCGGGGACCACCTTCAGTGGTTCTACGCGGTTATATTCCATTCATACTTACTTTTGTATTGTAACTTGTACATATTTAAAGATTTTATGCATTTATATTTATTTAAGGAGGTTCTCTAAATCAGGCCCATTGTGGCCGAATTTATTACCATTTATCCTCACGTTGTAAACCGATGTGTAGCTACACGAGGCATTTTATTAATGTTGTAACATATTAATCAATAAATTTGCCACACCTTTTGAACATCGCCAGGTTACATGCTAGAGAACCAATATTTGTAAATTCTGTAATATAGTGCATTTCATGTTTAAAGAAAGTGTCATTATTTCGTCTGCGACCAATACGTATGGAACCCTCAGTGATTTGTGTAAGTAAATAAACTAATAATTTGTCATAGTTTATGTAAACTTGGGCTTAACGCCCTGAGATAGTCTGAGCTAGTGAAATTTTATCGTGGGCACGTTACATCACTTATCCGGGGTAAGTTGTGTTTGCGATATCTGCTACGCTACAGTAGCCCAAGTGAGTTTCTTTATGTAATATCTTATAACCATCACTATCCTACGTATTTATTTGGTTATGTACGTGTAAATCGTAGCAAGAAACAGAAATAAAGCATAATTTTCGATACTCAACTCAGATTTCAGCAACATATTACCAACTTTTAAAAAAAATCTTACATAATTTTGAAACTTCTTTACGCCAAAAAAACACCATAAATTTTAAAACTCGAAAAAATCTGTGAAACCCTAGTGCTGTCAGTCCTATATTATTACTGCCACACAATGTAGCCCCCATGATTGGATTTAGCAACGAGAAATAGAATTTAAAATTACAAAGGTTGCTCGGTGTAAGGAAATTTTATCATGTTTTCAGAAAGATTTGTGAAATAAATTGGGTCAAAGTAAAAAAATCTGTTTCTTGTCATTTATTCACATCTGTTTATAGATTATTGCTGACCATATTATGTGTATATTTAAGATATAACAGAAATGTTAGGCGTTAGAGGCAAAACTATGCCTTAACATACCACAGCATTTTTTAAAAAAAATTTTGTTTATAACATGCTCTATAAAATTCATTAGATTTCCCACTAAAAAATTATTCTCCAAAAATTTAAAACCTGTCGGTCGCGTAATTAAGATTCAGCTCGATTCATCAATTTGATACGTTTACGTTAAATGTTTCGGGTATATTTTTGATCATCACCAGGTAATTCTTCAAATCTGCTTCAAATATCGATCCCGCTTAATATAAGTGTCATCCTTAATTTTAAAAATATTTTGATTATCATCAGAGAATTTTTCTAATTACATGTAGCGTCGCTAAGCCTTTTCGAGCATTGGTTAAAAACGGGGCTTTTCTTTTGAATGTTTTTAGGTTTACTTGACTATATGTTCTTCATACTTTAAACATTTATATTCTAGTTCAAATGTTCATTTTAGAGGGCGGAATATTAAAACATAATATTTTTAGTCGCAAATTCCTCTATAAAATCCTTATTTTACTATAAGAAACGTAACCAGACTACAACCAACAGCTACTTTCCGGGCTATGTGCCCCGCCAAGCTCTGAATTACAAGTTACAAGCCTGGTGCGTTAAGTGTAATAACTGCATATTACCATCAAAACGCTAATGCTTCGATTGCAACAAACACCAGCCGAAAGACTGATCCTACATAAAGGAGCTCTCGTGTCAGTCGTCACACACCACTTGCGGACTGCAGTTTCGAGCTGTTGGCTCTCGTCAGTGCAAGGTAGGCATGTGACGACCGACACGAGGATCACTTGACCATTTAGTACATTTCGGTATCTTTGGGCAATTAAAAATATGCCATACTTACGCATAGATTTTCTACTAAGGAATTTTATCGATTTTAAGTGTTCAAAACCTTCATCGTTGTTTTGTGTCTACAAGGTGCTGTTAATGGCTTAGTAATATCTGGTCTGATCAAAAAGTTATTAATGTTCAAAGTTGTACATTTTTAAGGGTTGAAAAATAACGATTGTACGAATGGTTTCAATTCATTCTTTCGTATATTTAATTATCCATGAATTATATTTAGAATAAGAAAAACATCCAATTTATGAAAATACTCCAATTTTGAATATAAATTTCTTCGAATTTAGAACATATATAGAATTGGAACCATCGCCATTC
Organism: Leptura quadrifasciata; assembly: GCA_963675555.1. Taxonomy (NCBI): domain Eukaryota; kingdom Metazoa; phylum Arthropoda; class Insecta; order Coleoptera; family Cerambycidae; genus Leptura; species Leptura quadrifasciata. Next base: position 132,353,009 of record OY776675.1, read on the forward strand.
GGTAGCTTAAAGAAGTATAGTTTATAAAAACTTATTACTTTTATTTTTAGTTTCTTTTTCCTTTTTTATAATTCAAGCTACTTCTAAAAGCGATAATTTTTGCGCAGTATGCATGTACACAAGTGTTAATAAAATGAATTAAAATCAAGAAAATTTACATTTTTAGGGATGTTTGAATGGTTTTTAATTAAAGTTTACTAAATATATTAAAACATGTTGAACTATGTCTATTAAATAATGTTTTAAGTAATGAGTTCTACAAAAATATTTATTTTTATGTAAGAAAAATTGTCATTTTAAGTAATATAACAAATTTCGACAAGCTGACTCATCTGCTGTATAAACAGTAAAACTGTGAAAACTGTAATAAATATCTCCTGTACCCTTTTTCGATTACACGTATTGCTTAATAGTTACTTAACAATAAACATATTGAGGGTGTGGATACATTTTCCTGCCACTTTAGCCATAACTTATTCAATTTTGATCATATGGAGATTTAAGAAGAAACTAATTGTGGGTAATTAAATTTCCTATCGAAAAGATAGAGTGTTGTTTTTTTCAAAGGACGTATTGTTTTCGAGTAAATCGCAATAAGCGCCACCCAAAAGCCTGAAAAATTGCCAAATTTCGACTGTTCGTATCCTGTTTATTTTTTAACCAATTCAATGGATGAAATATCAAAATGTCCGGCTACAAAAGTACTAATAACCGTTTTTGATAGTTTTCACAAAAATTAACGTACTCCGAGAAAAACACAAAAACATATTATTTTTAATGTTGGGGGTGAATTTAGGGACGGGCCCCCAATGATATTTGCTCGAACTTTCTTCTGTTTATAAATACCCAAGTTTTATTATTTAAAGTTTAAAAAATCCAATGTTCCCAAAAGACTGTCTACAAATATTTTATTTACTCGGATATATTTATTTATACATGGTATCTCACCGGGAACTGAATCGATCGATATATAGAAAAGCACGCATCAGAAAATTTTGAAAATTAGGTAATTACTAACGTCGGTGTGGCCAATCTAACTAAAATAATTACAAGCAGCTGGCACTTCCGCTTATACTGGAAGTCGATACCAACTTGCTTATTTCAAATGGAACATCCTATATATTTTAGGATTTTCGAAAAGAGCATAAAATTCTGAGTCGAAAGTATGTAGCATATCCTATACCTAAACCTAGCCGTTTCAGAGATATTTGACCTTTTATAGAACATTTGACAGGTGCAACGGTTTGCAAGAACCGTTATAACTTTCTTCGTCCTCATTTGCTTCTTGTCAAGTAAAATGAACACAAGGAGAACTACGTTCTACAACTGAAATAAATTCAATAATATCACACCAAGTGTACCGTTTTTCGCGTTACATTTTGTCAACTTCAAACCGCGAGAACTTGTTTAGATCAAATGGAACACCTGTATTTTTTTACGTCAAGTTATATAAAATTGAATTCCCTTTTTTCTGATATCAGCATTGTGGGGGTTAAAGTTACAACTTTTTGAAATATTTGCGATTTTATTAGAAATTCATGAATTGTTGTAATCATTTCATCAAAATAGCCATGATTAGAAAAATTCAGTCATTATCTTATGTCAAAAAATGCCAGCACGTTTAAATTACACCCGCGACGACTTTTTAAATTTGTTTATTATTTATGGAGAATGTTATAAAGTAATATCAAGAACTTGCAGCACATTTGTTACTCGATATCCAGAAAAACGGAAACCGTCACCAAACACTGTAAAATACATACTGGAAAATTTTGAAAATTATGGCTCTGTCAAGGCAAAAATGCAAAGAAAAAAGCCTATTGTTGATGACTAAAACATTGAAATAGTCATTCTGGGATATTTTCATGCATTTCCAAGGATGTCATTAAGACAAGCTGCTCTGGAATCAGGACTATGCAAGGATTCAATACACAGAATCTTATTAAAACATAAGTTTCACCCGTTTTCATTCCATATGGTTCAAGGATTAAAAGAAACAGATTTCCTAAGAAGACAGAATTTTTGTGAGTTTATTCTAATAAGGTCTGAGGGTCACGATTCTTATTTGGGAAATATTTTATGGACAGATGAAGCAAAATTTACTAAAACTGGACTTTTTAATAGACACAATTTACATTATTGGAGTGACTCAAATCCTCATATGTTCAGAGAGAGAAACTTTCAGGAAAGTTGGCAGTTCAATGTTTACTGTGCCATAAGAAACGATAGAGTGGTGGCATTACAATTTTATCAGAAAAATTTAAACGGTAAATTAAATTTTCTCTTCTGCTAATGTGTATAGGTAATTTTTTTTTTTTATTAGGTGAAAGATATTTGAATATCTTACAGAATTTGAATAATAACTATTTAGAAAATTTACCTCTCGCCGAACATAGAAACATTTTTTATCAGCACGACGGTGCTCCCCCACATAACGCATATTTAATTAATAATTATTTACAAGAAACTTTTTATGATCAATGGATTGCCAATAATGGACCTTTCTTATGGCCTCCTCGCTCGCCCGATTTATCAGTTCTGGATTATTTCATTTGGGGAACTATTAAAAATAAAGTTTATGAGAGTCCATTAACAACCATTGAAGATTGTATGCAAAAAGTAAGGCATTTCAAAACATATCACAGGATTAAATTAGAAGAGCTACCCATACGGAACTAATCCGAAGGTGCGAAAAATGTGTCGAGGTTCGAGGGCGGAATTTTGAGCAATTATTAAATTAAAATGAAATTATGTTTTAAATTGGTCTTATCTCTGCTATTTTAGTTCTTCAATCTTCAATTCGATTAATACGCATGTTACAGTGTTAGTGTTATTTTGCGTTTTTTTTTTTTGATATCGAGTAGCAAATGTGCTACAAGTTCTTGATATTACTTTATCACATTCTCCATAAATAATAAACAAATTTAAAAAGTTTTCGTTGGTATAATTTGACATAAGATAATGACTGATTGTTTCTAATCATGGCTATTTTGATGAAATGATTACAACAATTCATGAATTTCTAATATAATCGCAAATATTTCAAAAAGTTGTAACTTTAACCCCCACAATACTAATATCAGAAAAAAGGGAATTCAATTTTACACAACTTGACGTAAAAAAATACAGGGTGTTGACAAAATGTAACGCGAAAAACGGAACACTTGGTATGATATTATTGAATTTATTTCAGTTGTAGAACGTAGTTTGTGTTCTTTTTACATGACAAGAAGCAAATGAGGACGGAGAAAGTTATGACGGTTCTTGCAAACCGTTGCACATGTCAAATTTTCTATAAAATGTCAAATATCTCTGAAACGGATAGGTTTAGGTATAGGATATGCTACATGTTTTCGACTCAGAATTTTATGCTCTTTTCGAAAATCCTAAAATATATAAGGTGTTCCATTTTGAAATAAGTAAGTTGGTATTGACTTCCGGAATAAGTGCCAGCTGCTTGTAATTATTTTAGTTAGATTGGCCACACCGACATTAGCAATTGTCTAAATTTTCAAAATTTTCTTATGTGTACTTTTCTCTATATCGATCGATTCAGTTCCCGGTGAGACACCCTGTATATTATTTAAATAATAATAATAACAATACTTTATTTACATTAAACCGTAAACAGTATTGGCATTGTGAACAAATTGATTTGTATAAGAAAAATATTATAAAAGAACACATAAGTAAACAAAACATTAAGGAATATATCACAAACTATTTTATTGGCAAGTAGACATTCTTAAAAATTAAATTCAAAGAATTCAGAGAGTGATTAAAATCATCTTTTCTTTAATAGTATTTTAACACTATTCTTGAACTGTTGGAAGCTGTCTATATTTTTAATTCTCTGAGGAAAATGGTTGTAAAGCTTAATAGAAGTTGTATGTGGCCCCCTGCTTACTTGAGCCAGCCTGCTTGGTGGAACATAAAGATTATTTGCGGCCCGTGTAGTATACCTGTTTATGTCACTACATCTAGGAATCTGGTCAATATTCTCTCGAACATAACACATACATTGCAAAATATAGAGTGAATAAACTGTGATAATTTTATGTTACTCAAAATATGACCTACAGGAAGTTAGAGGAGTGAGATGAAACATAGTGCTTATTATTCTTTTTTGTAGTATGAAAACTCCTTCCATACTAGTGCAATTTCCCCAGCAGTGGATGCCATAGGAAAATATGGAGTAATGTGTCCGTAATAAAAAGTTTTTTTTAACGTTTCAGTATTTACTATACCCCTGTATTGCTGGCAAGTTTATTGGTGAAACTTTTAATATGGTAATCCCAAGAACAATTTTTGTCCATTTAAATTCCTAAAAATTTTACATGTTAATTTTTTTGTAATCTGTTGTTCTGTGCTGACCAGTAAACTTATTTCTAGATTCACACCAATAGGCGAAAATAATAATATATTTGTTTTTTGAGTGTTTAGTACTAAACCATTAATGTTAATTGTCGCTAAATTCTTCCTTTTAATTTTTATAACTTCTACTACATACATCATCTAAAAAAATCCAAAGAATCTACACAATAATAGTATATTTTATAGCAAATCTATTATTTTGTAGAATGAAGGAAGAAAAATGAAAAATATCTATTCACATATTCTATAAATAGAAACTGTATTGTTTGAATAAATAAAAAGTAGAGCCTCTTCTATTGCTGTTTGTATTCAGTGTTTTTGTAATGTAATTTTCAAAGGCATCAAACAGATATATAAAAATACATCACACGGCTGGAATTCTGATATAAACTTCTTCGCCCTAATAAAACATATTTTTATGAGAACTTAAATGTACCTTAAAGGACAATCCTCAAATATTTTTTATTGACACTAGGAAAAGGAAATAGAAGTTAGGCATTTAGCCAAGTATAAAATACATTTTCTTTATAACAAATTGTATCCTTCAACAATTAACGACGAGTACAAAATCAAATCGTAGCTTCGTGTAAGTAAAAGGATTGAAAACAATTCTACAACTTATAGCATAGAAAATAAATCCTAGATTACATTAAGGTGGTTTTGACAACATGACCTAGTTCGGGGCGGCTGAGATATGGCAAGTAGTTTCTTAGGAGAAAAAGCCAGAATAAAAGGGTCCAAATATTTTTATTGTTGAGGTAACGATAAAACTGCTATTAATACAGCACATAAACATGCTCTACACGCGTATATACCTTTAATAAATAAACAAAGTTTGTATAGCTACGCACAATCCATAAATTTACGTAGAGCTTACAAAACTAGTATTTAATAAAATTAGTAACATTCCATAAACATTAAACACAGGGATATATAACTAAAATTAGTCCGCGCATCCAATCATAATGAATTGGGTAATTAATTTATGTTAGTGCCAATTTACAGTATTTCAATTATTTACTCTAATCTATCAGATAAATTTATATTATTTCATTCCAGAAAACTTTTTCAATAATATTTTTTTAGGCTGTGCTGCACACAAATATACTTTTAGTTTAAAACCATTTAAATAGTTTGTTGAGATGTTTATAAACATTTCAACACATAATAATTGAACACAAACTATATTTTCTTGTCATTAGTTTTAATTCGGCAACAGATGTACTAAATATGATGTAAAATACGCTAAATTTAAAATAGTGGCTTTAAGGTTAATAAATATTTAGAAGGTTAGGCTAAATGTTTACGACCCTTAAACATTTGCGTATACACCAGAGAACGAACGGCACACCGATTAATCATTTATCGAAATAATTGTTTCCGCTCGAGGTAAACATCAAACAAGTCGGCCAGCGAGACGAGCCGGGGTAAGTTGTAAGATGCCCAGCATCCAGCGTGCAACGTCGAGGTAATAAAACCGGAAATATCTGTGATCCAGGCAATTAGAGGCCGTACGGGGGATGTTGCATGCATCGGGACTCACCTCAACGGTCACATTTTGCTGGTCCATATCTCATCGTCAGCGAGCACATCACACACAAACTCCTGGGGCTCCTGCAAGATGCAGCTGGCTCCATAGGCGTGGACTGTCCGGGTAGGCGCCTATGGAGCAGTCAGTTCACCCCACCAAAACACACCCCGGCCAGGACCGGCTCAACTACATAACTACAGATTACACGTTGCTCGCTTCCGAATCGAAAACTGGGAAAACCACGTGGCATTTTTTAGCAAATGTGGAGCGCTAAATTGAGGAAATAAACTTTTATTTGTGATGGAAAATATGTTTGGCATTGGGGTACATAATCTGCCCACTTATTTTGAAATAAATAAATAATTAAATATTTATTTATGCCGAATAAAAAGGACAATTGTACTAGATGTAGACGTTATATGTTCACTGGTTTACTAATGTTTTTATATAATTGTTGACCCCTCTATCGAGTACTCTAGTTTCTTGAAAATAATTTGCTTTATTACTTACATTTACTAAATTTGTAACTTATAATAATTTCCTGTTGATGTCAGCTTAGTTTGAGAAACCAATATAACATGAGGTGTTTTTGTACAATCTTGTGACAAATTGTCAAACTCCCGCTGCAATGCCAACTTGGTTGGCCAAACCGTCCGTAAGAAGTTTTTGTAAAATCTTATTCAAATGTGGCAATAATTACGTTTCACATAAACCAACTGTATCAGCTACCGTTAGATAATAGAAGATTACAAAGAAAGTGGCCAGAAGACCTAACGGACTAGGTGAAAATGGAGGACCATCAGTGGATGGTACCCAACTCAAGTGAAGTACAAATCAAAATATTTGCTAAATAATCTGTATATAGATTAGAGTAGATTGTAAATTTGCTATGGAAAAAAAAAATTTGTATACCTTTTACTTATACTATTTAATAACATTTGCATTTAGTAATCGGTCTTTTCAGAAACAGCACTAACTTGCTGTTCAAATATCAAAACGGTCGGGTAATGCGCTTAACAAAAATATGATGAGTGAACGGACAGATGGAAAAACTGAGTAACAGACGAAGAGAAAAGAACATTTTAAGCGTTATTCAGAGTTCGATGACTAAGAATTATATACATTTTTTTCGCTAAGGTTTTAAAAACGGACCAAGTATTTATATTTTTCGAATACTATATAAGAAAAAAGACTAATTTTTTCCATTGTCGATGCATCCTGGTGGAGACTTGGAATGGGTGGGAAATGCGGCTTTAACTACTGAACATTGTTTTCTTTTTTCCATCTATTTGAAGACAACTACAATCGATGATATGAAGGAAATTTCATTCAAACCAACGTCTCACCAAATATTTATTCAACTGTTCATATGGTTATTGTTTCAGTATCAGAATCCTTAAATTCAGAATGGCGTACCTAATATGTCGGAGCCAAATCCGATCGGGAATATGAGTAGCAATGCATTTCGTCTGGAGTCCACTTAATCCAGGCAATGGACACAAAAAAGGGGGGTTGACTTGCAAAAGGCCAGACAGAAAAGAAATTTGGTAGCATGGTAGACGTAGGCCTATTAAAGCTACACCTAAGTTTGCCCATTCATTAGAGTAAAAAAGGTATGAAGAATTGCAAAAGTTTTCAAATTTTGAGACAACATTGGAGAAGGTAAAAAAATAACAAATCCGGTTTTGTACCCTTTTATGCCCCTCAAAACATTGTTAAATTAACAAAAAACGTGAATTTGTAATAACTTTTGAAAAAAATTCCTTACTTACGGTGATGCAAACCAGATTCGCTTTCATTCTCAACATCTTCAGGCACCAATTCTGATGTAGGGTCGGCAAAATCGTGCTGATCGAAATCTTCTGCGGGGTCGTTTTCGTCATTTTCGTCGTCCAAAAGCTGGTCGGGTACGCAACGCGTACCACTTTCTTCATATAAAATAATATTCTACTCACCTGGAGTCGATGGTGGATTCACTATGGCACACCGGGATATGGTGATTTTGTATGTTGAGCACTACATGTAAAGACGTGTTGTCATGTATTGTCATTCAAATTTCCAGTGTTTTTTTATTCACGTCCGTTAATTGGATGCGCCATTTTGAATGTCATATTTCTGATTATGTAACTAATTGTCTCTGGATCGACGAAAAAAAAAAGAAATTTCAGTAGCTCTCCTACAAGTGTGCTGTAAATACAACCGTCACTTCCACATCTTCTACGATTCAGAGGTATCGAAGGAAGTTGAATTTCAGGTTGCATCCGCTGTCGGAAAATCGGTCTTTATACATATATTGTTCTAAAATGTTCGATTACAGATCTCATTTGCAAATAAATATCTATATTCAAAATTGTCGATTATTAGTCCGAAAAACTGTTTCCGGATTGTTAAGGCTAGTGATTTTCTTACCATTCCTTCCTTCGCTATGGTTTGTTGTGAATTTTCCTTTAGTAACCACATAATTTGAGAGTATCTGATTCATTAGAAATTACTGCTAAATATGCATTTCACAATGACCTTGATCCGTTCATCTCTATGTCCGATAACTCAAAAAATATTCATAAGAAATATTTCAAACTTCGTGTTTAGTTGAGGTTTATAGATAGAAACGATTTTTCTCTAGGGGCGAGCGTAGGTGCGTCTTTACTATGTACATACTTCGGTATGCTTCCAGCGGCTTGTATATCAGTGTATGCGCGGAAGCTATACAACCTTAGGCGAGGGTTGTATAGGAGATATACCATCCTTCGGAGGGGATGTAAAGCTGTCGGTCCCTTGTCTATTAAATGTTAGGCAAGTAAAAGATCCCTACTCTTCTTAAGGGAAGAGGTTCGGCAAAATTCCTGGTTTGGGGTAGCTCGTCTACAGGCGTCGGTGTTAGGCCTCAGTAGCGGAAATAGTCCGACGTTAATTAAATGTATAAAAAAAATTTAAAAAAAAAGATTTTTCTCTAAGACTAAAAATAATGCCAAAATGTATTGCATAGATTTTAACTGAGTAAAACCTTTGTAAAATTGGTAAAAGATTTGTTTCGTGAATTTTGATTGCTCAAATTCGACCAATACATTAACTTTCTAACCCTGATATCAGATGACTACATGCCATTTCCCCCAGCGTCAAATGAAAGAAATTATTATTTGGATAATACATTGAAATGAATTTGTATATATTACATTCACTATATATTTTGCAAATTAAAATTTTAGGCGGACTACGGAAACGATTTTTATAAAGAGGAATGTCATAGGAAACGTGGGCAAGAACCATATGACATAGATAGTATCGGATTTTGATTTACACTTTAATGAATGGTATTTTCCGCTGATCCAAACATTGACCAACAAATATAATTAAATGTCTATGGAAACTCATATGAGCAAAGGAAGAACTTTCAATGTATCAAACTGCTTTAAATCGCGCTACAAAATAATTGTAAACTGATGATTTAAGGAAAAACACTTTTTTTTCATATAAGGACACCCAAATGAAGTAAACTAAGATCAGCTTCAAATGATTGTTTACTTATTATAATTTGCATACAATAATAAAACTCACGAGACCATCAGTGTTTCTTTAAAATAAAATTTGATCGAGTTTGGAAGATTACAAAAATCGATTTCGTCCGCCAGGATCATTTTTTTAGAGCTACATATCAAGAATAAATCACAATGCTTTGCAAAACATAACTTTTTAATAAAGTAGTAATAAAATTCTTTTGAATCTCTCTAATTTTGGGGGGGCACTTTATAATACATATTTTTTCCAGTTAAGCATATTATTTCCATGATTTCAAATAACATTTATGTACATGGATCTATTTGATAGGTAATATTTTGGCGCCAACCAACTTATCAATAATAAAATAAAAAAGTATCATGAAATGACCCTACTAGATAGCTATGTCATATGCGTGAAAACTATATTACTCATGAAACATGATTGTTATGCATGGCCTTCTTCCGTAATATCTGTATTTTGAAAAAATAAGCATAAATAAGAAATATGATTTTAGTTTGATCATACCGAGACCCTAGTTTAGTTTTGAATTATAAAACCATTATACATGTGAAGTTTAAAAATTAGTGCCTGAATTTTACCATCAGAAATTTACACAAATAAGTTGAAAATTAGCTAGTCAGAACTTAATTGTGGACCCTTATTATTCAGTAATGCAAATTTTCAACACAGTTAGTTACTGGTAACTTTTGGAATGCCACTGGTAAATTGTAAACATTGAAATCACTTCATATCTGTTAGAATGGTTCGACAAAAAGATATCGAGCCTCCACAGCAAGATTCCTGGTATAGTTGACACTTGAAAAAGGGAAATGGAGGCCATGTGTCGTTATTTACCGACCAGTTCTCACTAGGAATTGCTTTTTCTCACTACTGGGCTTCCTTTCTCTAATGACTAATAAAATCTATTTTAGTGTAGCCCAAAATAGACCTAATTAAAGCTCACAATGCCATATATCGGAACATTTCATCTACTGGGATATTGCATAAAACTGATCAGCATATTATAACATTCCCGGTCTTAGGATTAGTCTGAAACAAGTTCCAGGCCACTGGCAAAACATTGTTTAACGAATAGTTAATTATTTGACAAACTGAAAATGTCTACTGAATTAAAGAGTGTCATTAACATTCCTATAATTTAATAAATAGTTCAATAACAAATTCTGAACGAAGAAGTTGTGTATTTCTCACTAAAATTTTTCTTTGTCTACATTAAGTCAGTAATATATGCTTATTTTTTCACTTAAATACGAATTGGGACTAAACTTTCTTTAACTTTACTTTTTATTTTGCAAATATTTGATCTAAATCAAATGCAATTGAAACTAGAGATAGGAAACAAACATTTTTTACTATAAATTTGATCAAGTCTAGCAGAATTTAGTCTTCTAAGAAACCTTTTATTGTCAAATCTTTAAACATTACTTTTTTTACATTTCCATTTAGAGGGATAAATTGCAATTTTTATCGATGGAGAAATTGATTTAAAAAAAATCAATATCTTTTTGACATTGTTTTTTGTTGTTCTGAATATGTGTTCGGGGTTACTCCAGGATTAGAAATTGCTAAAGTACGGCAATTTTCTGGTTGTCATGTTTCTATTCCGAACACTTCCAAAAGTCATTCTGGGGGTATGGTTAATATTCTTCTGTGTATGGTATTATTCACCAAGGTTCAATCACTTTTCTGCAACTCTGGTGATGCATGATGCCTTCCTTTAAAAATTCTTTACCCAAGGTAATAGAGCATCTTGTATGTTTCACTATACTAACTAATTTAGCGTTGTACGTTTTCAACTACCTATATCTTGTACCTTACTTAAAATTTTACGGATCACTTTGGAAGCATTGTTTGCGTGTGTACTGCTTTGTCCATGAAAGAAATATTTTTCAATCTCCATGTTTTAACAGACTTGGATTTTTTCCTTGTTCTGAGTCTTGTTCTTCTCGATATTCGACTCTCTACAGCCAGCCACTGATTTACAAATTCTCAATATACCACTTGAAATCAATATGTAATATTTATCGGTAAGGAAATAAGTGTAACTCATCTGTCAGTCATATCGGGTTCTTTAGAACATTTGTCACCACACTTCATTACAGTAATAACATTTCGGGTGAACCGTCCAGTAATTTTTCTGATTTTTTAATGAATTGGAATATATCAAAATTAGTCGATATATAATATCCTAAGACTACGGTCTTTTTGACATGTTTTACTAACTTTATCACTCAATTTAACATTAATTTGAAACTCTATAACACACATGTTCTGATCAAGAAACCCGGTCGGGTTTCGCAGCTAATTTTCTCTCTCTCTCTCTCATGCGAGAGCGAAACGAGACCGAGGTTCATATACAGCAAGATGTTGCTTTCTGCGCCATCTGGATATTTCTTTTCTTTTATAAAAAAAACTTAATCATTTAACATTGGTAATTACATGCGAAATGAGTTGTTTTTCTTTCATCTTTCAAATAAATACCTGTCTTTAACCTACCATCTTATTACGGCATTGCTAGATGTTTGAATTTTGACATCTATAATTCCGGTTATATTTGCTTGTAAAAAGTGAACTAGATGGAAGTACGCCCTCAAAAACGGTATTTAAATAAAAACCATGAAAGGTATTGAGGTAGTTTTAACGTTCATTAACAGGTATGTTAATTACATATGGCGATAAATACTATCTATATCTTATTTTCGAAATATGGGGAGATTGTTAATTTAAGTACATGTTCAATTATTTCGAATTAATGGAAACGAACAAGATAGGTATAATTTCTATATTTGTAATTTTCATCCTGATATTAGACGTAGAGCTCGTGAACCTTTTATATAACGGTCGTCCTGTAAGGTTAGAAATTCGTGTAGTGATGAATTAAATAAAATACTTTAAGCATGAAAATCATGACCTGGCACGCATCAGCCCTGCACATCATCAGTCCTTATATTTTTGAAAATGTCAAAAGTGTCAAAAATTTTAAAAATAAACTTGTCGCTGTAAGTTTTCAAATCAATCTAACCTACCCTAAAAAAATATTTATATTACGTATTTTACTTCGAGCCGAAATACATCTACGCGCACCTTTTTGCGTACTTCTGCTCCTCAAAATCGCCTATCAATTTTTTTTTCATACTTAACTATGGATACTGGAACTAAATCATATTAAAATTTCAAACTTATAGCGACAAGTTTACTTTTTTTATATATATATTCAAAAATATAAGGGGGATGTGCAGGGCTGATGCCTGCCAGGTCATCGTTTTCATGATTAGGATATTTTAATTTATCACTAGACAATTTTCTAGCCTTACAGGAAGACCGTTATATAGAGGGTGCCCTTTTTGCATATTTCCTATTTCTTAAAATGTTTCATAATTTTTATACAGTGTGTCCTCAGATGAGGTATCGCACTCTTGTTAACTTCCTTATTTTTGATTTGCCGACAAAAAGTCTCTTTATAAACGTTTATAGAATAAACTGGGACTCGGTAAAAATTTTAACAAAAGAGGCAGATACCAAAAAAAGAAAAATTAAAGAATCATCAATAATCTTATCAAATGAAGGTAAGTACGTATCGAATTGTTCTGTAGATATTTGTACAACCTGGCTACCAATGTTAAAAGAAGAACTTAACAAACTCAACATTATCTAAAAGAAAGAGTTCTGTGTTCTGTGTAAGTATCTATGGAAACAACATAAACAGAATCTTATAGCTGTATATTTGACATACATAGCAAAATAAGAGTTCTTCCAAAAAAAGCTTTGAAAACGGAAAGAGACTACTTTCCGAAACGTCAGCAAAATACATTATTTCTGTGTTTATTCCGATTTATATTATTTGCGAAACATGACCTCTGACTGTTCCTTTGACGTAAACGTCACGGGCGCAGAGGCTTTTTTCCAATAATTCTATTATTTTGTAGTTTCGGTGATTTGTTTTCGAAGAGGATAATAATACATGTGCTAGAAAACCCAAATAATAGGAAAGAATATACGTAGTTTAGTTCTAAAATAAGGAAAAACCACTTTTAAAAAATGTAACGTTTTATTCAACTAAATTAAACATTATTTTTGATGTTGGCCGCCTACTAGTACACCGTTTTCAAATTCAGAAAAAGATTAGAAAACTGTGTACTAGTAGAAGATCTACATGTAGAATAGCATTCGGCCTAGCTGGATAAAATGTTAATCTTTTTGAAAAGAGTTTTATTCCTTATTTTGCACCATATGGTTCGTCCTCTAAATAGCTCTAACTTACTGTTCGATACTGCCAAACTATTGCTTCTTCGGTTATCATACTCACAATAAACATGACAGACGCATGGATAGACGAATATGAGAATAGGTAGACAGACAGACAGCTGAACGGGCGGGCTGAAGAATGGATGGGTAGGAGAATCAAGTAACAGAAAGGCGGATGCAGAGGAGGACGGACGGATAGACGGTCAGACGGACCGCCGATTAGACAGATAGACAAGCTGTTTTCTTTACGAGTAATGCTTATGGTTTTGCAGTACTAATTTTCCCCTCTTGCCCGCCCACACCCCCCGGAACACTCCGAGTTTTGGGGCAATTTCGCTTAAAAATCTTTTTTTGCAAATATCTCGGTTCTGAATGGTCATACGAAATAAAAGATGGTTATCAAAGTTAATGATAAGTAAATTCTCTATCGAAATGGTTGAGACAAATTTTTACGTAGTATATTCTTGGAGTTACAGGCGAGGGAAGTCAAGCGTATCGCATTCACTGTGTATATCGACACTTTCCTATACACTTCCACGCTTTCTACTTGTTATTACGTTTAATTGTCGTTTTTGAAGTTTAAGTAAATATATTTATTATCAATTTTGAAATTACAAATGTCTACAACTATCGGTGGATACTACCATTATGCGCTCGTATCCACACCACCTTGCAGTAGAGCACTTGGCGCGTTTATTTTAAAGCGATGTCCCCAATACTCCTAATCCACTTTTTGTTTATTTGGTTAACTTACTTCTAAATCTTTTATTCTCTACTGCCAATACATTACATTAGTTTGATTTTTTTCAAGTTGAAGGTTCAACACGTTCTCTTGCTTCAATATAACTGCGAATGTCGGTTTCATTATCTGCATCGTCTTTGTTAAATTCAGCCTCTTCATATTTATCCTGTTCCAAAAAAGATAATAGCTTATCTTCGGCTTGATCTAAGTCGTCTATAGAGACCCTATAAAATAGAAACTGGCCACTCGGCCCCCACTCCACTCAATTGGATGCATAATGACAGCGATGGTTTCAGGGTGCGTTTGTATAGGGACTCTAGCGCGTGTGCATCAGCAACACCACCTAGCATCTAGATGGTGGTGGCGGCTTTAGTGTGTTTATAACGTAACGCAAGTGTCAAAAGCAAGTTGCAGCATTTGTTTTGACAAAGTGGAAAAAAATATATAAGTAATAACGTTACAATTAACTGTTTCGTGACCAAATCAGTCATAACAGACTATTATTTTAATTTTAACCTATTTCATTGAGTCTTATTACAATGCTCGTCAAAATAAAAGCAACTCCGCCGCCATTATGCATCCATTTTTCATACAGACCAATCAGTGCCTCCCACTCGAGGGGCCAGTCTCTACTTTATAGGGCCTTTAGTTGTCTACGTATATTGCGACATTTGTACACGTTTGTCCTTGACATCCAGAATAAATAACGGAACACCTTAGTCCAGCTTTCTTACAAGTACATGCGGCTTTATAGCCTTTTGAACACTTGCAGCTTATTGCTTTCAAAAGTTCTTGCGGAGTAGTTTCGTTTTTGGTAGTAATAGGAAACAGACCATTTTTTTTTCATCCAACCCCAGCGACTTTTGGTGTTGCCGTACAACTGCTGAATTTGATAGGATGTTCTAAAAGAATGCTGGCGTGCAGCGGACTCAGTTGGAGGTAAAGATGCAAGGTTGCATATACTTTTTGCCACTAACTTAATAAAACATTTGTACCTGAATTCATTCAAAGAATGCTGTTCGGGTTCTGCTCCGTAAAGGGCTACGATAACTTTTGGCCTGCTGTATCAATAACATCAAGCTTGAGTTCCTCCGACTATAACTCCAACAATATCAATATTATGTAAAAATGTGTCTGAACCATTTCGATAGAGAATTTACTTATCTTTAACTTTGATAACCATCTATTTTTTCATAGAATCATTTACGAGATATTTGCAAACAAAATTAGTATGTCTAAAAGAGCCCTATAATGAACTGGTTCCAATAGTAAAACCTTTTGTCCGATTTTAAACGGTATTTACGCATTCTCAAGTTCTTGACGACTGGCCTACATGGCAAATGCAATATACTGATCAAGCAATACCCAATTGGGGTATTTTCCCATATTTTCTTATTTCAAAATCGAAATCTAGAGGGAAGAATAAGAGGCACTTATTTTTCTTTTTTTTCTTATTTAAGCTGAGAAAAAATAAGTTAAACTTTCGCGATGTCACTAATTCAAATAGGGCGAAAAAAACAGTTATTTTTACTTGTTTTTCTTTAACTCACAATGCGTGCACAATGTTTATGTTCGAATCTTGCGTCCTTTATTTAACACACTTCCTGGCATAATCAATTGATGAAATTTTACACAGTTACTAAGATCGTATGACAATACAGTATTCTACCGCTACTTTTGCAAATATTCGCACATAGGGACCGCGGGGGTGAAAATTGAAAAATCTGCTAAACGAAGGAGCGATAAAGCAAAGGAGCGAGAAATCATTAAGAGGCGAATATACCCCCAAAATAATTTTAAAAAAATTAAAAAACTTGCTTTTCTGCAAAAAGTCGTATTAAAAAGTAAAAAATAATAAAATACTAATGTACGAATGCAAGAAAAAAAATCGGCAGCTATTGGAAGCGGCTGGAACCTCCCCACTCGGTGGATCTTTGAAGACGAAAAGAGCATTAAATTGTGTGACAAAACGGCACTAAACGTAATCCGATCTCATCCAAAACCTTTTCAGATCTTCTGGGGCACTAAAAAAACCCTCAACTTAATGAATTTACAATCATCTATGCGAGTTATTACCTACATTATCGCTCGTTGAATAATATACTATTAGGATATTAACAACTTTAACATCACTTGAACAACTAAGAAAGTCTAGTTATCCTAAATACTACAGATTTGGAAAGCAACAAACTGAAAATTGGTAAAGTGATAATCTATAATAAATTCACCAATGAAGGTACAGAAAGCATATGATATTGTTACATCTACCTTTAAAGTTTGTGACAATCCACTAGAAGTTACAAATGTGCCGAAATCTTATTAACATGGCATGACACCAACGTTATCGGATGACAAACGATGACAATGACAATCGTGAAAATTTGCTCATTGCAATCCTATCGCTCGCGGCTGTCTTTGTTAAATGAAACATTAGTATTTCAGTAATTTTACTAGATTTTAGAGGAATATTTTAATTTAATTCTTCGATTTGTCTGTATATATATTTAAAAACGGCACTAAACGTAATCCGCTCTACTTCTAGAACAGTGAAGAAACCCTCACACGTAAATTGACACGTGATGTGACGAGTTTCACGACGTAACGGCTACGCGCATCGATCATGTCATGCGAAATGCGATCTATGCCATATTTGCTTTGTTTTTAATTTTTTTCACGGAAACCAAATCGAAAGGGTAGAAATGTGATATATCGTTGAAACCAGAATTTTAACTGCTTTTCAATGGTTCCATTGAAAATTGAAAGTAGTTATAAAATAAACAACTTGTTGCGTCAAAATGGCACTAAACGTAATCCGATCTCAACCAAAACCTTTTCAGATCTTCTGGGGCACTAAAGAAACGCTCACGTAAAGTTTCATTCAAATTGGTTTAGTAGTTTCGGCGCTATCGTGCTAACACACATACACACATACACACACACACACAGACATTTTTCAAAAATCACTTTTTTGGGTTCCTAGGACTTTAATTTTCGTTTTTGAACCAATTTTAGTAACCTCTCACAATTTTATTGTGGAGAGTTAATAAGGCATGCGCACTTTATATATAAGTATATGTATCATCGTAATGTACGCATGACTGAAGGCAACGATTCCACCCCTTTCATACAATCAGGAGTACAATCATACAAAGTGCGCACGCCTTGCTTTTCTTGCATTCGTACGCTAGTATTTTATTATTTTTTACTTTTTAGTACGACTTTTTACAGAGAAGCAAGTTTTAAAAAAAATTTCATTATTTTTTAGGATATTTCATTATATGGCAGCTGTAGGATGTAGTATCTGATTTGACAGTTGACACCCTCATGAAAACTGTATTTTTGGTTTGTTTATTATATTTACATTTATATTTTTACTAGTTTTCGCTTAGTGACGTCATCATAACTTTACATTCATAACAATTTTATAGCGATATGTAATAAATATTTTTCTGTACCCAAAATAATAAATAAATATATACTTTCAAGATACAAATATTTCCACTTTCATCTCAGTTCAATGAATATATAAGTATTTAAATGGACAAATTCGCTTTATATTAATATACCAAAAAATTAATTTCTTGTTATTTCTATTCGCCAAGAAGGTTTTGTACACCGCCAATTTTCGGTGAAGGGTAGCAAAACCATTACAGCCGGCCCTACCCTCAGGACGCGCATGGCGTTCATTGATTTTACACTGAACTGCGAGCCCTGCTCTTATGGATGTTATTTTGATATAATATCATGTTATGGGGACTCTGTTATCGCAATGCCTGTTTAATTCGATTTCAAATCAGTAATCCGGTGTGACACACCATAACAACACTTGTTTATCAACGCTCTCAAGGTTTTCTAATCTGGAAATCCCCCGGCATCCTGTGAAGTTAGATTCCCCCCTTTTTTCTCTCGTAACTCCCGCTTGCCGTTAAAGAGGTTTCGTTCATAAATACGACCACCAATTGTCTATCTTATATATTTTTCGAAAGATTAAAATTCGATTTATTAAAAAGAGCGTTTTATTTGGTAGGCAGCTGGCCAATTCTGGCAAACAGATTACTTTTTGAAATTGTCAACATTATTCCAGAGCTTCATACGGTGCTCATAAATTAATTTCATTGCAACACTAACGCAGTATGTTTAAAGCTGCAAGAGTTAATCTTCCACCGCAGCACGCCTGGCAAATTATTAATTCATTTGGATTTGTTTAATTTAGTCTGGCTGCACTCGAAAGCAATAATTAGTTGGTTGCCTTTTAT
Organism: Leptura quadrifasciata; assembly: GCA_963675555.1. Classification (NCBI taxonomy): domain Eukaryota; kingdom Metazoa; phylum Arthropoda; class Insecta; order Coleoptera; family Cerambycidae; genus Leptura; species Leptura quadrifasciata. The sequence continues at coordinate 132,371,676 of OY776675.1, forward strand.
TTTATTCTCGATTGAAATTAGGAAAAGGATGCTTTTATTGTACTGCTAAAATGATGATGAGGAATACTATTTAGGGTACGTGTTTTAAAATATTCTATATTTGGGGAAATTTATTCGAATGGGGTGTAGCTACTAATTCTTCGTAAAAAAAATTGTATTTTACCTGCTGATTTACAAATACCAGAAGAGCTTAATGATTATTTCTTAAACGTTGCGGGACAGTCTACAATAAGTAAAGACTTATTTTATTCTATTTTAATTTTGTCGAAATAAATGATGAACAGATTTTTGATGTTTTAAAATCAATTAAAAGTCAAGCTTTTGATGTGGATGGTACGGTCGTGAGCAAAAAAAAAATAGGACAAGTCTTTAACGGTATTTTGCTAAAATCTAGTTGTGTACATCTAACTTTAATTTTTGTGACATTGTCAGTTAGTTGTCATAATTTATTCCAAGTGTGCAAAAAACTAATATGCCTCATATAAGCGATTTAGTTAAATCTGGAGTTATTGCTAAAGCAAAAGATGGATGGTCAATGAGTCAAATTGCACTGCGTTAAAATATTGACAAAAATGGAGTGGAGAATAAACGGTACGATTAGTAGAAATCCTGGATCATGGCGACGAACGATATCAACTCAATAACAAGATTTGCAATTGGTAAATGCTTTAGTAGAGAATCCATTTTACTCAATTATTCAGGCTGCTGAAGAAACGAATTTTCCTGGATCGAGTAGTACTGGTCGCTGGCGAGTAAGAGAATCCGAGCTAAGCTGTCATGCAGCAGCACAGAAATATTTACTTAAAGCTGGACATAAAGAAGCTCGAGTAGGATTTGCGCTTGAATTTTTAGCTCATGATGTAAATTTTTGGAACAATGTAATCTGCCAGACGAAAAAACTTTCCAGTCAACACACAGCAGTCGTATTCGTGTTTATCGCCCTCCGAATACTCGATTCGATAAGAAGCATATACCTAACAATGATAAAAGTGGTAGATTATCCGTCAATATGTGGGCTTGGATATCGGCACTTGGTTCTAGTGTTTTGTGGCATATTGAGGAACGATTTAATAGTGAAACGTATATTAGGATTTTAGACAATATTATGCTCCCTTCTGTGTCACAATTATTTCCTAATAATGAGTTCATATTTCAACAAGACAATTGTTTCGTTCTTACTGCTCATACCGTAACTAATTGGTTTCAAGATAAGAACATCAATGTTCTTAACTGGCCCAGTCATAGTCCAGATCTTAACATCTTAACCCTGTGGAAGATGTATGGGGACTACTCGTAAGAAGTATCCAAAAACGAAATGTGAGACCACGGAATGCCGAAGAATTACTGGAAATAGTAAATAATGCATGGAAAAATATTATTACCAATGATTATTGTATAAGGTTATTTAATTCTATGCCAAACAGACTTATAGAAGTTATAAATAGAAATGGTGCAGTAACGAAATATTAATAGTTAGTTTCTTGTTAAGTGGGATATCCTTTGTCCTTTGATCCAGGATTTCTACTAATCGTACCGTTTATTCTCCACTTTCTTAAAATGTTACACACCAAATTTTTGTTACTGTTATAACGCAGTGCAATCTGTCTCATTAACCATCCATCATTTACTATAGCAATAACTACAGCATTAAAATAAAAAATAAAATGAAAGTGATATCTGTTTTATTTTGGCTACTCATTACATATTCAAATAGAGATAGGTTTACATTAGAAAAAAAAGTTGTCCTATATTTTTCTGCTTACGACAGTATAAATGTTCAAATGATTTTACTCGTGTTACCCTACTGCATTGATGTTACAAAGCACATATTTAACGAATGTTTAAATCAGGATATTTTTCCAAACCTATGGAAAACAGTTAACATTATACCCATTCCAAAAATAAATACTCCATCTTCTTTTTAACGACCTACGCCCAATAAATATTCTGCCAATATTTTCCAAATTAAAACATAATATTTTTAGTCGCAAACTCCTCTATAAAATCCTTATTTAGCATTAGCGTTTTGATGGTAATATGCAATTATTACACTTAACGCGCCAGGTTTGTAACTTGTAATTCAGCACATAGCCCGGAGAGTAGCTGTTGGTTGTAGTCTGGTTACGTTCCTTATAGTAAAGTAAGGATTTTATAGAGGAGTTTGCGACTAAAAATATTATGTTTTAATATTCAGCCCTCTAAAAGCACATTTGAACTATGCTAAGCCCAGTCAGGCTATTTATTTTTCGATTGCAACAGACACTAGACTGCTAGATGGCGCCTGCTGACTAGTTTACATGTCGCTATCCCAAAGATACCGAAATGTACTAAATAGTCAAGTGATCCTCGTGTCGGTCGTCACATGCCTACCTTGCACTGACGAGAGTCAACAGCTCGAAACTGCAGTCTGCAAGTGGTGTGACGACTGTCATGAGAGCTCCTTTAAGTAGGATCAGTCTTTCGGCAGGTGTTTGTTGTAATCAAGCATTAGCGTTTTGATGGTAATATGCAATTATTACACTTAACGCGCCAGGCTTGTAACTTGTAATTCAGCGCTCGGCGGGGCACATTGCCCGGAGAGTAGTTGTTAGTTGCAGTCTGGTTACGTTCCTTATAGTAAAATAAGGATTTTATAGAGGAGTTTGCGACTAAAAATATTATGTTTTAATATTCCGCCCTCTAAAAACACATTTGAACTATTTTCCAAATTGCTCGAAAAAATCATATCCTTTCAAATAATAGACTACATTGAAGCTAATAGTCCTTCCAGAAATACAGTCAGGTTTTCGTCAAAAACATGGAACGCAAACTGCACTATTGAAAGTTGTAAATGACATTACTATTGCAATGGACAAATCATTGTCATCGATCAGAGTAAAGCCTTTGACCTAGCAAATTTTGATTTACCTCTTGCAAATTAAAACATGTTGGATTTGAAAATAGGGTCATAAATTGGTTTCGTAGCTACATCAGAGGCAGATCACAAAGAGTGTTAATTGATAGTAGTGTATGTTCGTCCATAAGAGAAACCTCATCAGGCGTTCCACAGGGGAGTATTTTAGGACCAATATTGTTTTCAATTTACATTTTTGACTTTCCTTTGATCCTGTCTCATTGTCAAGTGCATCTCTATGCCGACGATTTCGAACTGTATATGTCAATAAGTAACCCCGTAAATGATATAGAAAACATTAGCATAAATTTACATAATACAGCAAAACATTCCGAAAATCATGGATTGCGTATTAATCCGAATAAAACAGTTTCACTGTGCATAGGACCTGAGAGGCAGATAAATAACATTATGAGAGATCATACACTAAATATTAATAGACTGGGTACAGTCTGCAAAAAATTTGGGAGTAATATTAGATAACCATCTATCTTTTGACTGGCATGTCAATCACATATTTCAAATTACATTTTTAAAATTAACATCAGAAAAAAATAGGACAACTTTTTTTTTTCTAATGTAAATCTGTCTCTATTTGAATATGTAATGAGTAGCCGAAATAAAACAGATATCACTTTTATTTTTTATTTTAATGCTGTAGTTATTGCTATAGTAAATGATGGATGATTAATGAGACATATTGCACTGCGTTATAACATTAACAAAAATTTGGTGTGTAACATTTTAAGAAAGTGGAGAATAACCGGTACGATTACTAGAAATCCTGGATCAAATGACAAAGGATATCCTACTTAACAAGAAACTAATATTTCGTTATTTCACCATTTCTATTTATAACTTCTATTAAGTCTGTTTGGCATAGAATTAAATAACCTTATACAATAATCATTAGCAATAATATTTTCCCATGCATTATTTACTATTTTCAGTAATTCTTCGGCATTCCGTGGTCTCACATTTCGTTTTTGGATACTTCTTACGAGTAGTCCCCATATTTCTTCCATAGGGTTAAGAACTGGACTATGACTGGACCAGTTAAGAACATTGATGTTGTTATCTTGAAATCAGTTAGTTACGGTATGAGCAGTATAAACAGAACAATTGTCTTATTGAAATATGAACTCATTATGAGGAAATAATTGTGACACAGAAAGGAGCATAATATTGTCTAAAGTCCTAATATATGTTTAGCTATTAAATCGTTCCTCAATATGCCACAAAACACCAGGACCACGTGCCGATATCCAAGCCCACATATTGACGGAAAATCTACCACTTTTATCATTGTTAGATATATATTTCTCATCGAATCGAGTATTCGGAGGGCGGTGAATACGAATACGACCGCTGTGTGATGACTGGAAAGTTTTTCGTTTGTAAAGATTACATTGTTCCAAAAATTTACATCATGCGCTAAAAATTCAAGCGCAAATCCTACTCGAGCTTCTTTATGTTCAACTTTAAGTAAGTATTTCTGTGCTGCTGCATGACAGCGTAGCTCCGATTCTCTTACTCGCCGGCGACCAGTACTACTCGATCCAGCAAAATTCGTTTCTTCAGCAGCCTGAATAACTGAGTAAAATGGATTTTCTCTAAAGCATATACCAATTGCAAATCTTGTTGTTGAGTTGATATCCTTCGTCGCCCTGATCCAGGATTTCTACTAATCGTACCGTTTATTCTCCACTTTCTTAAAATATTACACACAGAATTTTTGTCAATATTATAACGCAGTGCAATTTGTCTCATTGACCATTCGTTTTCTGCTTTAGCAATAACTCGAGATTTAACTAAATCGCTTATATGAGGCATATTAGTTTTTTGCACACTCTTGCAATAAATTATGACAACTAACTGACAATGTCACAAAAATTAAAGTTTGATGTACACAACTAGGTTTTAGCAAAATACCGTTATAAGACGTCCTATTTTTTTGCTCACGACCGTACCTAGAAACATTATTTTGCCAAAATGCTAATTAATATCGCATTAAAAAACTCCACTAAACGCCCATACTCTAGCTAGGATTCGAACCCGAGACTCCTTGATCCCAAGCCTAACGCATAAGCACTGAAGCGGTAAAATTAGGTTGTGAATTTTGTGATGAGATGGCGCTCCATTGTGAATAGTTACTGTTCCCGCAATAAAAATTAAAATGTACAGTTTAAATGTAATATTTACAAATGACTTAGTACCTAAATTAGTAGTAATCTGAACGTAAATGTTGTAATGCAAAATAGTTGTGCAAGATAATGAGAAAGCACTCAAAAACTCTTACTTTTAGTGAAGTTAATTCTCGTGTTGAAAAACCTCGTAAAAAACTCACAGAGGAATTCAAAAAAGAACACGAGAAAGTAAAAAATACACATTCTCAAACAAGTAAAGCCGATTCTTCGGATTGCAGCAAGGATTCTAATTTTCAGTTCTTACGTAAGTTAAAAAAGTTTGAGAAAGAATTTATTTCTGCACTGACTAGTTTGAGATCTCTAACATGAAATAAATTATGGAGGAAAATAATAGGAACAATATAGCAAATCTAGAAATGAAGATGAATTATACTTATATTCTTATTCACGGTATTAAAGAATCTGAAGGAGAGGATCCATTTATAGATGTAACTAAATTAATACCTAATAAGCTCAGCATTCAAGAAGAACAGGATACAAATGCTTGTAGTCTGGGGTCCGACTCCCCTTTTTTAAAGTGATTACTAACAGGCTGAACTTTCCAACTTTTCCTTCTGCGATCCCATGTTGATCGTGGAACTGACACTTTCATGGCGTAGGACTAGAAAATCTGTCCGAATATTTGCAGGACAATTTGACCGTGGACCATTAATAATAGGCCATAGTTCAGGAGTAGATTCTTTGGGCCAAAATATGAGGATATATGCTTTAGTAAAATTTTGTCGTGGAAAAACATACAGGGTGTCAAAGTTCAAATAATTTTTTCGTTTTTTTGCAATAACTCAACAGCTTCTTGACTGATCTTCGCCAAATTTGCTAGAGGAAATTTTTATATTTTAAGAAACAATAATTTATGTATTACATCACGTTAGATCATAGAGGGCGCCGCAGGACCTGTATCTGACGATGAATTTTTTTCATATTTTTTTTGACGAATCGTTGTGGTACTTCTGACCAGAAAATCTAAAGAGGGCGTCATTTCCACGTATAAAAGGTACACTTGGTAGAACTTGATAACTCCAACCGTTTTCGAGGAAAGTGCCGTTAAACATTTCAATAGTACACAAATTCAAATTTAATGAAACAAAGTGTATTTATTGAAAGGTGTGCTTACGTTTTAGTTCTGTTATTTACGCTATTTAATCATTTTATTTTGTTCTTGTGTTCTTCGAGCTATATTCTTTACCTTCTTTATTTACAATGCCTAGAAATAATAATTTTTCAAATAGGGAAATGAGGGATATGATATATGCTTACGCACAAAATAATTTTAGCGGACGTGTTGCAGCGAGGAGATACTAATTGCAATATCCAAATAGAATACAGCCAGACTATAAGGTTTTCAAAGATCTGTTTCGTCGTTTAGGAGAAACGGGTTCATTTCGCCATAAAAACGATATAGGACGACAGAAACGAATTACTACAAATCAAGAAATAGAAATTTTAGTTCGTGTGGATGGAGATCCTCAAGTCAGCTCAAGTCGTTTAGCAGCGGTAACAGGGATGAGTAAACAATCCATCCTATCTCACTCCTGTACAAAACTTACTTCGAAATTTTGTGAAGAACACTTTATTTGCCGACGAAGTAACTTTTACTTGCCGAGGCGTTTTTAACTGGAGAAATACCCATTACTGGGAAGTAGAAAATCCTCATGTTAAAGAAAGGCATTTTCAGCAAGAATTTAAGATTAACGTTTGGTGTGGTCTCATCGGCGATCAATTATTGGGACCACTTGTCCTTCCTCTAAATTTAAATGGACAGGCAATCTGTTTTTTCTTCAAAATACTCTTGCTGATATATTACATGCTTTCATGCTAGACATACGGAACAGAATGTGGTTGATGCAAGATGGAGCTGCTCCTCATTTTTCCATTGATGTCAGGAATTATCTTAATGAAACTTTCCCACGCAGATGGATCGGTCGAGGAAGTGAGTTTGCTCGGCCACCAAGGAGTCCTGATTATAATCCTTTGGATTATTATGTGTAGGAATATATGAAGTCTATGCAAATACTATCAACTCAAGAGAAGAACTGTGGAACAAAATACAAAACGCAACGAATTTTATTAGAGGACAGGAAAATGTATTTTTCAATGTAACAAAATCTTTTATGAATAGAATTAGAAAAGGAATATAAGTAGGTGGCGACCATATCGAACATTTACTCTATGTTGCAGCAATGGGGTTTTTGCATGGGGGGAAAGTTTATAATGTCATTAAGTCAACTTTTACGTTATTTTTTGGTCTTCTAATAAGATTAGATCCTTATTTTAGACAATCTTTTGATTTAACTATATCTATCTATTATTAATGGTCCACCCTGTATATTTGGTATAGAAAGGACTCCAAACCATTGAACAGTAATTTAGTTTGAATCTTACAAAAGATAAGTGTAACATTAAAATAGTTTTCTCTCATTAAAATGATACGCGGTTACGTAGAATAAACCGTATAGTTTTATAAGACTTATTTGAAGTACTGATTACATGATCATGAAATATTTATTTGGAATCGAATACTACGCCCAAATCAGTTTTTGTATAAACCCTCTCTAAATGTTAATATCCGACTTCATATATTTATCAATCATATCTTTACGCACCGTGAAAGTCATTACGTTACATTTATCGATATTAAAGGCAATTGATTTTCAACAGACCAATTAAATACTTCTTTGATATCATCTTGTAATTACAAGCTGTCTTGTTAATTTTCTAGTCGCTTAAACATTATCATATCATCGACAAATAGGCTAATTGATGAATATTTTACGGTATCTACAATATCATTTATAAAAATTAAAAACAAAAGTGGACCTAGGTTTGAACCCCGGGGAACTCCTGAATCTGACCGATTTATCAGGTAGGTAGGCATAAATGTTATTAAATCTATAGAGATGGAGAAATTTCTAAGCTTATTTAAAAATATGCAGAGATCAACTTTATCAAATGCCTTGGCAAAGTCAGTATAGATCCATTTGATTATTATACTAGCTATTTGCATCTACTTAGTAATACCAGGTATCTCATTCACTTAATTCACTTAAAGAGCTATTAAATTGAAAATCAGAATAATTTCTGCAACATGTGTTTTTCAAGTTAGGAAAACAAGAAGGCCGAAATGCTATCAACCAAAAAAAAATTACAAATCAATTTAAATCTACATGACACTAGCAGCGGCCTCCTTTTACCATCGCCGGTCAAGTTTCATCCTCTATTAGGCTATTTTATTAATTGAGGCCGTTGATTGTTAATATAGACCAATCAGTATTCTGTTAACAATAAAATGTCTTTCATTTCATTTTCAATATTTAAATCAAAAAAATCACACACCATTTGTACTTGTTACATAAATAACTATGCAAAATTTTCAATGTCTTTTGTCTTTGAAAGCAACATTTTATTTCCCAACACGGTACAAAATTAAAATCAACTGTTCTAATTAACGAAATATTTATTGGCCAATTTCTATGAATATTCATTGAAAGCTAATTCAACGTTCATTCAAATTCCGGTGTTATTAAATCGCCTGCTACATTAAAAATAATTTCCAAGAATTAACATCAACAATTAAATTTCATCAACAGGTAATCTAGAATTAACAATAATTATACTTTATGAAATAACTGCCAAAGTGAAATAAATTCCCAAGCACATAAAAATTTAATTATGCTATTGAATTGTAGACTTTCATTTATTGATTGAAACGGCGAAGGTATCACAGACGTTTTCAATCAGAGGTTTCCTCTCAATTTCCACAGAACTAATGTAGGGTGGAAAAAGGATAAGATGTAGTAGGATTCAAGAAATACACAATATAAACAGCGTTTGCGGGCGATTCAAGCAAATTATATTTTTTTTATAATAATCTACAGCTCCATTTTCTGTATTCTATTAGATCTTCTTTCCATCTCCACGTGGCCTATTTAAATTAAAAACTAAAAATTAATTTTCACCGGTCCTGAAATTCAGAGAAAACATGGAGCAAAAGAAAGCCATTTGCCTAAATTTCATTTATTTTGAGTGAATGAGCTTCAAGAAGTAGATAATTCAGGGAAAGACCAACGCACAATTATGCAAAATTAACAGACTCTCTCCTCACATCTTGCGCGGAAGCTATGCAATCTTAGGCGAAGATTTCGTAATAGATATACCATCCTTCGAAGGGGATGTAAAGCTGTCGATCCCTTGTATATTAAATGTTAGACAAGTAAAATATCCCTACCCTTGGAAAGAGAACAGGTTCGGCAAAGTTCCTGGTTGGGGGTAGCTTGTCTACAGGCATCAAGTTGGTGTTAGGCCTCAGTAGCGGAAACGCTCCTCAGATCCGAACCATATATCATTTCCGAGCAGCAGGATTGTGGCAAAACCCGTTCTACGTAATTGACCAGCAGCGCATCCGTCTGGCGCCTACTTCCGCTCCTATAATAAATTGTTTCATTGTAGGAAAGAACCTGAGAAGCCGTGCACCGTGCAGTGTATTCCATTCCGACTGCTTCCCCGCAGCAAACATACCAGACCGTAACCACAGGAAGTAAGAAAGTTCATAGAGGAGTAAGTAAACTGATGTATTAGCCAAGTTCTGTTTTTACTGCTTTATCATTTGCTCTGTGCTACTGCTTTGCCACTTGCCCTGTTTTACCTCGTTACCATTTGCCTTGTTTCATCACCGACCTCCATTAGCAACCGTATTCCGTCTAAACCGTTTTTAGCCAGCACCTGCCATAGTAATCCCCGATTGCTACTCTCCGCTTGCCATTTAAGTCTTCTGGTACTACTTTCGTTGCACTGCGTATCTTCATTAACTGTTAGTTAGTAACTTCTAGAGATTGTTTGGGGTAATTAGTTAGTAGGAAGTAGATTTGTATATAGTAGAATAGTTGAATAAAACAACCTGATTTACCAAATTCTGAAGGTCTAATTTCCCTAATTGACCCATTGGAGTACCGTTTCTCCACTTGAGCTACTCAGCTTCGTGTATCCGGCTTGTGGGCAGTGTCGTAGTGAATTATGGTAGAAAGTACACGAGTAGACATGGTACACGAGTGCGAAACATACTTTACAGCGAGTTGTGGACAATATTTTCCCGCGACAAATCCAAACAACTATTTTTTAGTTGATAATTTAACAGTTTAAAATATGACATGACATTTACTGTCACAGTTTTCACAGTTGACGTTTTCGTAACACACTTGTATGGTGTGACTCACAGCCGTGATATATACGCCGTGTACTTGTTAATATATGTATACATGTTTGTTAGGAAAATAACGCACACCCGTATGGTGATGTTAACTGTCTAGCCTACTACGTTGAGTGAATATGGATACCAGCTCAGTGGCTTAACGCTTACCCAGGGCTCCTTGGTTGCAAGCCTACCAAGGAGCCCTGGGTTCGAATCCTGGTCAGGGTATGGGTGATTAGTGGTGTTATTCATGTGTTACTGTGTTGATGGCAGTGGACTAAACGAAGTTGTGTGAGAGAGAACACGGTTAGTTTCTGTACCACTCCTGAGTTCGAACCTCAGCTGCGGCAGATGGCAATATCGTAGGGAATGTTCGTTGTATCTTTATCTGTTTAAGTGTCCTAGGTGAGTGGTAAAATAGTTAATGCTGAACTCAGCGAGGACGTTAATCTAAATAAGGTGATACAATAAAATAAATACTATCCTGGGGGTCGTGGGAAACTATACATTAATTTTTGTGATTAAAACATCTTTAGAGGTCGCGAATATGAATTATTATAATGTTTTGATTTATTTTATTATGTACAAAATTAGACATTAAAAACTATTTCGAATCCTAAGGCTGGCCTTGGAAAAGTAAAAAAATGTTAAGCCCCAGCTTTGTTATAAATATCCAAAAACTATCTACTGCACGAAACGATACATACTTTTCATTGACAAAGCTGCAACTTGTAAATAAATCAATAAATAAACAAATGAATGAACGAATGCGTGAGTGAGTGAGTGCGTAAATCAATCAATCAATAAATCAATCAATCAATCAATGAAAGACAGACAGGCAATAAAGAAATGAAGAAATAAAGAAAGACAAAGTGAAGAAATAAAGACAAAGAAATACAGAAAGGAAGAAACGAAGAAATTAAGAAATAAAGAAACAAAGAAACAAAGAAACAAAGAAACAAAGAAACAAAGAAACAAAGAAACAAAGAAACAAAGAAACAAAGAAACAAAGAAACAAAGAAACAAAGAAACAAAGAAACAAAGAAACAAAGAAACAAAGAAACAAAGAAACAAATAAATAAATAATTAAAGAACGTATGAATTGTAGCAAATAATTTTTTTCTTACTTTCTGTATATAATTAAGAAAGTAGAAAAATTATGCAAATTAATAATTCAGAGTAACCTAAACCAAAACAAACAGTAAACCATAAAATAATTTATGGCTGTACGAAAATTTTAAATTGACTGGTATAATGTGCTGGTCCTAACAATGAAGATCGGGGATTTGCCTCATAACTACCTTTGCGTGCCTTGTTATTGCTGCTTCCGATAATAACATTGCTTTCTGATGTTGCCGGAGTCAGCGACTTTTTCTCCGTGAAGTGGACTTTCAAGTCCGCAAAACTGCTCAAACTGCCGGCGTATTCTCTCAGATTCTTGTAATTGATCATCAAGTCTCCCTTTCGTGAGATTTTTAGTTCATTTGACCCTTGAAATTTATGTTAAAATCGTAGCTGCAACTAACATATAATTTTCACAGAATATTAATTTAAAAACGTGCGTTGGCTTAATGAATAATTTTATAATCAAAATTAATTGTAGATGTACGACCGAGAAATGGTAAGGTATTGAAAAGATGTGACATAATGGCTCCATTTCTTCACAACTGTTGTTAGAAAGTAGTAAATATGTTCTTGAAAGTATTATTTTACACATCTTGGGACGAAACTGGACGAATATATTTTTTGCTGAATGGACGTTGCACGTTTTTACAGGAAAATTGGCACTCGGTCAGGTTTTATGAATCTCAGATATGTTGCATATTATACTCTGAACAAAAACTTTAAATCATGAACAAATTTACCAGTAGATCAATGTAAGGGCAGACTACCCTTAGATATTTCATGAACGATTTGTGAAAATATATTCCAGGAGTGGTAAGTATAGAAAATGAATAGCGATATATTTAACTTTGAACTTCAATTGATTTGCCACTTTCGATTTTGCCGGAAGTAATGTCAAATTATGTTTTTCGAATGCAGAACACGTAAAGAGGCCGGTTAATTATATGGCACACTAGGCTAATTGATTTCATTTATAAAAGTGCGATAATATTTTTTTTATTATAATTAAAAACAAAAATAATATATTTTATGCACTTTGTATTTTTTTCACATTTATTTACCGGCGGCCTATTTCCGCTACTGAAGCTTAACACCGACGTCTGTAGAAGAGCTACTACCCCCCAACCAGAAATTTTGCCGAAAATCTTTTGAAGAGTAGGGATCATTTACTTACCTAACATTATAATAGACAAGGGACCGACGTCTTTACATAACCTGCGAAGGATGGTATAACCACTACACAATCCTCGCCTAAGACTGCATAGTTTCCGCGCATACACTGATATACAAACCGCTGGAAGATGTGAGGCGAGGACGCGGTCTTTCTTGTGAACATGAGGGATACTCCGGTGATAAAAGAAAGAATATTTTGGAGCGTGGTTTGAGACTCTTGGAGTACCTCGTGCACCTTATGTGGTTAAAGAAATCAAAAAGACACTTGATATTTTCTCCAAATTTGATCAGGGTCAAAGACTACAACCTGTATATGAGTCTCCTGGAACGACTTTTGCACTTCTTGTAGTTAAAAACAATTTTTTCGATTTTTTTAATGATTTGGCCATGGCCAAAAGCTACACCCTGTATATAACTTCTTTGAAACTTCTTGTTTTAACACTAAATATTTTATTTAACAAGTTGTGAATAAGATAACTATTCGACAACCAGAAATTTGTCGATAGAATGAAAATGAAGCGAAAAAATAAATGAAAAGGAATAAAAATAGGAGAATGTAACTAAAATTGAAAAAACTCATCGTGTAAAAAAAAATTCGCGGCATCGGAGTGCGTTTTACTTGACTCAAACAAGGTAGCAGTAACAATGGCCCGGTTAAAGAGAAATAAGCGGTGCCTAAAATAGGGAAGCTAACTAGGTAGAAGGTCTTAGTTGAAAATCTAGATACACTAGTATTATCACTTATAAGGGGTAAACTACTTAAGTTGTACACACGAAGATATATAACACTTAATAGGTCACCGAAGATTAACTTGCTGGAGTGTAAACTCACCTTATATAGGTCCGGTAGCGTTTTGTTTAGACGGGGATAGTGCCTCACCGGAACGTATTTCCACATTTTTTACTTTCGTTTGCCGTGCCCCGTCCATTCTCTCGCCTAGGAAGCGATTTTCGTATAGAAAAAGAAATATTTGGAGACTGAAACTTATATGGAAAGTTGGACATTGATAAGGGGCACTTTTTGAAGAAAAAATTAGGACTGTATCTGAAACGGCTATTGAGTTATTTAGAATTAACTTTTAGATTTAGATTTAACTATTGAAATTAGATAATTTGAAATCATGTGAAATTAATTTAGATGTTGAATAATATGAATAAAAATAGAAATAAAATATTGTGAATATGAATCTGGAAGGCAATATTGCTGTAATTGAAGTTCATGTGCGAGCGGTATTTTTTAGGACGATAATTTGAAACGATTCGACTAAAATTGTTTAGTTTATTTAAGAATTAGTTTGTGAATTTTTTCAGTATTTGATCAGAAAAACTATGGTTTTGGATAAATTTAAATATCTGAATGACTGTTTTATTGAATTTTATGAACTGAATAGTATGATTCAAATGTGCTTTTAGAGGGCGGAATATTAAACATAATATTTTTAGTCGCAAGCTCCTCTATAAATCCTTATTTTACTATAAGGAGAATAACCAGACTGCAACCAAAGTTACAAGTCTGGCGCGTTAAGTGTAATAATTGCATATTACCATCAAAACGCTAATGCTTCGATTGCAACAAGCACCAGCCGAAAGACTGATCCTACTTAAAGGAGCTCTCTTGCCAGTCGTCACACACCACTTGCAGACTGCAGTTTCGAGCTGTTGGCTCTCGTCAGTGCAAGGTAGGCATGCGACAACCGGCACGAGAATCCTTTGACTACTTGGTACATCCCGGTATTTTTACAATAGCGACATGTAAAATAGCCAGCAGGCGCGATCTAGCGGTCCAGTGTCTGTTGCAATCGAAAAATAAATAGCCTGACTCGGCTTAGCATAGTTCAAATGTGCTTTTAGAGGGCGGAATATTAAACATAATATTTTTAGTCGCAAACTCCTCTATAAATCCTTATTTTACTATAAGGAAAATAACCAGACTGCAACCAAAGTTACAAGTCTGGCGCGTTAAGTGTAATAATTGCATATTACCATCAAAACGCTAATGCTTCGATTGCAACAAACACCAGCCTGATCCCACTTAAATCGCAATCGCTTAAATGCAATCGAAGCATTAGCGTTTTGATGATAATATGTAATTATTACACTTAATGCGCCAGACTTGTAACTTTGGTTGCAGTCTGGTTATTTTCCTTATAGTAAAATAAGGATTTATAAAGGAGTTTGCGACTGAAAATATTATGTTTAATATTCCGCCCTCTAAAAGCACATTTGAACTATGCTAAGCCAAGTCAGGCTATTTATTTTTCGATTGCAACAGACACTGGACCGCTAGATGACGCCTGCTGACTATTTTATATGTCGCTATTGTAAAAATACCGGGATGTACCAAGTAGTCAAAGATTCTCGTGCCGGTCGTCGCATGCCTACCTTGCACTGATGAGAGCCAACAGCTCGAACCTACAGTCTGCAAGTGGTGCGTGACGGCTGGCAAGAGAGCTCCTTTAAGTAGGATCGGTCTTTCGGCTGGTGTTTGTTGCAATCGAAGCATTAGCGTTTTAACGGTAGTATGCAATTATTACACTTAAATAGTTGGAACGATCCACATGCTTCGCTCTGTACATATTTCAGAGCTATAGTTCACTTATAATTATTATTTAGAGTCTGACTAGCATTTTGTTTGAATTTATTTTTCTGGCAGGGTCAACGGCTACACCCTGTATATTCTTTTCTTGAAATTAAAGACTTGGTTTTAGTCTAAAATTAAGAAATATTTTATTAAGGTGGGCATATCCAAGAGAGAGAGATCCGATAAGGAAATATTTATTATTTTTGGCCATAACTTTTCTTAAATACATATATTGATAAAATAAAGTATAAGCCTACCTAAGTGGAACTATGACAGGTGCAGTGATATGAATTTTCACTCAATAATTTCAGTTGTTTGCAAAATCAGTAAATTTAACTTAAGAATTAGTGCCAATCTTCATAATTTGTAGTTTTAAATGAACTAATTTTGCAAACGACTGAAATTATTTAGTGGAGATTCATATCACTACACCTATCATAGTTCTACTTAGGTAGGGTTATACTTTTTCTAAGAATGTATGTATTTAAAAAAAGTTATGGCCAAAAATAAGAAAAATTTCCTCATCGGACCTCTCTCTCTTGGATATGCCTTCCTTAAGCGTAACAGAGTTGAGTATTTTACTTTATTTGATGCCATTTCGCCCAGGGGGCAAAAGAGCTAGAGCGGCCCCTGTTAAAGAGATAATATCCGACTACTTCCGATCACATAACGAAGTTGAAAAACTTAATGCTTTATTAATATAAGAAAACAAAGCGAACAGAATTTTATGAAATTTGCAGCATAAAATATAGTCGCCTGCTGACTTTATTATTATTTAGCTGTAGACAATGAAATAAAAAAAGTTTTTTACTATTTTTTCCAAATATTGCTGAATTTTTGAGAAACACTGTTAAAGTGGCTGTGTCGTTTACACACGGTGCCGTCCTATCCTATTGCGCAGTGTGCCCAAATGAGGATCTAAGTCGTTAAAATTTAAAAAAAAATTATTATGTCTGGTTCATGGTAGCAATAAAAGAAAAATGATTTAAAAAACTCTACCTGTGTTCCGGGTGAATTTAGAGGGTAGAGGGTGTGTCCCGGATTGAGTTTGCAATAGGTGTAATATACCAAAAAAAATTAGTATGGCTTTCATTTTCTGCAGTCTCGCACTGCTTGACTTGTAATGGATTTTTGAAATTATAGTTGAAATGGGATCTAACTCTCGGAGTTAGACTAAGAAGAAGGTAAATTATTATAGATAAACAGGTCTTTCTATTAAGTTTATGGAAAAATCTATTTGAATAAAATATTTTGCATTAAAAGTTGGAGCCATATGCAAACTTTCATTGCATCTGAACAAAAAAAAACAATACTAAAAATTAAATTAAATAGCTTTTTATTTTTTAACGCAATTAACAATTTCAACGAATTCTACTAAAAACCTACACAAATAGATCCCACCTAAATTGCTACATAATTGTGCCCTTTTTCTAAATTCTTTGTAACTTCTTCCAATTTCTTCAAGAGCTATGGCTCTAATCACATCAGTAATGTTGTTTCCCATCCAAATCATTGTCACAGTTGTCGGTATAATCTTGTTATTTTAGTTTGCCCCAAAAGCAAAAATCCATAATTGTTAAATCCGGCCTTCTTGGTGGGTATGTCTGTGGCCCAAATCCATTTTCCCCAAATGTACTGTTCAAATAATTCCTTATGAAAAGAGTTGAGTGTGGGCTGTAGCCGATAATTCATTCCATCAAGGCAAATACACATATTGATTTAAATTTCTATCCAAAAAATAAGATCCAATTATCCCGTCGTATGAAACGGCACACCAAACATTAACTTTTTTGAATACTGCCTTCTGCAATTTATTCTAAAATTTGGACTTTCATCTGACCAGTACCTACAATTTTGTGTAGAAACAACTCCGTGAGACACTTTCCTCTAACCCATAAACAAGAGTCAAATCGTTTTCCTTGGTCGGTTGGTTTCAAAGTGTAAAAAAAATTAGGTTTGTATGAAATGGAATTATATATCTTAAAAATTCTTTGCAAATACGATTTGCTCACGCCAAGTTCTGCTGGCCTACGTCTTAACGAAATTATGACATTTGCTCTAACGTCGCCCAAAGCCAAAACTGTTGCTACATCGTCTTCGTCTACTCTTTGCTTCTGTTTCTTTCGATTTTCAACGGTTTCAGTTCTTCAAAATTTTGTCGTAACGTCGTTTATTGAAATTCCTGGAAACTATTGTTCAAAATATCTGACTACCCCTTTGTGGCCAATTTGCCCCAACCCTATAGTACAACAAATATATTTTGCTCGAGGTTAATCATTTAGATTACTTTGCCAATTTACACCAACTAATAATGTCAAACCTTTAACACACTTTATAACCAGTTTACAGTTTCGCAAAACACACGTTTTTGCCCAAATGCAATGAACGCTGACATATGACTCCAACTTTCAATGCAAAATATTGTATTCAAATACAATTTTTTCGTAAACTTTTACCAGACCAGTTTACATACAATGATTTATTTTCTTCTTAGTTTAACTCCATTTGAATTGTAATTTGGTAAAAATCTTTTTTAGGTCAAGCAGGTCAAAACTGCAGAAAATGAAAGCCGTGCTAATTTTTTTGGTATATTACACCTACCGCAAACGCAATCGGGTGACGCAATGTATAACATTCAGATGATTGAAATATGAAGTTCTTATAAAATAAGACATTACTCTAAAAATATTATTAAAATTATAACCAAATAAAGGGTGAATTGGAGGTGTGGGAGATGAACTTAAAAATTAGATTAAGGGTTTAAATTTAAGATTTTTATAAAATGTACCATCAGAAAAACATAAATAATAAATTTATTTAATCTAACGAAGTTTTTTAAGTTGGCATGCCGGAAAGTTACAGTGATTTTATTTTTGTTAGAAAAATCGCTGATCCAACAGTTCTACGAGCCTGTTTCATTGTTAGAATTATTTCATTCATCACCTCATCGCATTTTCATTGACTACAACGATATTGACGTCCAACTACTGCAATAGCAAATAAAAAATTATACATCATAACTCTTCGTCTGTATTTTTAATAACGAACGTACATTAGTTTAAGAAGAACGGGTATAGGGAACATTGATGTATTGAATAGACGTGTTAAGAGCCAACGCTTCTATTTCTATGTAAACCTTAAACACATTGCTAAATGATTTTATTATTCAGGAAGAACATCTGCATTTGAAACATATTGGGAAAATATCAACGAATTTATTTGACTCAAATTATTCCAGTATATATGTTATTTGGTTTTAATTTAAATAATACTGTTTATTTTGCGTGGAATATTCGACTGGACATTACTTTGTGTCATCAATATGGACAACGAACACAAATATAAATATTTGAATAGAAAGAGAGATAATAAAGTGAAAGAAATTCTAGTAGATAAAGCTATCATAGATGATCCAGCAATAATGACCAGCCATTTCAACAACTTTTTTATAGATGTACCAAAAAAATTAAATGATAAATTTGTATTTAGTGAAAAAGGGCAATTTCAACTAAATCTTGGAAAAATATATCCCACAATGTATTTTGAACCTGCATCCGAAACAGCAGTCCACAATTGTATACATACTTTAAAAAAATCTCCTTCATCTGGGGATGGCATCATGAACTCAAATATTTTACAGCACATAGTTCACTTTATTGTTAAGCCCTTAACGTACTTAATAAATGAATATTATTGAAAACAGCACGCATAATTCCAGTATACAAATAAGGAGATCCAACATGCCTTGAAAATTACTGATCTATTTCGCTTCTTTCCACTGTATCTAAAAATATATATAAGAAAATAATTTCCTTTGCAACAAAATATAATATTTTAACTCCTGAATATCACGGCTTTAGGAAAAAATGTCCACGCAAACTGCAGTTCTAGAATTTTTGCAAAAAAATTATGAACCTAAATAATGGTAGTAAAACTTTTGGTATTTATATGGATTTGACATTGACAATCATGCTTTGTTCTTAGAAAAACTATACAAGTATGGCCTAAGAGGAAAAATATACAGTTGGATATCGTCTTATCTTTCAGGAAGACAACAGTTTGTTGATATCAACAATATAAGAAAATTTGGAAATAAAATCTGGGGTGCCACAAGGATCACTCCTTGAACCCTTGTTATTTATCCTGTTTGTAAATAATTTGCCAAGCATTGATGAATCTGATTCACTAGTTATGTATGCTGATGATAATAGTTAATTGTGTGCTGATTGGTCCCTTTCTGATGTAACGAAAATAGTGCAACTAATGTTAAATAAATTTGTAGCCTGGTTTCAGTAAAATATGTATTTAAATCCATCAAAAACAGTTTTTATTAATTTCACACCGAGAAATAATCGTATTAAAGAAAGTCAATTATTAAAAATCAGTACAACAAGTAACTGATGTGAAATTCTTGGATATACCTACACCTTGACAATTCTTTAAACTGGGAAACGCACGTCAACAATTTATGCAACAAACTTTGAAAGATTTGCTATGCAATGTATCGTTTAAGGGAATTTACAAATAAGGGTATTGTTAGGTCCTATTATTTTTCTCAATTTGTGTCAAGATTGTCTTACGGAATCATATTTTGGGGATCATCTAGTTGTAGAGTTCTTCGAATTCAGAAACGGGTCATTAGAAACATGGTAGGTGTCCTTCGAGGGACATCGTGTAGAAATATATTTAGAGATCTAAAACTTCTTACCCTGTCATGTATATACAGGGTGTCCCGAAAATGGTGGGAAATGTCTCTGATTTGGATAGAACTGGTGAAAATAAGGTCACAAATTCGTATATTTTTCTTTCCCCCGAGGTACCCCTACGAAGATATTCTCTCTTGAAGTTGAAGTTCAAAAACCGATTTTTCGCGATAACTTTTTTATTGTTCAATGGATTTTAATCATTTTTGGATCATATTATTTCAATCCAGTTAGATCAGTGTATTAGAACCTTGGATAACATTCTTGGGGGCTCGGGGGCAGAGCACCCATTGCCTTAATAAGTTGAAAAAAAATGTCAGCCTATTTTCTTTTATTTCTAAGGTTATTTTCAAATTTTTGAGCCATTTTTACGTAAAAAACGTATACTTGTTTGATTTCGGTAATATGAACCGCTTTCGAGATAAATGCATTTAACGATAAAATTGCGATTTTCAATCGCACAAATAATAGTAATTTTTAAAATTTAAATAAACACGAGGATTATGTACAAAGCAACATTTATTTCTGTATGAGGTAGTAAGTACTTACCTAAACTTATAAAAACAAAAAATCTTGAACACACAAAACACAAAATTTGAAATCTTACTGTAGAAAACTAATTAGGGACATGGAAAAATGAAGATTTATGAAATTTCATAACAAATGCTCAATATGGGCGCACCTCCTAATGCATGCTTGTTCATGACAACTGACGATCGCTGGACTCGCCACAACATTTCTTCGTTTTCCTCAATTGCATTTGTTTGTACATTTATTTAACGTCGGCCTATTTCCGCTACTGAGGCCTAACACCGACGCCTGTAGACGAGCTACCCCCAACCAGGAATTTTGCCGAACCTCTTCCCTTAAGAAGAGTAGGGATCTTTTACTTGCCTAACATTTAATAGACAAGGGACAGACGGCTTTACATCCCCTCCGAAGGATGGTATATCTCCTATACAACCCTCGCCTAAGGTTGTATAGCTTCCGCGCATACACTGATATACAAGCCGCTGGAAGATGTGTGAGGCGAGAACGCGGTTTCCGTTGGAATGGTCACCCATCCAAGTACTAACTGCGCCTGTCGTTGCTTTACATCGCATACCGAAGTATGTACATAGTAAAGACGCACCTACGCTCGCCCCCAATTGCATTTGAATGGTACATAATTCTCTCGTATAATTCTTCTCTTGTCTTTACTGGTGTGGCATATACGAGACTCTTTAAAAGTACCCACAGGAAGAAATCAAGGGGATTCAAATCGGGGGATCGGGGAGGCCAAGGAACAGGCCCGCCTCGACCTATCCACCGGTTTGGATATACTCTATTCAAATGACTCCTCACTATAAGCCTAAAATGTGGGGGCGCCCCATCATGCATAAACCATATATTCTCTCGAGATGCAATGTCAACGTCTTCTAAAAGTTGTGGTAACTTCTGTTGGAGAAATTCACGATAAAGTTGCCCATTCAATCGATTTGGTAACACGAACGGGCCCAACAAGTACCGGTCAATAATTCCGGCCCAAACATTAATATGAAATTGCCTTTGATGGCGCGTTTGAATTGTGGCATGTGGGTTTTCCTCGCTCCAAACGTGTAAGTTCCGGGAGTTAATGACTCCATTTCTTCCAAAGCTCGCTTCATCCGTATACAAAACCGATCGAATGAAGGCATGGTTTTGTTCATATTTCTGTATAAACCACTGCAAAAATTGCACCCCAGCAGGAAAGTCATCTGGGCTAATGGCATATACTTTTTGTATATGGTACGGATGAAGCAGTTGCTCTTTCAAAATTCTTCCAACGATCGATTTTGGGACATTCATTTGTAATGATAATGATCTGATACTGACAGATGAATTCGCAGCGACTGCATCCAATATGTTCTCTTCTACTTCAACAGTACGTGTTGTCCGCGGAACACCCCTGTTTACGTCATTTGGCGCAAATTGGCCTAAGTAAAGATATAATTCTTAGATTTTTAGGTTTCAAAAAAATTATCAAATTTTTTACCAGTTTCTCTCAGCCGTTGATCAACACTTTCAAAAGCTTTGCGAGCAGGAACCCTTCGATGGCGATACCGTTGAGCGTATAGTCTTCGTGCTTTTGAGGCATTATAAGAAGCCATTCCATACATTAAATGCATATCTGCGTATTCGTTGTTAGTGTATGCCATATTTCAACCAATTAATTACTCAATTAATGTCGGATTAAGCTAATACTGAAAAATTATGTTACTCCAATTATCTGATATTTTGATCCATGGCAACCATAAACTGTCATTATTACTCGTTTGGTTTTGTACATAAACAGCTATATCGTCTTATCTACATAGATAAGACGATGTAGCTGTTTTTTTAAATATGCTGACACCAGAACTTGGGCTTCAGCATGTGCGGCACCATTTTTGGTCGTTTTTTGCCAAATAATCGACGAGAAGGTCATACATAATATGACAAAGTAATACTAAGTAAATAGTCTTTGTTTATATATTTTTAAAAGTTACTATTATTTGTGCGATTGAAAATCGCAATTTCATCGTTTATCTCGAAAACGGTTCATATTACCGACATCAAACAAGTATACGTTTTTTACGTAAAATGGCTCAAAAATTTGAAAATAACCTTAGAAATAAAAGAAAATAGGCTGAAATTTTTTTCTTCAACTTATTAAGACAAAGGGTGCTCTGCCCCCGAGCCCCAAAGAATGTTATCAATCTAATACACTGACCTAACTGGATTGAAATAATATGATACTGATCTAAAAATGATTAAAATCGATTGAACAATAAAAAAGTTATCGCGAAAAATCGATTTTTAACCTTCAAGAGCAAATATCTTTGTAGGGGTACCTCGGGGGAAAGAAAAATATACGAACTTGTGACTTTATTTTCACTACTTCTACCCAAATCCTAGAGATTGCCCACCATTTTCGGCACCATTTTCGAGACACCCTGTATATTTTAGACATTCTACTTTATGTAAGGCAAAATATGGACAAATTCACGGAAACCAAATATTTCCACAACTATTCCACACGCAGAGGTAGTGACTTATTAGTTCCCATTCATCACTTAACAGCCTATGAAAAAAGCCCATATTATATAGGTGTCAGAATATTTAATAAATTACCTGCTAATCTAAAAACATCACAAATATTAAGCTTTTTAAAAAGAATGTATCAAACTTCGCAATGAAAAATATTGTTTTTACAGTCTTAATGAATATTTTAGTTATTAGTAAACATGTATATTAATATCATTTCATGCGATACCTATATTCTACCTATTCGATACCTGCGTATTTATAGATGTTTTATGTATATTTTATTTTAGTGTATTTAGTCTCTTAATTTTATAATATGTATGTTCTTTTCCACGTTCAAATGACTTTTTACATGTTACTTGATCTAATATTTAGCATGTAGATTTATTTACACTGGATTTCACCTTTTGACGAATCATATGCCTCTTTTGTGTTATTTTGTACTGCTCTAGTGGAAAATAAAATTATTATTATTATTATTATATTACATGAGGCATATTTAAAATATAAAGTTTCTAGCACTTACATTTACTTTTATTACTACGGTTCGTAGGTCGCAAAACTATGAACACTTATGAAGTTAGTTGTGGATATGTACGTAATAAATTTTAAACATTTCAAAAAAACAGAGATAAATCTACAGATATGTAAATAATTGTTTTGTTTATCTTAGTACAAAGTATTTTTTTTTAGTTTTCATAAACAGCCGAGTAAGAGAGGATATACTAAGGTTTCAACGACGTCTGGGTTCTTAAAGGCTATCCCCATTTCGTACGAAGACAATGTGACATATGGCTTTAATATTACCTTTGTAAAACTGTGTTGCCCATACATAATTCCGCTAATTACCGACATTATTAATTTCTATTTTTTTTCTAATAAGCGCCTACGCTCCCACTCTAGATGCAAGTCACGAAACCAAGGAAAGCTTCTATCAACAGCTGGAAGAAACCCTCTATAGAATACCTAAAACGGAACGACTCGTTATTCTTGGCGATTTTAACGCTAGAGTAGGGAGAGATGCAGACACCTGGCCAGGCATCATAGGCAAGAACGGTTTGGGCAACATGAACGCTAACGGTCAACTACTCCTAGCTAAATGCGCCGAATATGATCTAGTTATAACAAACACCATTTTCCGACAAAAGGATAAATTTAAAGGCACCTGGCGTCACCCCAGATCAGGTCACTGGCATCTACTGGACTATGTTATCGTACGTAGGAAGCATCTCAAGGACGTCCAAATTACAAAGGCGCGCATTGATAGCGAATGTTGGACCGATCATCGTCCTGTTGTCTCTAAAATGAAAATTGTTATGAGGCCCAAACACCGAAGAACTCAAGTAAAACGTAGACCCCGTCTCTGTATTAGTAAATTGCGTGACCAACAAACCGTCGAACAGCTAAAGCAAAAAGTTCAAGAGAATTTGAGTGCACTAGAAGAAACCAATTCTGTAGATGTCGCTACTACCTGGACACAAATTAAAGACAGTTTAAAAAGTGCGAGTGAGGAAATTCTTGGCACTGCAGCAAGTAAAAAACAGGAGGACTGGTTCAATGATAATGAAGCTTTTATACAAGAACTTCTTGACCGCAAACATATTGCCTTCCAAAACGCTATCAATCACCCCAACGACTCATCAAAAGCAGAAGCTTTTACCCAATCTAAGTGTGAAACGCAACGCGAAATCAGAAGAATAAATAACGAGTGGTGGGCAAGCAATGCCAGAGAAATTCTTTCAAGGAGTAAAAGCAGTGTACGGCCCCAGTCGGAAAAATATGTACCCTATTAAAGGTTTAAATGGAAATCTCCTCAAAGAAGACCAGGAAATAAGAGCCCGATGGAAAGAACACTACTCTAACATTCTTAATCAGCAAAGTCAAGCCGATCACGATATTATAAATCTTATCCCTCAATGTGACACCTTCGAAGACTTAAATAAACCACTAACAACGGAAGAGATCTTAACCGCCATTGGGCAGCTAAAAAATAACAAATCTCCCGGCGCCGACTCACTCCCAGCTGAGATCTTTAAAGCTGTGTCGTCAGAGCTCATACCCTACCTCAAAAAACTGTTTGATGTCGTGTGGGACAGTGGTCAAGCTCCGCAGGAGTTTCGTGATACACTTTTAATCAACCTCTTCAAAAACAAAGGGAGCCCTGCGGACTGTGGAAATTACAGGGGTATAGCTCTCCTGGCTGTTGGAGGGAAGATACTCACTAAAGCGATGGCAAATAGGCTAACACCTGTTATGGAAAAGTTACTTCCTGAAACACAGAGTGGCGCTTTAGATCAAACCGAGGCACATCGGATCTAATCTTCACACTTAAACAGCTTCAAGAAAAAGCACTCGAACATCAAGGAGAAATGCACATGGCCTTCATTGATTTAACCAAGGCGTTTGACTCGGTGGACAGGGAAGTGCTCTGGAAAATTATGCTCCGCGTAGGCATCCCTAGAAAATTTGTGGAAGTATGTCGCAGTCTATATACAAATAACAACGCCCAGGTTAGGTATAATAATGAGGCAACCGAACAGGGATGTGTCCTGGCACCCCTACTTTTTAATTTGTTTACCACTGCTCTAACAATTATTGTTGACAACAAACTGACAGTCAGAGGAATAGGTCTCAGATACCGTTCTGATGGCGGTCTCTTTAACATAGGGCGCTTTAGAGCTTTCACGAAGACACGCACACGATTCATTTGTGATCTCCAGTATGCGGATGACTGTGAACATTTAGCCTCTACGCCGGAAGAGCTTCAAGAACTTTTAGATGTGTATGCCCAGAGTTATGATTCCTTGGGAATTAAAATCAACATTTGAAAGACTAAGATTATGTCAACTCCTCATCAAGTGAACCAAATAGACATTACATTTAACGGAAATTCTCTTGAAGTGGTGGATCAGTTCAATTACTTAGGCAACGTTGTTAATGACAAAGCAAACATGGACAGCGAGATTCGCAATAGAATTAACGCTGCATCTAGAGCACTCTGGGGACTTAGAGAGAGAGTATTTGACAACCACGACCTTGCTTTGTCAACGAAAATGGCTGTCTACAGAGCAGTTGTCATTCCAACACTGCTATATGGATGTGAAAGCTGGGTCACTTACCGTCGTCATGTGAAAGAATTAGAACATTTTCAGCAAAGACACCTCAGAAGTATGATGAAAATCCGTTGGTTCCATCACATATCAAACGTGGAAGTACTCAGGAGAGCAAACAGCCTTCCAATTGAGGTGCATATTTCAAGAGCATGCCTAAGATGGGCAGGTTACGTTCATCGTATGCATGATAACCGCCTTCCTAACCCCCTTTATGGTGAATTGCTAAGCGGTAGAAGAAGGCGTGGCGGTCAACGAAAGAGGTTCAAAGACGTTCTCCATGAAAATCTAAAATCCTGCGGTATTCCAGACGAGCAATGGAAACAACTTGCAGCGGACAGAGCCAAATGGCGAGGGGTTGTGGCCAGCTATCAAGGAAATGTTGCTGCAAGAAGGCCGAATCCAAGACCTAACCAGGTCTATGTTTGTCCTGACTGCGGTCGACATGTGCTCTCCCGAATTGGCCTCTATAGCCATAGTCGTGTGCACCGTAGATGAATGGGAATTACAATAGACTACACCTTTTACTTGTTTTACACACAATCTATCGACTGTAACATTTTTTTATACTCGGACTCGAGTAAAGGCTAATAATAATAATAATTTCTATTTAAATAATAGTGTATATCCGTCTTGTTGGAAAGAGGCTTTAATAAAACCAATACCTAGACATCTAACCCATTAGATTTTAATAGACCAATTGCAATACTGCCAGTATTATCTAAAACGCTAGAAATAGTAATTGAAAACCAATTTAGAGTGCATCTTAACAGTAACCTATTATTGCCAACATATCAATCGGGATTTAAACAAAATTATAGTTGCGTATCTGCTCTTCTAAATATAACAGATGATATTATTAAGGAAGTGGATAAAGGGAAAGTAACAGTACTTGTTCTCTTAGACCCCTAGACCTCCATATATTGCTTGCAATTTTGCACTACACACTTACAAATTCATTCTATATTATTATTTTTATTATTTACAAATTATTTATGTGATCGAGTTCCACGGGTTGTTTGTAATGACAAATGTTTACTGAATTCAGTAGTGACTTCTGGAGTTCCGCAAGGCTCAATTTTAGGTCCACTTCTATATAACATTTCTACAATACATTTTGAAACCTTTATCTCATATTGTAAATATTATCATTATGCAGATGACACTCAATTATATCTCTCGTTTCCATCAGTTTTGATGATTGGCCGAAAACACTCTCTTGACGATATAGTTCACTCAATACAAATAGAAATTAATAATGACAAGCTTGCAGTTGCTGGAGAGGTCAAGAATCTGAGTGTACCTTTGGACTTCCACTTAAGGTACAAAATGTTTGTAAATTGTATGTTAAAAAAGTCATATTGTAACTTGAAACTTTTATATAGTAGTAGACATATATTATCCAAAGAACTTAACATTATGTTATGTGAGACTCTAGTTTTGTCACAATTTAATTACTGCCATATTCTTTATAATTCTGGTATTGATAGTGTTGACTCTAGCAGAATTCAAATAATGCAGAATGCGTGTGTTCAGTTTAATTGTGGCATAAAAAGTTCGATCATATTTCTCATGAATTTAAAAATTTAAAATGGTTGGCAATAAAAAGTAGACGAAATTATCATGCATTTTGTTTTTATCAGAGACTGATTATCAGCAAGACTCCTTCATATCTATATAATAAAATAAGGTTTAGGACTGACGTACACAATATTAATATACGTAGTAAAAGTCTGCTTTCTATGCCTATTTACAAAATTGCATTTTTCGAGCGATTATTCTCTTATAATATAGTAAAATAGTACAATGAGCTAAGTATTTCTTTAAAGTCAATGTCCATTGGTAAGTTTAAGATTTCCCTTAAGTCTAAAATGCTAAATATTCAGTGAATAGATTTTTTCCACGGCCGGGAGTAGAAGTCGATTTCTATGGCATCAAAATTGTGACAGAAGTAAAGCATTTACTCCCTAGGGACGACATAAGACAATAATTTCCCTAGGGGAGTTTTTATGTAATGCCCAATAATTAAACAAAATGTAATTCTTATTTACTAATTAATAAGACATTGCTATTTACTTATATAAGTTAATAGTTAAACAAAATGTAATTCTTTTTATTTATTAATATTGATAGTAAATGTTACATTCTCACAACTATTGAAATTAATATTCGAAGGAACTTCACTACATGAAACATTTTCTTTACTCGCATTTATAGTTTTTTGAACCGTAGTTGTAGCTTGTAGTACTTGATTTGCCATATTTGTTTTGTTTTGCACCGAATTGTCAATGTACCCCTCAGCAACTGTCGTCGACTTCCAACCTTCGTGACGTTTTATAGTCGTGATGTCTGCTCCTGCATCCGCTAATAGAGTTGCTGAAGATCTAAGTAGACAATGGCCAGTATATAAGGTTGGATCCGATAATCCTAGGTAGGTGGCTATTATACTTGGGATTTTTTCAAAAGTGTTTTTGCCTACTGGCTGTGTACTACATTTTCCTGATTTATAAAATACAAAAAATCGATCATGACTGGTGTGAGAGGGACGCAATGCGGTATATTTACGATATAGATCGAGTAAATTTATGTTTCCTTCATTTCCGGTTACTACAAAGTTTCGGGATATTTTAGTTTTGGTATTAGGTATTGTTATTATTAAAGATGATTCTACATCTTCAATATCATCAACTTTTAGGTTAGTTAATTCGTCTCCACGGCATGCGCCTGAAATT
Organism: Leptura quadrifasciata; assembly: GCA_963675555.1. Classification (NCBI taxonomy): domain Eukaryota; kingdom Metazoa; phylum Arthropoda; class Insecta; order Coleoptera; family Cerambycidae; genus Leptura; species Leptura quadrifasciata. The sequence goes on from OY776675.1 coordinate 132,400,430, forward strand.
CCGAAGATCAACGCAATCTAAAAAAGTAACAAAACATTAATGCATAATCATACCTTAATAAACACTAATATAATCGTACCTTTATCATTAAATATTCATCGTCATTTGCTTGCGATAAAAAAGAGTCAATTTGGTCCCTTGTCAAAATTTTTTTTTATAACCATCGGAATTTCTTTTCAAAAGTGCCATCAGCTTTGCATATTTACTTATATCTATGTTATCGTATACAATCATACACGATTTTAACATAGAATATTGGGCCCATACCGAGGAAGATTTATATTCATTTGATTTTTATGAAGATGGGCCAGCATAACATTTTCCGTGTACGTTTGTACCTTCTTTTTCTTACACCATTCTCTGAACTGATTGTACGCTTTATCATACAAATTTCTTGATTTTGTGGGTAATAAGTTTAAAACTGCCGCACCGACAGCTTCAACCATATGTTGCGGTTCTTCTTGGTTTTCCATACCAAAAATGCCAAAACTCAACTTTTGCACTTGACAAATGTATTTATAAACAAATATCTGTTGCCATGATACGTTGAATGGAAATACCCCAAAGGCTTCTAAATATTGTAAATTCGCTCCAATTTATTATAATTCTTTATTTATGAAATGAATGTTTCTACTCCCGATCGTGGAAAAAATAGTATATATGTCGTAGTCATATGGTGAAATACTGCTTTTCGGGAAAAGCCTAGGCAGTTCGTGAAATGCCGGCAGATAGTGTGAAATCTGTATGCTACACGATCTGCCTAGTCTGTTCATGAAGAGCCTGGTTATTTAGTCAGTTAATGTTATGATGCGTACTTTAAATGATCTGCCGTGACTTAGGCCATCGGCATTTCATAAAGTGGCGTGATTTAGTCATATCGTGAATGAGCCTAGCGTTGAAGCCGGCAGATCATGTAAAGCACGAATCATAACATTAATTGATTAACCAGACTCTTCACTATCTGCTGGCATTTCATGAAATACCGATGCCCTAAATCATGGCAGAGTATGTTAAACTTCTCATTACACGAAAATACAAACATTTTAAGGTAGTTCATGAAAAACCTAGTGAAATGATATAACATGAGATGTTTTACACTATTTGCCGGCAGTTCAAGAACTTCCTAGGCTTTTCCCGAGAAGCCGTATTGCACTATGTGTTTACGACATAGTCTTTTCGAGAAAAGCCTAGGCAGTTCATGAAATGTCGGCATCATGTCATTTCATGAAATACCGATGGGCTCAATCACGGCAGATCCTGTTAAACTTCTCATTACACTAAAATACTAAAGTTTTAAGGCACTTCATGAAAAGCCTAGTCGCATGATGTAACATGAGGTATTTCACGCTATCTGCCGACATTTCATGAACTGCCTAGCCTTTTCCCGAAAAGCCGTATTTCATCATGTGACTACGACATATACACCTCGGGAGAGACCGCCATTTTTCCCTCGATGTATTTGTTGCCCTCGGACTTCGCCCTGGGGCCTCAAATTACACCTCAGGAAAAATAAGGCGTTTCTCTCCCTTAGTGTATAATGTACTATTTTTTCTCTCTTTTTATTTTTTCCCACTCATGTTTTTCCCGCATATTTACACAGTATTGCTACACGAAATGATCTATCTTATTTAGGATTCGCGGAAGAACAGAAGCTGCTTTGGCAGTAACTGAGCGTTCTCCTTTTATCCATTATTTTCTCTTTTTATCATTTTAATGTAACATTGGTTGTAAATTATATGGGTAAATATATTTCTTTATTATTTTTATTTTTATTATATCATCCACTGACAGTATTTTCCATGCACTATTAACCTTAGTTTATTTATAAATCATTATTCTATTGAGAGATTAAATGCGTAATACAACTGAATTACGGGAACAATTCTGTGTTATTTTCTAGCTCTACAATTTTCCCTGAAATAGCTCTATATAAATGATTGACTTTCTATATAACCAAGAGAAATTTATAATATACAAAGGGTGAAGATAACATTGAATATTCTCGGTTTCTGTTAACTTACAAAACATTTATAGGCACCGAGGCAGCTATTATTGACAGCAAGCTATTTCAACGTATATTGTGGACACAATAACTGAGCGAAATCTAATAAATAAAATAAACCTTCAAATCAAAAGATATCACACAGAATAATAATTTCAGTTTTTCCCATTTTTACGGGAGAATAGTCGAGATAATGGGCACGCATAAGAGAATTGCCTTCGTACGATATTACTCTCTCCTTATATTAAGTTTGTAAAGGTATTATTATTTATTCAAAAGTAATATAATTCGTCGACGTAGTAGTGGAATCAATTTAGATTTTCAATGAAATTGTCTGGAGATGTGAATTTTATTAATGAAATCAATAGCTCGGGTAGGTAAAGTTGTGGAAAAATATTGTGTCCATCTCTATTTAAGCAATTTATTTTTTTAACCAACTTTTTTTCTCCTTTTTTGTTGAATATCTTCGGTTGTGTTTATAATATCGAGGAAAAAAGTACTGGATTCTTCGCAATAATTTTTTTAATAAAACTAGGGTAATAAAAGTTGGTCATTTCTTAAGAACTGTTGATGTTGAAGAAGAAATATTAGATATTGTAATGGAAAACCTACGATAAGTACTAGAAGTTTAGGCTTAATAATGGATATATCTTACAAAAGCGCTTTAAGAGTACTACATGAACAACAATTGCACTCGTTCCATGACCGAAAAACTCAAGAATTATTACCTGAAGATATGCCACTAAGAGTTGATTTTTGTGAATCGTTGCTTGAAGTTTTTTTATACTGACGAGACTATATTCACACGACAAGGCATGTTTAATTCTCGGAATATGTATTTCTGGGCTGAGGAAAACCTAATGCAACAATACAAACTCATTTTCAGCACACCTTCAAAATAACTGTATTGGCAGCAACTCTAGGGAATCAGTTAGATGGGTACCACATATTTCCTGCAAATTTAAATGGCGATATGTGTTATGTTTTTTTGGAAAACACCTTGCATGAAATATTAGGTATTATTTCATTGCGAAGGAGAAGAAATATGTTTTTTATACATGACGGCGACACACCGCTGTATACCAGAACATGTAGAATGTAGAACACAACCACTATTGGCCGGGGAGCAGATGCACCGGTCAAGTGACCTGCTCGGTTTCCTGACCTAACTCCTTTTAATTTCACTGTGCGGAGTTATCTAAAATCACGAGTTTATAATACTCAAATTGACCCGTTTGAACAGAGTTTACAATGCTACAGAATGATGAAGGAATTTTACAGCGTATTCAACGTTCCTTAAAAAAATTACTTAGATTAGAAAAAAGTTTCGTATAAAAGTTGTAGGGTTTTACCTATATTTTATCGAAGCGTAATAAAAAACAATATCATGTATAGATCACGTGATAAATTACGTACTTGTTGAATCACAGTGCCTTAAAGTTTTATTTTGTTAGTGATTAAGTGAAAAGTGTAATTGTGGGATGTCGTAATATTTTTAAATGTGCAAAAATGGAAGCGATTCCCGGTTGTTCAAAAGAAGTGGTAAAAGTTCATACCCCTAGAAAGTCTCCATTAAGCTTCAAGGAGAAGAACGTAACGTATATCATGCATTGGAAAAAGGTTATTCCATGGTACAAAAATCAGGATCAAGAGGTTTAGTTAGAAAATGCTATTATTTAGATGAAACGTGGTTAAATGAAGAACACACTGTAACGTAATTTTGGCAAGATAGAAATGTAAAAAGTGTTAGTCAAGGCCAAATGGAAGATTGGTCAACAGGATTAAAAATGCCAACAGGAATAGGAAAACGCTTAATAATAACGCACATAGAAAGTGATTCAGGATTGATTCGTGTCGATTATCATGAGGACATGAATGCGGATGTTTTCGACGAATGGTTTGCAAATATTCTCTCTAAGATTGAATCCGGATCTGTCGTTATTATGGATAACGCCCCGTACCACAGTCGATTACTGGAAAAATTACCCACCAGTGCATGGTGCAAAGTGCAAATTCAAGAATGGTAATGGTAAATGGTAAAGGTATCCTATTCTATCGTGCTTCGCTGAAAGCCGAACTGCTAACCCTAGCGAAACGGCATTCGCCGATATATATGAAATATATTGTGGATGAAATGGCTAAAGCTAAAGGTATTGAGGTATTACGGCTGCCGCCTTACCACTGTGAACTCAATCCCATTGAGGTTATTTGGGCTGAAGTAAAGGGAAATGTTGCAAAAAAAATAGAACTTTTAAATTAGAACATGTAAAAGGACTTCTATCCAGTGCATTAAAAAGAGTTACAGCTGATTATTGGCAAAAATGTATAGGGCACGGGCACGTTAAAAAAGTTGAAGAAAAATTGTGGAATACGGATATTCTGATTGACGCAGTGATTGAGCCAATAATAATAAATGTAGGAGCCAGCAGTAATAGTGACAGTAGTGAGTGAGTGATAATCTGTGATAGTGTGATGTAGTGATTGTGATATTATGAATTATTTATTGTAGAAAATTGTTGTTGGTAAGTATTGTTTTTTATTATATTATTTTAACAAGAACGTTTATTTATGTTGTTATAGAACAGTTATTTATGTTTAACTTTTGTTGTTTTGTCTTTAATTATTCTATTTTATCAAGAAAGTTTATTTATATTGTTAGAACAGTTATTTATTTTTTAAGTTGTAAGTCTATTTATTTATTTTCTTTTTTAACCTGTTACTCCCTAATTGACATCCTTGTCACCATCCTTTCCCGGCAAGGAATATGCTCACGCCTCCATGTTGGTCTTTGCTGGGCAATAAGAACAACTGACATGGTTAAAATTTTTATAAACATCAACCATTCTACAGTTCTAATGTCGGATTACGTAAGTATTCCACTTCAGTTTTTCTTTTTGGCTGAGTTGAGTGTGAAAACAAATTTAATTTATTTATTTTTTATTTTATGAAATATTATTATTTTATATATACCTACATAAATACGTATTTGGCGCCCCTGAGTGCGCGGGATATACGATTTCTTTCTTTCTTTCTAAGTTTGTTTACGACTGAATAGTTAGTCGAGCAAATTATTAGGTATAAAGGCGGCACGTTAAATCATTTACTCTATGCGGTCGACTAGGTCATTAAAATTGTTTGGGTAGTCGTGGTTTCCATTTCTAGTAGGCGGATAAAACTTAATATATTTCTCTCGATTCAATGGGATTATATGGTAGAACGAGGTGCCGCTTTAGTATCAAATAAGAGCTACTGTCCTTTGACGAGAGTGCCGTATATTTTTTGCGTTACTGACTCGAGTTTTCGGCCGAAGTATACATGTTATATTAGAAATATACTAAGATATACAATATCACCGAGACAGGCTTAACCTTCCCAAACATATCGTATTACATACTGCGTAACAGCTCTTCTCAATAACCGCTCACGCTGCATGAGCATAGTATTTCAATTCTAAGTAATTCTGATTGTGCTGAATCAGCAACACTGTTTCCTTTGTTCTCAAAACATTATAAATATTACTAACAACCTTTTTGTAATCAGTCTTATACTCACTTTCGAATAAACCTCATCAAAATTATTATTGTATTTTCTTAAAGAGTCAACGTTGACTCCAGTGTTAAACAAAATAAATGTTTTTAAAAGTTAAATCTACAATCCAAAATCTCTTATACATACTTTTGTACAGGATTAAATGTACAAAAAAAATAGATGTGTACTTTAGGAGTAAGTACCTAAGATGGTGTTCTGAAAGGACATATATACTGAAAGGGTTAAATGTAAATTTGATCACGTGACTGAAAGGCGCTATTATTCGTGGTACGTCACACAGTAGAACTATTTCTGGGAGCCGCCGTTCAGTCAACTCATTCTAGGGAATCGCTTGTGGGGTTAGTTTGTGAATTTTTTGTTTTATTCTGATAAAATATAATAAGGATTTGTGTGAGTGAATTGTTAGTTCAAAAGGACTGGTAAGGGTTTTTCAAGAGGTCAAGCCAAATTTCCTAACGCTGATATGCAACTTTCATTAAAAATATGGCCAGTTCTTCCATTGGAGAAGTTCGCGGCGTTAAGGGTGGCGGTACCGTATTTAATAAGATGATTAAATTAATGATTATAAACAGCCTTCCAGGTCATTTCGCAGTAGGTGGGGCTCGAACCCACCTCGAAAGGTATGCACAGAAAGATAGCTAGATGCGCTAACCCACTGAGCTACCATCCCCCTCCCCCCCCTCCTACATCCCTGAACACAACAAAAAAAATTGATAGGCGTTTAGAGAACATTCTGTAGAATGGTACTGTCGTGAGCAGAAGAAAATAGGACAAATTTTTTTCTAATATAAATCTGTCTCTATTTGAATATGTAATGAGTAGCCGAAATAAAACAGATATTACTTTAAATTTATTTTTTATTTTAATGCTGTAGTTATTGCTACAGTAAATGATGGATGGTTAATGAGACAAATTGCACTGCCTTATAATATTAACAAAAATTTGGTGTGTAACATTTTAAGAACGATTAGTAGAAATCCTGGATCAAAGGACAAAGGATATCCTACTTAACAAGAAACTAACTATTAATATTTCGTTATTGCACCATTTCTATTTATAACTTCTATAAGTCTGTTTGGTATAGAATTAAATAACCTTATACAATAATCATTAGTAATAATATTTTCCCATGCATTATTTACTATTTCCAGTAATTCTTCGGCATTCCGTGGTCTCACATTTCGTTTTTGGATACATAAAAATTATTCCCCCCACCCCTTCCCTTCATGACAAAAACATTTTTTGAAAAAAATGTCAAATCTTCTTTCGCGCGCCAGCTGTGTGTTTTTCGTAAAAGTCGATTTCTGCCAATTTTATGAGTTCTACGTGAAAAACTGAAGAAATGTCACGTTGATTTTTGCGATCCACCTCTCCGGTCCGGAGTTATCGGGGTTTAAACGAAATTTGCCCTCCCTCTCTCCCGCCCCTCCTAATTGTCCCACAACCCCCAGCCTCCGGCCTCTTAAAATGGGTGACAGTCCTACATGCATGCCAAGCCGAGAAAAAATTAATTAAAACATTTTTCTCGCTAAATAATTGTCCGACGTCGATGAGGCCGAGAACCAAAATTGCATGTTTTGTCAAGTTCTTAATTTTTTGGGGGGGGTATATATTTTTTTGTGAAATCACCACCCGCGGACTTATTGACGAAAAACCGGTTTCTCGTATTTTTAAATGGTCCCCTCCCCCCTCTCGACCCTCAGATCTGTGGAACGTAAGTGGGGAAACAATGCCGAGACCCGACTTAGTCGATTGGGAATTTTTTTTTCAATTTGAAGTGTACGAATTGAAAATCCCGATCCACCCCATTATTAAATGGTTTATGAAACTTTCAAGGGATACAGAAAAGGGCATTCATGGTGACTCACCTTCTATGGTTCAGATATCTAACCATTTATGTTGACGGACGTTCAGCAATCACCTAATTAATTAGTACAATGTACAATAAATTATTAATTTCAATCAACTTATCAAATATAATAATTCCAACCCTGTACAAGCCTGACCCACTTGTGGGGAGTATATAAGCGAGAGCGAAACATTTGTTTTAATACGAATGTTGAAGCATTACCGCTTGTGTTGAGATGAAAACGGTATCAAAGCACATTAAATTAAATGCATTATAACAATATTCTATTTGCGTTTGTGTAAATTAAATAGAGAAAGAACACTTCTTACAAATGCGAGCTTCCAAGTTTTGTTGGAACTTGCCAAACTTCGCAAAATACCATTTAAATTATAACTTGATCATTTCATCTGTAAATATTGAGATTTCCTGGAATATACATACATTTTTAAAGTGCAAGACAGTTATTACAAGAAGATGAAGATGAAGGAATTATAAAACCCTGTTTACAAGACGCCTTCTACTTAATTATCTAAGAAAATGGCCAAATATTTTAGATGCCTGCTACTTTATAAGAAAAGAAAAATAAGAAATACATTAACTAGAGAATTTTCGGTGGTACATCACTAACTATACACCTAGCATTAAAAATCTCGATTTTTTTTATTCTAGCTAATTTGTCAAAATAAAGGGATCTAATAACAGGATGGGAACTTTAGGTTTGTTCAACTAACTGGAAAATCTTTGACTATACAGGGCGTAACGCAACTTACCGGAAAAATTTTAACCATAGATGCACCTTTAAATAAGAAGTCGATTTCTTAAAAAAAATTAATAAAAATCCAACACATAAAAAGATACAAATTGTTAAAATTACAAATTAATGGAAATGTTAAAATAACCTATTATTTCTATAAAAACTGTTGAAAGTTCTGTCCATTGACATTCAAGCACAGCTGAACCCGTCTAATCCAATTTTGTCACACTAGCTGAAGTGTTCTCCCTTCCTGCTGTTCCCGAAGACGCAGATTATGGACAGCTGTTGTGATACGTTCACGTAATACATCGACATTGTCAACTTCGGTTTGGTAGACTTCATTTTATAAATATCCCCACGAAAGGAAGTCAAGAGGATTTAGATCCGGGGACCGCGGAGGCCAAGCTACAGGTCCACCCCGTCCGATCCAACGTATTCCGTTTAATTGGGCCAAGTAACCTCGGATTACTAAACGATAATTTAGGGGCGTACCATCATGTAAAAACCACATCCGACTTCGGATCTCCAAGAGCACATCTTCAAGAAGACCAAGAAGATCATTACGGAGAAACTCCAGATATTGCAAACTATCCATCTGATTTGACAATATGAACGGACCAATCAGGCCGTTCATCGATGTTCAAAGTGATTCCGAACTACTTGATGAGGATTCTGAATGATCTAAACGTGCATATTATGTAGATTGGTTATACCATTACGCGTAAAAATAGCTTCATCAGTGACCAAGACATCGAGAAATTTTCATTAATTTGTAACTTTAACAATTTGTATCTTTTTCTCTGTTGGACTTTTATTACTTTATCCTTCAAGAAACCGACTTCTTATTTAAAGGTGCATGTATGGTTAAATCTTTTCGGATAAGTTGCGTTACATCCTGTATACCGTCTGCCTATTTTACGAGGGCCACACCAAATATCTCGCTTAATATCTATTGTAGAAGAATAAAGTTTAGAAACAATTATCCCATTTTTTGTGACCTATATATCAGTAAAAAGATATTTGAAATCCATAGCCTACTTTGTGAAAGATATATTACAAAAACCTGAAAAATAGAAAAACCACAAACGGTTATAGCTTAATTATTTGAGGCAATACGAAGAAAATTATAGGAATGAAAGTTGATGGCAAAGACAATAAGAATAATAATGCGTATCAAAAAATTCGAAAAACGCAGTTGGCTTTCACATACACTCTTGTGCAAAACTTAAAAGACCAAATCTCAAAGTAGGCCATGACACCATTAATTCCGTTTATTTTTTCTTTTTCCAACAATATAAAACATTTTAAATAGTGTCAATATTTAATATTTTACGAAAACCACAATTCATATACTTAATTGAATCGTAAAAATCAGCTATGCCATAATGGTAAAAACTCACTTTATAATAATTATAATTCAGTAATTTATTTATTACAATTTAATACAAACAAACAAATATCTCATAAATAAAAATACAAGTACAAAATGAACATCCAAATAAACGAAAAACTATGTATAACAGTACTACCTACTGCCATACTGAAAAGAAAATGTGTATATTTATTTTTCTAACTACAAATGCTCAAAGTGTGCACCATGCATTCTAAAAGAGCTCTCCCGACGCACGTGATAGCGACCAGAGACCGCGACCGGAGACATGTACCACGCGACAAGCTAAAAAACCAACGACAGGGAGGACTACTCTCCCGATGCACGCGACGCGCCAATATCCATTGGCTGGATGTCGGTCTCGATAACTAGGGCTGAGTAGGACTACTACTCTTTGCTCCTAGATTATCTCTGTAGACCTGGACCGGCCTTCGTGATAGGTGGGCCCGCTTACTTCTACCAGACCCAGCTCGCAAATGCGAGATGTGTCGTGGTATTTTCTGCGGACCTCCCCTGGTCCTAGCTGTTGAACCTCACTGGCTGAGGTCTCTTCTGGCGCTCTTCTTGTCTTGATATTTTCTTTCTTCGCCAGCTTGTCACCCCCGGGGGTAGTCATCGGTCGAGTTGGGTTTAGGAAGTTTTGGCTGGGACTGACTGCCGGTACGTAGGACATCAATTGATATCCTACCCCGGATCATCGGAAAGGTAAGGATATGAGCTGTGTAGCTCGGGAGTGTGGGGACAATAAGTGCTTATTTTAGCACTTTCGGACTCCACGGAGCAGGTCGCCCGTTGTCCCACCTGCTCCGTGGAGTCCGAACCGCGACAGCGGCACACAGTTGTGAGTGAACATACTCGTTTTCACGTTTAACACACTTTGTACGAGTGATAATCGAAGACAAACAAATTGCAGCAGCGCGACGCGACAGGAACAGGTGTTGCGGCACTGCTACCAAACCAGTCCAGAGACCTACTCGAGCGACAGCGATCAGAGACTTAGACAGTTGTCGCTCGCATCGGCAGAGCTCCCATTTAATTCCACTAAACCGGTGCCCTGCGCGACACTTGCCACTGTCTCTCGCTGTCTCCGGTCTCGGTCTCCGGTCGCTGTCGCGTGCAACGGGAGGACACCTTACGTGCTCTATGAGGCACCTCACCTATTAGATTTTGGAGCTTTTCAGGAGTAATTGCCTCACATGCGTTTCTAATTCTGGTTTTGATGTCCACAATATTTTCAGATGCAGTGTGAAATACTTTGTCTTTAATATAACCTCAGATGAAAAAATCCAAGAGAGTAATAACTGGTGATTGAGCTGGCCATGGAATGGGTCCATAGGTGCCTATCCAGCTATCTGGCATAACTTGATTTAAATAATTTGTACATATTACAACAGTGTGAGGTGGAGCCCCATCTTGTTGAAAATATGAATAATTTAATCTTTCTGCCACTGTTAATTCATAAAGAAAATCCTGAAATACGTTTTGCAAGAAATTAAGGTATTTACGAGCGGTTAATTTGCCATCATAAAAATAGGGTCCAATTACTTTAGTCCCTAAAAGATCCACCCAAACATTCCGTCTTCGGGTTCGCCGATTACGAATTTCTAGTCAAAATTTAGTTCATTATGGCGACTTCAAGATGGCGGACGACTTTACCGTTTAAGATCCGATTCAACTCAAAATCTGGGGGGTCTTCTTGGTCGAGGATTATGAATTTTTAGTCAAAATTCAGAAATTCAAAATGGCGGCGCTAATATGGCTGACGATTTTTGTCATTTAGGTCCAAATCGTTCAAAAGCGATATCTGAGAGTTTTCGGGGTCGCGGATTACGAATTTCTAGTCAAAAATTTAGTGGCGGACGACTTTACCATTTATGATCCGATTCATCTCAAAATCGATATCTGGGAATTACAGCATATCAAAAGACTAAAAAGTAAAAAATAAAATTATATAAAAAAATATTTTTAAAAAAGCTTTTATTTAAATGCTCTAAAAAATAGAAAATAAACTTTGAAGTAAATCAAATCCATCATTTTGTTACATTATATAATTTTTTTGATATAAAAGCTTGTCGCGAGCAATCTTCTTTACACAAGAAAATCTCGCAACAAGTTTTTATATCACAAAAAAAATTATATAATGTAACAAAATGATGAGTTAGTTTGATTTACTTCAAAGTTTATTTTCTACTTTTTAGAGCATTAAAATAAAAGCTTTTTTTAAAAATATTTTTTTATTTAACAACCATCTACAAAGTCTTACTCCCCTTAGCTTATCTTCCTCATTTAAATGTTGAACTTTCCTCATTTTGTAGCATCGAAATCCGTTTTTTTTTTTAAATATTTTTCTTGCACTGTCTTTTTTATGCGCCAATTTCTCTGACTTTGTCTCAAAGAAGTTTCTTCATTTTGGTTAACATAATTCAATTCTCTATTCACTTTTCTTACATTATCCGCAACATGCCTTACTACTTTTTTTTTAAATGAACCGTGCGTTTTTAGATTTTGTACTAACTTCCTCGATTTGGCTGCGGAGCATCTGGAAATCTATCTCCGTAAACCGTGACTGCTATCTCAGTGTCAAAATTGCGCTGACAATAAATGCTAATCATATCGAATATGTTATTATTAGTGTACACTTTAATAATTACTGATATAAAACTTGTCTTAGAACTCTACAACGCAACATACAACAGTGACAATCTGTCAAATTTGTTAATAACTGTATATATTGTTTTTCACTAATCATGACATAGCTGATTTTTATGATTCAATGATATGAATTGTGGTTTTTGTAAAATATTAAATATTGACACTATCAGTTAAAATTTGCGTGACATGTTTTATAATATTTTATATCTTTGGAAAGAGAAAAAATAAACGGAATTAATGGTGTCATGGCCTACATTGAGATTTGTTCTTTTCATTTTTGCACAAGAGAGTTTTGATACACATTATTATTACTGTTTTCTTTGCCGTCAACTTTCATCTCTTTAACTTTTTTCGTATCTCCTCAAATAAGGAAGCTATAACCGTTTGTGGTTTTCCTATTTTACAGGTTTTTATAATATATCTCACAACGTAGGCTATGGATTTCAAATTTCTTTTGACTGAAATGTAGCTCACAAAAAGGGCCGAAACTGTTTCTGAAATTTTATTCTTCTACACTAGATATTAAGCGAGATACTTGGTGCCCTTGTAAAATAGACAGACGGTATACCAAAAAGCTTTATAATTGGACCAAATAATATAAACTAAAATGCGATTACATTAATTTACTTGTGTCAGAGCAAATTAGACAACATCCAACAAAACAACGTACATAACGTAATTCTATTAGAAAGTTTGGTGTTAATTTCGTAGTAAACATATGTTTCTGTTTTGAGGGCATAACTTGTAGTTTAAACTGATAATCTAATTTAAACATTAATTTACTGATAGTTCATTTAAAGGGAACTAAATTAGTACTTATTAGTAGTTCCTTATGAAGGAACCGAAAATATTTTACCCAATTCCCATTCCAAAGAAATGCACAGAAATACAATACAATTATCTTTAAGAACTTTCATTTGACTCCGAAAATGAAGTTTTCTTTTCGGTTTTTCGAAAATATCACAGTAACCGCTGAGCTAGCTCAAAAATAAAGACTCCCAAAGGTTTCGTAAGAATTTAGAGAAAAAAAATTTCGTTAGGGATATACACACAACAGGCTTCGAAGTGCGGCGAGATACAATCAAAAATCGGACATTTTTTCCTTTAAACGCGAATATCACGCGAACTGTTAGTTGCCTCTAGGCTAGAAAACTAAGATTAGACGAATTCGTAGAGAATTAAATTCTCTGAATAACAGTCGTCTTTTTATTTCTTGTCGTTCTCCCAAAATTAACGTACTGGGAGCATCCAAAGTGAAGAGAGACTTATTTTTTCCGGTAAAGACGTGTCTACATCATAGCTCAGATTTGAATTTGGGTAGATGTCAAAAAGTACCACTTTTCTTACAGTGCTGCCAACCCGAATTTTATATTTCTCAGCGTAATTTACGAAAAGAAACTATTTTGCCGTTAATTTTCGTACTGAAAATGATAAACACAAGTTTTATTAGCAATTTGTTAAATAAATCATATGCAAAACTCTCACAATTATTGCTTTCGCTAAACTTACAATAAAGTGTAACTTCCTGCTGAATAGTCGTAGAAAATGTACTGCATTCTACCCTTCTGCAGGCAACACCCCAACCATCTTCCAGGCAGAAATGTTTGCTGTAGACCTGTGTGTCCAGAAATGTCTTAATAAAGGCATTCGAAGGGCAAAGATCTATATAATTTCAGATAGCCAGGCAGCATTAAAGGCTCGAAGGACCTATACCTTCGAGTCTAAAATTGCCTAGGAATTCCTGAAGCAACTGGCTAATAACAATAAGGTTGCCTTAATGTGTATACCAGGGCTTAAATAAATACAAGGTAATGAATTAGCTGCAAGCTTTGCAATAAAAGGAGCTGAAGCGCCTTTCTTCGGTTCCGAACTATTTTGTGGTCTATCAGGAACACATAATGGAGGAGATCCAAATATGGGAAAATGAACAGAAAAGGCCCTAATAGAAGAATATTCCAGCCAGGCCAAAGACAAGCGAAAAAAAATTTATTCGGCAAAGAAGGCCACAAAGCTTCTCGAACTCGAAAATCCCAATTAAGGCTGATTACAGACCTCCTAACAGGTCACTGCCCCTTGAGATACCATCTCAAGAACATGGGTAAAGCAGTAAACAAGTGCAGATATTGCAACTGAAATTGGAATTGGTTGGGAGGGTCGTCAATGAAAATCACTGAACCACGGCACTTAGGTCCCATTGGGCCCCTTGTACTTCCTCCCTGTAGGCAGACCCTCGTCTAGAACTCCAACTAACCTAATTTTGCGAAATAGGTGGTGATGCTGCCTAAGGTCATCTCCCTTACATCGGCCAAAATAGGCCAACGTTCTTCCAAAATAGATTCTCTGATGGATGAGACAGTAGAACAGTCACAGGATACATGTTGAACCGTCTCATATTCTTGTTCATAACCTCTACAGAGAGGTGTTTCGCTTAATCTCATATTGTGTAGATGTTTTCTTAACCGACAGTGTCCAGCCTGGATTCCCGTTATAAAACGTACCTTCTGGACATTGTCAAGTAGTCCATTGCTGTAGTCTTGCTGACAGCTGTTTGTTTCATCTCACAGCTTCTTGAATTCATTGTGGGTGTTATCTTTATTTGTTTTATCGCCGCGATTGGTAACAGACTGGCTGGGCCTGGTCCAAAAGATACTTAGGCCGGCTGCCTTCTTGGCTAGTCTGTCGGATACATTGTTGCCACTACACTGTGCGTGTCCTTTCACCCAGCATACCAATACATTATTCATGCTTGAGGCACCCTCGCGTACTTGGTGACATTCCCATACTGCTCCTGTGGTAATTTTATAACTTCTCAGGGTTAGTAATCATTGTCTAAAATATGTGTAGTTCCTGATTGTTTTGCCC
Source organism: Leptura quadrifasciata (assembly GCA_963675555.1). Lineage (NCBI taxonomy): Eukaryota > Metazoa > Arthropoda > Insecta > Coleoptera > Cerambycidae > Leptura > Leptura quadrifasciata. The sequence goes on from OY776675.1 coordinate 132,415,488, forward strand.
GTAGTTTGCCTACGGACAATCTCTTTTACGGCTATAGTTGCCTGACAGTTCCGTCTGTACTACGCTGGCTCGCCCATCCATAATCCATTTATATTGGATTTGCAGACTTCTGGAGTATATTGCACATCCTGCCCCATCCTTCTTTTTTGATCCGTCTGTAAAGATGTTGACCACACCTTCGCCATCAGCCTCGTTCTCACTATTCATCTGTATTATGTAGGGCTTGTCAAAGACAAGCTGGGGACAAATGCCATCTGTGCACACCTGTAGAAGAGGCGTCTTCCTGACAGCCTCATTCCACAGGTGACTTCTGGCCTCTCCATAGCCTACATTTGGTTGTATAACAACGGATTTGAGGCGTACCATTGTTGTCAGAGCCACTTCTCCTAGATATATATCTAGTGGTGGCAGACACAGCATTACCTCCATAGCTCTCGTTGGCGTTGTTCGCACCTGGCTGAACTTGACCTTAGCTGTAGTCTGTTTGTCTATTGGTCTTATGACATGACCACTTTGGGTTTCATTCTCTAGGTTTTCCCCACGGTCCTGCGGCACTGCTCATAAGAAAGGTAAGCCTTCTATAGTTTTCTATCTATGTGAAGATTCCATGTTAGTTTGGCATCGAAGGTTACCCCAAGGTGTTTCACTTCTGATGAGTGTTTCCTGCACCATTTTTCGATTATTCGTAGAGGACTTCTTTGAATTTTCCACCAAGCATTATTGTTAGATCACCTGCGTAGGCAATTGTGTGGAATCTTTCTGAATTGAGGAGGCGGTACAAAAGGCTGTCAAGAACTAGGTTCCATAGCAGTGGTGATATTACAACAATTGCGGCAATTACAAAACCAGCAACAACAACTCCACCTATCTCTACTAATGAATATCCATGTAATATCCTTTATCCATACGTGTCGTTGCTCCTCCACTATTGCCTGCTTGGCTTATAATAACTTTTTTCCTTCGATTCACTTCCTCTCATTTTACAGACTAGTCCAAAATAATACCTAAAAATAAATTTTTTCCAATTGTTTCAACTACAAATTCCATTATTCGACTTTTCTAATATGTTATTTCATTCTTCCTTCTCCAGCCCATCCATAATTATTACTAAAACTTCAATTGGCTTGGCTGGCCTGGCAGGATCGCCATGTAATATACTTTGCTTCTTAGGTCCATAAAATAAGTATTTCATGTAGTTTTTATATAAAATTTATTTAATAACTACATTCTTTGTCTTGCAACTACTTAATACTATTACTTACACATCTAAATTGTTAATAATAATTACAAGGTATTTTTGCTTACTTTACAAAATGTTTATCTATTAATAAAATATACAATAACGAGTAGAACTGTGTTGGACTTTGAAATATTTGACCTAGATAGTCAAATTACTAATTATGTATTTCATCATCCAGTGCACCTCCCTGCGGACATCCTTTCGCGACTGTTCCTTGTACTTCTCCCACTCTGATTTGTACAACTCTCTTCGAGGTCATGCTGGATATCCAGCTTCACATGATCGTAGGGGCATTCTTCTCCACTAGGGCAGCTATAATTCTTGGAAAGGTGGTCCTGTCAAACGCACCTTCTATGTCTATGAAGACACCTAAAGTGGACCCTTTATTATCCAAGGATCACTCAATCCGACTCGCAACTACATGGCGGGCGGTATCGGTGGATCTTCACAGGGTGTATGCGTACTGGTTAGGATATAAAGGGTTGTCTTTCACTACAACATCCCTTATATCTCATTCACATAGCTTCTCCATCGTCTTGAGTAGGAACGAGGTTAAGCTAATAGGTCTATAAGCTTTGAGGGTGGTATATTCCATCCGCCCTGCCTTCGGGATGAAGACAACTTTCATTTCTCTCCATATCTCTGGAATATAAAGGTGTGTTAAGCACGCCCTAAATACTCCCGCTAAGTGCGGCGGTGATTCATTCAGTCCCCATTGCAGTAGAGGCGGTAGATACGGTCAATGCCTGGCGACTTAAAAGGGAAGAAGCTCTGTATTGCCCATCTTATTCTGTCCTCGCTCACTATTTGGTTGGCCATTTGCTAATCCAAATCCGAGGGTTGGTTGTCGACTTCGTTGGGCCACTTCTTCTATTCTGTTACTACACACATCCCGGGAAGTGAGTCTCCATGAGTAACTCTAGGCTTTCAAAGTCGGTGGTTCTTGTACCATCACTCTTTTTTAATAGGCAGAGGTCATGGTCTTTGTCTTTGGCTAGGATTTTGCATAACCTAGTAGTCTGAGAGTAATCTTAGATTTCCTCACAGTGGGTTCTCCACACATCTCTTTGTCTGACTAGTTTCTTAAACTCTTTCAGATTGGTTATGTATGATTCCCAATCGGATTTCTGCCCTGTCAGTTTTGCTTTGTTGAACGAGATCCTAATCTTCTTCTTGAGGTCAGTCAGCTCTTGACACCACCACTTGGTGGCCTCATTGGGCTGTTGAGAGGGGGCAGGATGTTTCAAAAGCTTGTCTCGTAGCTGTTTGCAAGGTTTTAACATATTGATCTATTTCGCCACTTCTTCTGGGCACCCTCTTAGTAATTCCTTCCAAATTCTCCCTGAGTTGACGTCGATATTTCTCTGTCAGTTCTCCGGGATCTTGGAATGGTTTTTTTTTGGTGCCTTAGTAAGATTAATTTCAAAGTTTATCCATTGGTGGTCTGACAGTGTTACACAGTCAGATACATGTTAATTCTGGATTAGGCTGGATGTACGCCACGTTGTTAGTGTAAAGTATCTGGAGCAGGAGGAATTAACGCCTGAAGACCTAGGGAAACTAGCAAGGAAAACCACAAGCTTTGTAAAAAGTCTTGGAATCCTGGGCAACAGTTAGTTGTACGAAGATATTTTATATCGAAATGAAGTGCGGCTACTCAGAGCCAAGCGACCCCTGAAATAATCTACAATCTACCCTCGTGTAAATAGCTACCTACGACTCACTCAGATGAATTACGACATTCTCCTTCGGCTCATTTCGTAAACGTCATTCTCGTGAGTAATAGCTATCATTACACGCATGATGAATAATGTACTAGTTTTCAAACATTGTCATTTGCTAACTGATTATTCATCGTTCTTTGTCGCTGTCAAATATTTCTAAGAAAAAACAGAAAATGTATTAAAAAACAAATGATATTTGTCGATATATTTACGTCTGGTTGGTAATATCGAGTATGAAAAATATCTTTACTGCACTTTTAGAATCAATAACACGAAGTTTTTATGGAAGCGCTGTAAGTCAGACCGATTTCATAAGTGATTATATTGTTCTGCGATAAGCAAAGTAATAAAAGATTTTTTCTGGGCCAATATAAGTTTCACTTTAATTCAAACCTTACGAAGTTAGTCCAAAGAAATCTGTATATAAAATTTCTTTATCTGCATCATTTCGTCTACCAAAATAAAATCTTTACTGTCTCTCCGCAGAGATCAAAAGTAAATGACCCTCAGGAGAAGAAACTGTCAGTTATTTTTTATAGTACCTAGTTGATCGGTCGGCCTTGGACCCAAACTAGCAAATTTATTAGGCGTTAACGCGACCGCGCCCATAATAAATTTTCACTTACAACGAAAATATTTCTTTAATCAAATTAAGGGCGAGGATGCATTTAAAAACTGAGTAACAACGCTATACTATTAGAACATGCAAAATTAGGGTGGGTCATCTTATAAGTAGGTATCTAACAATAAGAATTAATGTCTCTATTTTGCGTGATTTTTGAAATTCACTGACAATATACTAGCACATAATTATTAATGCATATTGCTTAGAATATAGCATATTTCCTCACGAATGCACGAGAGAAAGAAATATTGAATTATTTATTTAGTATACTTTTCGCATTAAAGTATATGGTGTTTTCTAAAACTGCATCGCATCATTCATAAAGAAGAAAATTCCATATTACTTCCAATTTTTTTTTTGTTGGAATAGGCTTAAAATGTCATGAAACGTCAAGATTTTAAATTTGAGCGAAAAAATTCTGTCTGTCGGTCTGTAACTTTTTTTGTGCGCACGTTTACTCTAGAACCGTTCATGATATTGATTTAAAATTTGGTACACTTATGTATTATAACGAGATCTAGAACTTTATTTTGATCTAATTCCGTTGAAGGGTTCGGGGATAAATGGGGTAAATAAGGGTAAATAATCAAAGCAAGCAGGTAAGAGACCATAAAATTGCAATTTAGGGCATGTACGAAAGGCCAAGGTGTCAAATTTTTTTTTGGCATCAGCCATCCTCCACATCACCCCCAATACCACCTTCACACTATTATGAAAGAGAGTAAAAAAATTGTAATGTCTAGGTACACTACAAAGTGCACGCTATTTTCACTGTTGGGTGCACTCCAAATCACGAACGCCTTAGATGGAGTGCGCGGTAGCGCGTATTGATATAGTAAGAAGTATGTAGGTTCCTCATCAGCAGTCCGTGGTGTAGTGGTTAGATTTTCGATTTTCACACGTGGTCGAGTGTTCGAATTAACTCTGTACGGTTTTTTTTACTACATTTTGTTAACAACTAAAATACGTAATACGAATATTTCTTTAGGTTAGTTCGTTAGGTTAAATATGTTAATATTATTTATTATATATTATTGAGTATAAACAGGTGTGAGTAGCTCTAAGTTATATGTCAAATTTGGGAGTAATCTTTACCAAAAAAATTTTAAGAAGTTTGTCGTATACATTCTACATACGCTTCACCTGTAAGTAAAACATTACTAAATTATATCACTGTAAAAAAACAATAGAACATTGGAGATATAAAATAGTAAACAAGATTTTACTCTTATCTATAACAACACTGATAACAGTAAAGGAATTCCTATGCCTAAAGCGTACCATACACTACCTGTGTGGATAAATTGAGTAAATATTATAAATCTAAAATAAAATATGACAGAATTTAGTGAAAATCAAAAAGACTATTTAGATAATCTGTTTAAAAATATTACTACAGCATTAGCAGAAAAAACGGCCGATCTGAAAAACGAATTAAAAACGCAAATTGGGGAAATAAAAAATGAATTAAATTCCATAATTTGTCAAAACCAAGAAAAAATTGCTACTCTAGAATCTAAGAACAAAGAATTGCATGAAACAATTATTCAACTGCAGAGACGTGTCAGAAAAAATAATATAGTGGTTTTTGGTATAAAATTATCTGAGCCAAATGTAATAGAACAAGTTACTAAAATACTAAGTAACACCCTAGAAATAGATATTTCAGTCACTGACGACACATATAAAATTGGCAAAAACGACACCGAAAATACACCCATAATAGTGGAACTGATATCGTATCAGAAAAAGCTACACATACTAAAAAATGCATACAAGCTGAAAGGAAAAAATATATCCATTACGAATGATTTGTGTTGGGAAGATCGGGTAAACAACAAAATTTTGACAAAACACCTAAAAGAGGCAAGATATAAAGGTGCTCAAGCATATATCAAGGGGCATAAGTTAATCATCACCAACGAACCATATACTGCTGATGAGCTGGAAAGAAATATGACCGAAGAAGATACGCCAACATTAGAAACACAAACTGTTGAGTCCATAAGTGCACCAGCTACACCCGATCTAGAATCTCGGTATAAACGTCTTTTTCGTGAACTTGGTGAGGAAGAAGTAGAACAGGATCCAAAAAAGACAAAACCAGCAGCTAAAACTCAAAAAAAAAAGAAAAAGTGCAGCCCATAAAAATAACCCGTTCAAACTCGATGGCCACGAAACAATAGATTATATCAATTGTTAATAATATTATAACACTTTTTTTTTCTCTCTTTCTTTTTTTTACTGTAATTCTGATAGGTATGTAAGTTAAATAATTATAGTATAACATATTTTTTCTTTTATATATTTAGTCGAAAGATTAATATTAGGGATAATAATTTAGCAATCCTGTGAGTATTCTTTTAGATAAACTTTCTTTAATAAAAATGGATCAGTATATAAGAGACTTTGATGATAGTAATATAGAAACTTATACATTATCTAGTGCTAGGGAGTGTAATGAAATATATAAGATAAACAATAACGTAACTAATTTTTAAAATTATACACAACAACATACGAAGTGTTGCAAAGAATCTAGATGAGTATAAAATTTTCCTTGAACAGTTTGAATTTAACTTTGAATGTATTGTCTTGACTGAAACATTTGATCTTACGTACAAAGAATTGAACATGTTTAATATTGATGAGTATCAAATTATTTACAACAAAGGCGCAGTTAGTAAAAACGATGGAGTTCTAGTATATATAAAAGAAAATCTAAATTATGAACATAATATTATTAAAATCGGTGAGATAAATGTTATAAAACTCGACATAATAAATTTTAATAAATATAATATTAGCATATTCGCTGTGTACAGACCCCCATCTACATGTACCAGAGACTTTAACATATCCTTAGACCAATATCTACAAGGATATACTGGCTCTGTTGATTATACGGTACTACTAGGTGACACTAACATTGACATTCATAAAACCCAAGATATTTATGCACTTGAATATCAAAATATTCTGTATTCACATGGATTCAAGTCATACATAAATGACATTACTAGGGAAGAAAACGAAAGTCGTAGTTGCATAGATCATATCTATATCAAAGACCAAAAAAACACTACTGAAGAAATGTCGATACCTTGCATAATAAAGTCCAAAATAACGGATCATTACGTAATTGCTATACAAATAATACTAAGCAACGAATTATCAATTTCCAAAAATAATACTCAAAAATGCGTTAAGTATATTAATTATAATAAACTAAAAAAAACACTTAAAGACATATCTTGGGAACAATTAGAGTATGAAAATTTGGAAAATGCTACCAACAAGTTTGTCAACATAATAAAAAACGAGATAACATCGTGCACGAATATTATTAAAATTAAGCATAAGCAGAAAAAAAGGAAAACTTGGATAACGAAAAAACTTATTAAACAAATAAATATTAGAGATAATATGTATGTCAAATTAAAAAAATTATCCAAATAATAATGAATTAAAAAATGAGTACATAAAATATCGAAAAGATCTAAATAAATTGATTAAAAAAGAAAAGAGTCAATATTTCAAGAATAGGATAGAAAAAAATAAAGCCTCCTCCAAAACTTTATGGGAGGTCACAAATGAATTTAGCGGCATACACAAAAAGAAAACAGATATACCAACAATTAAAAATGCTGCTGGTAAAAAAATCAAAGAGGATAATGAAAAGGCTAATACTTTTAATTCTTTTTTTAGTAGTGTAGGAAAGACACTAGCAAGTAAAATCATTCCAGGCCAGTACAATCCTAGACCTGAAACAAAGGTACACATAAATACAATTTTTCTGGGTCCTACATCTCCGTCGGAAGTCAAAAAATTTATTAATGAATTAAAAAACAATAAATCGCCTGGACTAGATGGAATTACGGCAGCTACCTTAAAGGAAATTTCAGAATACATTGCAGTTCCTCTGACCTTTATAATAAATAAAGCAATTGAGGAAGGAGAATGTCCATCGGCATTTAAGGTGGCTGTCATAAAACCCATCTACAAAAATGGTGCCAGGGAGGAGGTTACAAATTATAGACCGATATCTTTAATAAGCAATCTTGCAAAAATATTTGAAAAAGTTATTAAGTCTCGAATTGTAAATTACCTAGAAAAAAATCGGCAGCTACTGGAAGCGGCTGGAACCTCCCCACTCGGTGGATCTTTAAAGCCGAAAAGAGCATTAAATTGTGTGACAAAACGGCACTAAACGTAATCCGATCTCATCTAAAACCTTTTCAGATCTTCTGGGGCACTAAAAAAACCCTCAACTTAATGAATTTACAATCATCTATGCGAGTTATTACCTACATTATCGCTCGTTGAATAATATACTATTAGGATATTAATAACTTTAACATCACTTGAACGACTAAGAATGTCTAGTTATCCTACATACTACAGATTTGTAAAGCAACAAACTGAAAATTGGTAAAGTGATAATCTATAATAAATTCACCAACGAAGGTACAGAAAGCATATGATATTGATATTGTTACATCTACCTTTAAAGTTTGTGACAATCCACTAAAAGTTACAAATATGCGGAAATCTTATTAACATGACATGACACCAACGTTATCGGATGGCAAACGATGACAATGACAATCCTCAAAATTTGCTCATTGCAATTCGATCGCTCGCGGCTGTCTTTGTTAAATGAAACATTAGCATTTCAGTAATTTTACTAGATTTTAGAGGAATATTTGTAGTTTTATTCTTCGATTTGTCTGTATATATATTTAAAAACGGCACTAAACGTAATCTGCTCTACTTCTAGAGCAGTGAAGAAACCCTCACACGTGAATTGACACGTGATGTGACGAGTTTCACGACGTAACGCGCATCGATCATGTCATGCGAAATGCGATCTATGCCATATTTGCTTTGTTTTTAATTTTTTTCACGGAAACCAAATCGAAAGGGTGGAAGTATGATATATCGTTGAAATCAGAATTTTAACTGCTTTTCAATGGTTCCATTGCAAATTGAAAGTAATTATAAAATAAACAACTTGTTGCGTCAAAATGGCACTAAACTTAATCCGATCTCAACCAAAACCTTTTCAGATCTTCTGGGGCACTAAAGAAACGCACGCGCAAAGTTTCATTCAAATCCGTTCAGTAGTTTCGGCGCTATCGTGCTAACACACATACACACATACACACATACACACATACACACACACAGACATTTTTCAAAAACCACTTTTTTGTGTTCCTAGGACCTCAAAACGTAAAGATTTGATGTTATCTCAATTTTCGTTTTTGAACCAATTTTAGTAACCTCTCACAATTTTATTGTGGAGAGGTTAATATAACTTGCTATCAAAATTCCAATATGGCTTCAGAAAATGTAAAAGTACTCAGAATGCAATTGCAAGCCTTATAAGTAATGTTTGCGAAGCTTTGGATAATAGAGATAAGAGTTTAGTAGTTTTTATAGATTTAACCAAAGCTTTTGATACGGTATGCCACACTGAACTTTCGTCCACACTTAATAATTTAGGTTTTAGAAATAGCAGTTTGAACCTTTTTAAATAATACTTAACTAACGGGATACAGTACACAGAAATAAACAATGTGAGAAGTGAGGCTGAAATTGTTGAGTGTGGCGTGCCGCAAGGAACGGTGCTAGGACCTATACTGTTCATAATGTACATAAACTCTTTATTTGACATACAAACCTGCGCTACAATAATAAGTTATGCTGATGATACCGCCCTTTTTTACACAGATGCTAATTGGACAGATTTAAAAATCAAAGTAAAAGAAGACCTAAAAAATATTTTAATAATAAATTGCAACACTAAATGTAGCGAAAACGTATTATGTACCTTTTTATCTAAATCAAACATCTGCTCCGCCATTTCAAGAACTCACAATTGAACAAAGTTTTAAAATAGCCGCTACCACTCATATTAAATATTTAGGAATAGTTATTGATTCCCAAGTCAAATGGAATCTTCATATAGATCATATTTTAAATAAAATAAGAAAATTAATACATAGGTTTAAAACTATGAGGGATATTTTAGATATAAAACAATTAAAAATTCTGTACTATTCTCTTGTTGAGTCGCACTTAGTATATGGGATTCTAGGCTGGGGAGGAGTTCTCGACACACACTTGAAACACCTAGACTCTTTGCAAAAGAGATTATTAAAAATTATTTTAAATAAAGAACTCATTTACCCATCAAATGAATTGTTTAAAGATGCCAACGTAATGGATATAAGATTACTGTTTTTCTTACAGTGTGTATTATATCAGTGGACATCAAATGTGAAAATAAACGAAGGTGCAAGACTCAGACAAGAGAGAGAAAGTCGAAGAAACAACATCCGAACCCCGAAAACTAGCACTACTTATGGGCAACGTTGTTTCACTTACCTTAGCGCACGGGTATATAACAAACTACCTGCTGGTATTAAACACATTTCTACTTTTAGTAAAGCAAAAATAAAAATAAAGCAATACATTTTAGAAGCCTCTAGGGAAGAAATTCATTTTGTAGTAAACCCTAAACCATACCTCAATACATTATTTTGACTTAATAAGAATATTTTAAAAAAGGTCCTCCAGTATATGTAAATGTTTGTCTTGTATATTCATTACTCCCAAAAACTAACCTCCGCACATGTATATGTATATATGATATGTATACATGAATGTATTATTGGTGTGAATAAACTTTAAAGTGTATGTATGTATAGATGTGTGTATAGATGTGTGTATGTGTGTGTGTGTGTGTGTGTGTGTGTGTGTGTGTGTGTGTGTGTGTGTGTGTGTGTGTGTGTGTCTGTTATATAAGTATCTTATTGCATTGTAATTTTTATATTTGTTTATGGTTATACTCGTTAAATTTATGTCTACATTTGTTTTTACTCTTCATATACAGTGCTGTATGACACTTCTTTGAAAGTACTAAGTTTATTTACACTTTTATATTGATGTTTATTTATACTTATTATCTATTATTGTAAATAAACTCTATTCTATTCTATTCTATTATTTGATGTAGTCTGGAGTGCACGCACTCTGTGGGCTCCCACCAATCGTAGCCCCGCATTTATTTTCTTATTCTGTACGTAGTAGGATCTGCGAATATGCCGGAGTGCACCCAACGCTGAAAATAGCGTGCACTCTAGAGTGCCCTAGTCATTGCGTAAACAAATTAAAATATGATTTAGTGTGTATACAAGACCGAAACGTCTCAAAAATTTTTTTTGGCATTAGCTACCCCCTCTACTACCCCCATTGCCGCCCCACCCTATTGTTTAAAGGAATAAAAAATTAAATTGGGATTTAGTGTGTATACGAAAACCAAGGGCCTCTAAAGTTTTTTTGACATTAGCCAAAAACTTAAACGAATACTGCGTATTACAAGCTGTACACACTAGAAAATAGGCCAAACGAATTCTTCCCGAATTTTCTTTGATGTACCGCCCATGAGGGAATCTTGGCGAACACGAACGAACGCGATCGAATTCGTTTGTAACCGTTCGTTCGTCTTCGTTCTCTGTATAAATACGTACTTTTAGAAATCAGAAGCTACATTTCTAAATAGGCAATTTTATAATCTATTGCTTATGTATCTATAAATTATACGATTCAAAGTTCATAGAATGGATAAAATAAAAAGGAAAGTCGATAGATGTTTTAGTTTCAATTTAAAATCGACATTTTTTATGTAAGTACCTACCTACCTACATAATCGGCGTTTTAGACTTTTGCTGCCAAATTCTTGCCCTACGAAAAATGTTACTTTTATTGTGTTTATTTGGATGTCCTGAATGGCACTTGGTCGCTACGCCACATACACCTGGAGGATTTCGTGAAAACTGCGTCGGAAGGTCGCGGAAACTGCGGATTATAAATAACACCACAAGTAATTACACAGGTAATGATGATTCGCGATTAACTCAGTTTTTATGGCCCAAACGGGAACAACACCTATTATAAAAGTTGTACATCTGTAAATTCTCTACTTTAAAGGTCCTGTACATTTTTTTCGTACGCCTAAACGTTTTGGAGATACGACGCGAACTAAGTGAAAAATGCATTTAGTTCCGTCAAACCTCTTTTGCACCACATATTTCGCAATTATCTTGCTTTCTATGTCTCAGAATGAAAATTAAATATTGTTGTTATAGAGCTCGGTGATCTCTATTCTCTACCAGAATATCTTATATATTTTATTGACATTTATTTACAATTTTCTTGCATGTGCAGCAGGGTAAATCCGGCCGTCTCTCAAAATTTTGAACATTTGAGTTTTCCCTTTGTGAAACAAGGCAGAGATGGTATCGCATCCTGTCAGGGCGTGAAAAAACAAAATATGCTTTATAGTGGAGTCAAAGTAGGTTTTCACTTCGGAAAAATTCTGGGAAGCGATAACTTTTTACTGTACATTCATGAGTATGTTTCGAACAACATATAAAAAGTTATTAACAAAAGAGTGCCTGCTTAATTTTTTATTTAACAAATTAGTTGCAAAATACCAATTTTTTTTTTAATTCTTAAAATACAAATTTTTATAAAAAAACTATTATGGACATTCAAAAGAACGGAAAATTTTACATAAAAATGAAATCGAAAGTATTATTGTAAAATCAAAAACTATTATGGACATTCAAAAGAACGGAAAATTTTACATAAAAATGAAATCGAAAGTATTATTGTAAATTCAAAACTGTAGGCTGTAGAATTTTTTTTCGAACGTCCGAACATATGTCACGGAGGCATAAAAGTGCAGCGCGCGAGCTCAGGCGCGCTATAATAAATTTGCTATTACTTTTTAATTAATCCATGAAATTGTACAATCCAAAATTTATATGAAAGTAGAGGATATTAGATATTGGATTCTTATATTTAAACTTAAAAACATTGTATCGATATGTATGGTATGTATATGAAGTTTAACCATAATGAGTTTTTCTATAAAATCCGTTAAAGCTATGCCATTTCTAAAATTTTTAAGATAAAGATTTGAAACTTTCACAGTTTACTCTTAAGCTAATAAACAAAAAGATGTATGATGTGAAAAAAATTCTAAAAATTTATTTTCTAATATACAGGACTTGAAAAATTGGAAAATTTGAAAACGTCCCAAATTTTAATTTTTATGACTAATTTCAACGATGTATTACTTCAGTTTAAAATATGCTATTAAAACTTTAAAGGTGCGTTTTATTAAGCTTGAAATGTGTTCTTTAAAATGCTTTAAGTCGTTATATCTTAAAAATTAAATTTAGGCTCTCTTTTATAAATGTACAAAATAGAAAATAATATTGTTCCAAAATTAATGAGAATTGAGTTACTATAAAACTTTATAATGTTTATAAAAAAAAAATTCTCGTTGTCCCACCTAGCATATATTTATGGAAGAACCTTAAAAGAAGTAAATTCCGTGTAGAAATAATTTTCTTGATATATATAGACATATACTTTTCACGAAAAATCGAAAAAATTACGTTTTTACAATAAATTGACGCAATTTTTATGTTTTTAAGATAGTTTTCCTGTTTTAAATAGTAAAAATACAATAAAAATATTGCCTCGGTATATTACCATCACTCAATAAATATATCTGAAAGAGATATATTTTAAAAGAAGGTATGTGCAGCTGTAGGCCTGCCCAATGTTGCTGTGTGCGTATATATACAGATACGGGATAATTGTTAAAAAGTAGTGGGTCACGATTTCATAGATTATCGTATACTTACTTTACTTACTTTATTGAATTTTAAAATAAATTTATATTGACATTTTAGGTTACATTCAAGTAAAACAATTCTGTACTTAACAGTACAGAAATATATTTTCTCTGCAATTAACGTCTGAGGTATTTATTTATTTTCATTGTATATTTTTTTTACAATTATTATGGAGATACGTTAAAATATTTTTTTTTTCAATTTTAACGGTTTACATCTAAAAATATATTTATACATACAGTTGTGAAAAATCTTATTCTCAGAACGTTATTGGTAAGTACTATATTTTTTCATATTGTGCCCGACGGAAATTTTAAAATGTAAATATCTGTATTTTAAAATGTAAATAACTGTTACTATAATTAATAACAGCTATTTACAGTTTTTAATAGTTTTTAACAATTTGTCGTAAAGCATATTTACACGAGGGACACAAAAATTGTTTGTGCCAAAAAACATTACAAAAATAACTGAAATTAATCGATAAAAGTTGTAAATAACTGTAAACTACAGAAATTAATATTTACTTTAATTAATAATTGATATACGAGAATAAGGTAAATCGAAATTTATGGTAAAAAAACTTATTAATGAACTAATGCTCGATCGAACGACATTTATGTAAAATTTATTTTTTATGAAATATTGTACTAAAAGTCGGCCATATTGAATCGGCGATTTTGACTTTCTAATTTTCAAGATCATATTCTTTTTCGGTGACCTCAAAATCACCCTTAGTATTAATTTAAGCGAAATTTATTTGAAATTCCTCGAGTTACGTACGTTTACATAAAGTCGGCCATATTGGATCAGCCATTTTGTATTTTTATTTTTCAGCATTATATTCTTTTTCAGTGACCTCAAAAACCCCTAGAATATCAGTTTGAATATAATTGATTTGAAAGTCAGTGTGTTATTACAATTTTACATAAAAAACATTTTTCTTTTGTTTAAACAATTAATAAACAATTAACGGGCAAATATAACAGTATAACTTTTTATTTTAAGCTATTTCAGGTGTAGGTATATCAAAAAGTTTCACGGAAATCCAAGCTTCCCATAATTATTCCGAAACATAGCGTATTTCTGAGCTAATTTGACTCCACTATTAAGTAATTTGGATATTTGTTCATGCTGGCAGTAGAATAATGTCTTGTTTCGACTTTTCCTTTGCCCCGTTTTTTGAAAATGATATTACTGCTAGAAGTTATGCGTCCAAGTAAAATGACCAACAGTCAATATCTTTCTCCAACGAGGCGTGGATGTTTTGAGTTCAATTGCTGTCTCAACAATGAGGACGTCGGTATCATCCCGGCCTTGTTAGGCTCCAATGTTGGTATTATTTGTTTCATAAGCTTTTCAATTAACTGCTTTTATTCGAGCTATTAGCTAGAAACTTCTCCTGGTTCATCTGCATTTCCATGGTTTCATCGAAACGAACTGCACAGGATGTCGAAACAAGTGCGGTTCGTCGTTGCTGTTCCTTGGCTTTTGTTTTTTGTGTTATCAGAAATATATAAAAAAAAACGAAAATTCATGTTTCACTTAGTCCGCGTCGTATCTCCAAATAGGCTGGGGCCGTTACGGATTTTTAATGCTGAAAAAAAAAATAATAATAGCAGGCAACGGCCGGCTGGAATACATAGTTGAGGTCATAAACAATGAAAAAAGAAACTTTGGAACTTGAGATGAAAGGAAGTAGTGATGGGGTGCTATTTAAGGGATGAAAATCGTTTTTCGTGATTTGTGGCGAAACGTGACCTCCTAGAGAAAAGTGTTTCATACGAAAGTTGTAGATAATAAATCTACATTTTTAATTTTTTTTTACTGGATTACTTGTCCAATATTATAGATATCCGTTTGGAATGAAAAATATCCGGAAACATTTCGATCATGTGAACATTTAAAAAAAAACTTGTAAACATTTTTTTTTTAAATCAGTTATGAAATTTACCTATTAGGTTTTTTCAAAAAAATATTAATGTAGCACGCGTACAAATTATTATAAAAACTTCCTTATTTCAATAGCTATCTAACTAGGTAGAAATGTTTAATGTACCCTTGATAGTTCTAATAAAAAATTAGTAAAGATAATGCTGGTGGCGGAATTTTTTAAACGACTAATCGTTCATTTTCTTTTAAGTCAGTCAGTCCTTGACTTTGACGTTTGTGCATATATGTCATTAACTGACATTCTTATCTCCGTGTCCCTTAAGTTTGTTGGGCTTGTTAAATTAGTTATCGAAGATTTTGATTTTGCTTGTAGTTGTTGTTATTAGTTGTTGTTATTGTATTTTCTGTGCCATGGCCGCGTATACCAACGCAGAATACGCTGATATCTTATTTGTCTATGGATACTGTGGCGGCAACGCTGCTGAAGCTCGCCGAGAATATGGTCTTTGGTACCCTAACCGCCGCTTACCAAATGCACGTGTATTTAGTACGGCATATCGAAATATCGCTGAAACTGGCTCCGTGAAATGTAGAAGTGACGCTGGTGCTCCTCCCGTTTATGAACCAGATGATGAGGAAGAAATATTGAGGTATTTTGAGGAAGACCCAACTATTTCAACTAATAAAGTCGCAAGACTAACCGGAGCGTCACAATGGAAAGTTTGGTCTGCGATAAGTAGAGTTGGATGTCATCCTTACCACTATGCCCCTGTCCAAGGTTTGGAGGAAGGTGATCCTGGAAGGAGAATGGAATTCTGCCGCTTTATGTTAAATTCAGATGCAGAAAGTGCAAATTTTTTAACAAGTATTTTATGGACGGACGAGTCGAAATTTAATCGCGAGGGTATAACAAATTTCCACAATCTACATTATTGGGCAGAGGAAAATCCCAAGTTAACACGTGAAACTAGTTTCCAAATGAAGTTTTCTATTAATGTGTGGATGGGGGTCATTGACCACTATTTAATAGGGCCACACTTTCTTCCTCAAAATTTAAACGGGTAAATCTATGAAAATTTTTTAAGAAATGATCTGGCGGTGATTTTAGAAGATGTTCCTCTCGTCGTCACACAGCGAATGATGTTTCAGAACGACGGTTATCCAGCACATTATCGGCTGACAGTACGACAGTTACTTGATCAACGTTTCCCTAACCGTTGGATTGGAAGAGCGGGCCCAATACCTTGGCCAGCGCGAAGCCCTGACTTAACACCCCTTGATTATTACGTATGGGGTCATATGAAGGAGATGGTCTATGCCACACCAGTCAATACTATAGAAAACCTTAGACAAAGGATAGTCGATGCTGCCCAACACATAAGGCATAATCTGACAACCAGAGTAACAAGGACGGAAATAAGAAGACGCTGCCGTGTCTGTATACGGAATAGGGGCTCCCATTTTGAGCAAGATATATAAAAAATAAAGTACAACTTTGAAATTAATGAAGAATTAAACTCTACTTTTAAAATGTTTTTTACTGTTTATCTAAAAATAAAGTTCGTACTACTTGTGTTATTTTTACTAGTATTTTCTTAGAACTATTAAGGGTACATTGAACATTTGTACCTTGTTAGATAGCTATTGAAATAAGGCAGTTTTTATAATAATTTATACGCGTGTTACGTTAATATTTTTTTGAAAGAACCTAATAGGTAAATCTCATAGCTGATTAAAAAAAAAGTTTTTATTTCAGATGTTCACATGATCGAAATGTTTCCAGATATTTTTCATTCCAAACGGATATCTGTAATATTGGACAAGTAATCCAGTAAAAAAAAATTTAAAAATGTCAAATAGATTTTTCGAAAATTAACTTTTAGGTCATTAAGATCTACTTTTTGAGAAAAAAAAATTAAATATCTCAAAAACTATTGAGTTTTGTATAATATATGTTAGGGCTAAATTTACTTCTTAGATCATGCCCCATCACATCTCCAAAGGAATGTATATTCCAGCCGGCCGTTGCCTGCTATTAATTTTTTCATCTCAAAAAGGTAACGGCCCCAGCCTAAAAACGTTTAGGCGTAGGTACGAAAAAAATGTATAGGAGCTTTAAGGTAGAGAATTTACAGATGTATAATTTTTATAACAGGTGCTGTTCCCGTTTGGGCCATAAAAACTGAGTTAATCGGGAATCCGCGGTTTCCGCAACCTTCCGACGCGGTTTTCGTAGGGCACGAATTTAGCACAGAGGTTAATTTTACAACTAAAAAGCCTGGAGTAATACGCGTTCATAAAATCCTCAATATAACTAAAATTATGAGCTGGTATGGGCTCTGCATGTAGATAACTGATGTATATAAATAATAGGTACAAATATGTCCATTTAAATAAAGTTAATTAGTTACATCAAACACGCGAGACCATTCGAAAACTACATAAAAATCAACATCAATATCATTGTCTATAACAGCAAGAAAGATTTTGAATAAAGGCAGAAAAAAATGCGTTTTGATTTTTAAGACAAATGAATTAATGTAAAACAAAATAATTTTATATTATTTTTAACTGTGAGTTTATTCATAAATCAGAATCAATTAAGTAGCGGCACTATTATGTATTAGTATAGAATTTTCCACTGGTTTGCAACTAGATAATATTTTTTATATATATATTTTTCTCTTTCTCTGTCTACCACTATTATAGTGCAGTCCCATGGCAACAAGTATATTTTATTCTTATTTGATACACTTACCTAAGAACTTATTATTTCTTAGTAGTCAACTTAACCTATCACCCAGTCACTCATAAAACACAATTAGGTATTACACTCTTTTTGCAAATGTTTATTTATCAAATTAGTTATAACTACATTAACAACAAGTAAAAACATCGAAACATGTCTAATTTTAAAAAATCAGCCCAGTCTCTACGTTAAAAAAAAAACAAAAGCCTATCGCGTTTTACCGCCTTTATTGCGAAACGGTGTTGAGAGTAAGTGTTTCTATTTTGACACTAGATGTCGTCGCAATTTGCAATAGATTTGAACATTTGGTAAATATAACATTTAATTAAATTTATGTTCTAAATTTAAAGTAATAGAGGTTCCTCGCTATACTTAATCTCTAAAGTTTACCGAAGAGACAAATTATTGAAGAGTACAGGGCACAGAGCTTATTTCGACTTATAGGAGGGCGTCATCTAGCGCTTGTAAGTTTAAAAAAAATTATCATTTTAAATTTAAACAGACAAGTCCATTTCAATATTTTGTTATTTGTTGATAGATTTAAATTCGATCTTCATTTCAACAATTTAACAAGCAGTTCAATAAATCATGTAAAAACGATGTTGCTATAATTTAAAACATAATAAGATGGCACCGTTATAAAAAAATACGATTTAAAAACTCACACATTTAGTCATTAAAATGTTTAAAAATGCTTCTCCTATATCATATTAAACTCCTGATTGAACATAGAACAAATTTTTTTGTTTGTCCTGGTAGATAGGAAGAGGAAAGATTATGAAAACTAGAGACCCTACAATGCGAACATACTTACAGTGGCATCTATATTTGAGAGACATAAAGATTCTAATGGCGGTACGATGACAACTCAAACAGATGACTTCTCATAATAAATTGAATAAATTCTAGAATTTTCTACAAATTTAAAAGAGCTGTGGTGCCGAAAGAAACGAATATTCCAGGTTCAAGTCAGCGGTGACACAGGTGTTCGATTATCGTAGGACTTTTAGGTTATTAAAGATTGGCCCTTGATTAATTTTATAATTGTTCCGTGATAATCAGTATTTAACCTCTAAAAGGTACGAAATGTGAAATAAAATTTGTTTCACGTGTTCTGGCTCTACGATATTAACATAATCATCTTAATTCTTAAGCAGAATGAAAAACTTTTACTTTTTTTAGGTGGTGTATGTTTAGTGATTAGATAATTATATATAATTGTCTCAACCTATTAAACATTTAAATCATGGCTAAATGGGGCGAAGGAGATCCTAGATGGATTGTAGAAGAGAGACCTGATGCCACCAACGTGAACAACTGGCACTGGACAGAGAAAAATGCCAGCCCTTGGTCACAAGAACGGTTAAAGGAGCTCTTCAAAGATGTTCCAGTGACGTCCAGTGATGCAAACATTAATATCACAGAGGTTGAGAAGTTAGAGGGTGAGGCTTCTGCTAATAATAGAAAAGGAAAATTAATATTTTTCTATGAATGGGACATTGTTCTGAAATGGACAGGAAAGCTTAATAGTGGAACAGATAGGGAATTTAGTGGTAAAATTAAAGTACCAAATCTATCTGAGGAGAATGATGTTTCAGAATTAGATGTAAGTTTAAGTTATCATTTTTGTGGAACGGTTCAGTTAAGTTTCTTGATAAGTCATTTTGCATATGCCTGATAACAGAAGCCGTTAAAGCGGACTTAAATCATATAGTATAACCCCTCTAAAAGGGAGAGTTAATAAACGTGCAAGTATCTTATAAGATACGATTAGGAAGTCTTATTGTTTATTTAGAGAGTCATAAAATACATTGGGCAAAAAATGTATATTTTGCTTCCTTATTTACTATATTAATGATATTCACAAAATCAGTAATTCGCTTTGAACACTTGTTTGGGTTTAGTAATTTTATCGGATTTTCTACTTTTAATATTAGATATTTCTGTATTCGGCGTGTTATTGCTTTTGTTACAGTTTGATAGTTTCCATTTTATTATTCGTAATAAAATTGTTACTTTTTTCGTTAAATATGAAACCTTTGTACGGTCGTGAGCAAAAAAAAGAGGACAAGTCTTATAACGGTATTTTGCTAAAATCTACTTGTATACATCTAACTTTAATTTTTGTGACATTGTCAGTTAGTTGTCATAATTTATTGCAATTGTGCAAAAAAGTAATATGCCTCATATAAGCGATTTAGTTAAATCTGGAGTTATTGCTAAAGCAGAAGATGGATGGGGATGGTCAATGAGACAAATTGCACTGCGTTATAATGACAAAAATTGGGTGTGTAACATTTTAAGAAAGTGGAGAATAAACGGTACGATTAGTAGAAATCCTGGATCGGGGCGACGACGGATATCAACTCAACAACAAGATTTGCAATTGGTAAATGCTTTAGTAGAAAATCTGGTTTACTCAGTTATTCAGGTTGCTGAAGAAACGAATTTTCCTGAATCGAGTAGTACTGGTCGCCGGCGAGTAAGAGAATCGGAGCTATGCTGTCATGCAGCAGCACAGAAATACTTGCTTAAAGCTGAACACAAAGAAGCTCGAGCAGGATTTGCGCTTGAATTTTTAGCGCATGATGTAAATTTTTGGAACGATGTAATTTTTACAGTCGAAAAGACTTTCGAGTCAACACACTGCGGTTGTATTCGTGTTTACCGCCCTCTGAATACTCGATTCGATGAAAAATATATATCTAACAATGTTAAAAGTGGTAGATTTTCTGTCAATATGTGGGCTTGGATATCTATATATACCTACCTATATTAATAGTTAGTTTCTTGTTAAGTAGGATATCCTTTGTCCTTTGATCCAGGACTTCTACTAATCATACTGTTTATTCTCCACTTTCTTAAAATGTTACACACTAAATTTTTGTTAACGTTATAACGCAGTGCAATTTGTCTCATTAACCATCCATCGTTTACTATAGCAATAACTACAGCATTAAAATAAAAAATAAATTAAAAGTGATATCTGTTTTATTTCGGCTACTCATTACATATCCAAATAGAGACAGATTTACATTAGAAAAAAAAAGTTGTCCTATTTTTTTCTGCTCATGACAGTACATTTGCCATTTCCCAAAAAGATAAAATTTATTGCGTAGCTAGGTTTTCGACTTATTTAAATTTTCATTTGAGATCATTATAAATTTCGTTGACAAACTCATTGATACAAACAGACAGACAATCAAACATAGTGAAACTTCTTTTTGTACTACCCATACAGAATTTTTTTGTTTTCACTCCTGATAGATAAGTATTAAATGCTGCATACAAAAAAGTTCTTTAAGTCTGTTATAGAAAGTTTGAAACAATACCCAGCAGAACCAGTCACTGCAGTATTTATAATTCTATCACATATTGATGTCCAATTACATTTCATTGTAGAATTCTGTGAAATATATGTCAGTATTATCATTAGGCTTTTACCATGATACTATAAAGAAGATAGATTCCCATGCAGCATTCTCCCTAACTGATTATTGTAAATTTATGTTTACGCTGACAATACAGGAGCCATAGCCCAGTGGGTTGCTGAGCGGTAACACTGGTATTGCAACGTAGAATTGGTCTAGTTCTGGAGTGTAAGAATGATCATTGCGAGAGTTCTTAGTTTAATTAAAAATTGTAAATAGAATTTATTTTTAGTTTCTTTTATGTATATAAATTTTCAAATTGAGTTTTATTTTATTTTTAACCTGATAAATATCGGTGCGTTTTTAATACGAATGTAAATATTTTCTAGAACAGGTTTTTGTAATTTTCCTGTATATTAATAAAATAACTTGTAAATAAGATTCATGACAGAATCAAATATTTTTAATTTTCTTAACCATCAGGATTTAAATTATAATTTGTCAGAACTAAATAGGATGGCAATCTTATTTTATTAATTTTAAAAATTTTTATGTTTGTCGAGCTCAGGCATAACATCTGCCGACCTGAAGCGTTTCGTTTCATTTGTAAATATGTAACGCGTGTCAAATGAACTTAAATGCAGATAAATGAAATAAAAATTGAAATGTACATACTTATAAACAATAAAAACTTTTTAAATGGAAATGGAAATGGCATCTAGTGTCCAAAACTGCATACCTAAGGAGGCGGGTTCAAGCCCTGCTTACTGCGTAATAATTTCAGTTAGGTGTAAAATTATTCCCAACAAGTAGTTTGAACTTTACTATTGAACTGTAGTGCCTCGGTTCTCTTTAGTTAGGATTTTCAAGAAGTTCCTTCACCAACTTGAGAAATGATTAAGAAAGCAAAGAAAATAAACAATGAGGTATGCATGAAAGTAGCGAGATTCCAACTAAGAATCTAACATGAGCGGATAAAGTATTTTACTACCAGCTTGCCTCAAGCATGTGGAAGATAATCAAAATGTTATAAAAGTGGTACAAATTATGTTGAAACTGGTAGCAACAAAATTGTAAAGAATTAAATTTCCTACGGAAAAGTCGGTGAAAGCACATGAAACATGCAAAATCATATAATTAATTGAATTAAAATGCTTATATTGCCAAAACAATAAAAAATACATATATGTCGTCACTTGTAACATCCATTTTTGTTTATAGAGTTTAATTTGATTTCGCATTTGTTACTTTTATGTTTAATTCATTTTTATGTATCAAAGTTATATCGTGCTCTGAAGCATCCCTAAAAACAAATATTACATTATAAGTTATAGCCATTGTCAGTTTATTCCAGCTGGCTTCAGTGTATGGTTTTTCGTGCTTTTCCATTACAAATTTTTTATGGGAGGATCATAGAAAAATGGCGTTCGAGTCAGTTACTAAGTAGGCTGGGTCCGGAGGCGGAAAATCAGTCCAAATTCTCCCTGAATTGATTGCGCGGGGTCCCAGCTCCCCTAACCCACTAGTTTCACCCCTATTAACCAAAAACCACCCCCAGAACGCGTTTTCCGCTATTTGCGATGTGGGACTGGTTTCTTTTTGGTTTTTTCTCCAGAAATATTCAGAAAATGATGCATGCCTATACTCCAGAAGCCCCGGTGAGAAGCCACGGAGGGGATGAAACCACCCCTTCCGACGAAAAATTGGTCCACTTCTGGTACAGTAACACGATGTATGTTCCCCTACATAATTTTTCACGCTGAATCGATTGCGCGGGGACCCAGCTCCCCTAACCCTCTAGTTTCATCCCTATTGGCCAAAAACCACCCCTGGAAAGTGTTTTCCGCTATTTGCAATGTGGCACACTCGATTTAACTAGAGTTGGTTGTTAGTAAACCATTGATCGGGTCTGTTTTCGGCTTCAACGGCCATTTGCTGCAATTTTAAAATTTCGTCATGAGAAACAAGTAAGGAAGGATCGTCAGCAAAGCATATGCATGTTACAGGAAGTAGTGAATGAAATATATCGTTCAGATAAATAACAAATAACAGTGGTCATAGGACCGATCCCTGGAGCACGTCATGCGTGTCTTAAAAAGTTAGAAGATATGCCATTTAGTACGACTTTCTGTGTCCTATTTTGTAGATAGGATTTAATGAAGTTTAGAGGTATGCCTCTCGCACCATAAAAATTTAATGTACTTCGCAGGATGTCATGCGAAACACAGTCGAAGGCCTTGGTGAGGTCACACGGTGTAAGTGCTGTGAACTTGCCCTCTTCAAGTCCCCCCACTACACACTTCGTCACGCACTACCCTGCCACCGGCTTGGACCGTGCAGTTGTTCTTGCTGAAACCGAATTGAAAGCTACCAAATAATTTATTGTTTTCGGAAAATTTCATTAATCTATGTTTAAAGATGATTTCAATTATTTTGCCAAAAATTGATACTATTGAAATAGGACGATAGTTGTCAGGTTCACCCAGTTCACCTTTTTTGGGAATCGGAATAACTTTTGTAACCTCGAAAATGTCAGGAAAGACATCTTTATAAACTCAGGTATGCCAAAAGTGACTACGAGCAGGCATTCTTGATTAGTTTTGAACTCAATTTTTTTTGTTTTTGATAATTTCACTTAATTGAAGGCTGTAAATTATTATTTTTTGCATATAGCTATATGTATTAATAAATTAGTCTCGAATGTTCTTATATTATATAGGATGATTCATTATTATTCAAAAATAGTATGTTTTAATATTCCGCCCTCTAAAAGCACATTTGAACTACGCTAAGCCCAGTCGGGCTATCTATTTTTCGATTGCAACAGACACTGGACCGCTAGATGGCGCCTGCTGACTATTTTATATGTCGCTATTCCAAAGATGTCGAAATGTACTAAATAGTCAAGTGATCCTCATGTCGGTCGTCACATGCTGGCACGAATTCAATTTGATAATTTCTTCCAGTGACATCATGCGTGCACTTTGCCTAAGCTGAAATTTATGCCAAACACATTTCCTATATTTCATTGTATCATGGTCTTTTGCAAATTATTTACACATCAATCTGTTTCAAATTTTAGATCCAAATCTCAGTAAAAGATGAAGACGAAGAGGGATCCAAACTGAAACAGATAATGCTAGTATCGGGTAAAGAATTGGTAAGGGAGCAGCTGGCAAAATATATAGCTGGACTGAGGGAAGAGTTCTCAAAGGGCATGATACTTCCCAAAAAAGGAGAAGTTAAGGCGGACAGTGTTAAAACTTTGACCAGTGGCTTTAATAAGAAAGTTAATATGGAACCTGTCGTGAATTCCGAGAAAAAACAAGTTGGCCTTAAGATTGACACCACAAATATTAAACAAACACATAAGTTCCAGTGTACGGCACAAGAATTCTATGATGCCCTTACTAGGATAGAAATGGTAACGGCTTTCACTAGGGGCCACGTGAAATTGGATCCAGCGAAAGGGGGCAAATTTGAATTGTTCGGTGGTAATATCACTGGCCACTTTGACGAACTAGTACCCCCTAAAAAAATTGTACAAAAATGGAGGTATAAACAGTGGCCCGAAGGGCATTATTCTACAGTTACTCTTGACATAGACCAGAAGGTAGGTGTAATTATTAGATAGGTACATCTTGGGAATGCTGGCAATGCGTTGATCTGCTTATTGAAATAAAATGAAAATTTAACTACGCAAAATGTGCAACACTGTTTCCGGAATGTACCTATTTAAAAATTAATTACTCGTCAATAACCGTATTTTATTTCTCCATGTTTACATTAGATTTTTAAATAGCCACATCTAGTGTGTTACATGTCATTGCTAAAGTCACAAACTGGCTTAACCAGCATTTCATAAATTTTGTAGAATCGTGTTATGCCGTGGTCATATTTTGTTTTAGTATTATTTTAAATATGCCAGTGAAGTTATGCATCTTTGTAAACTGAAGTGTCTACTTTATCACTTATTTATGAATACTGGGATATCACACTAAAGGTTTTGTGATTAGGGCGTCGAAGACCAGAAAAACGCAGCCGATATTCTCTTTCCGCCGACCTACCATTTCCATAACAGAAACCACAGATAAATATTATGTCAGCTTATTCCACGTTTGTAAATAGGGTCAAAATTATATAATTTTTTTACAGAATGAATGAATATGCTTAATTTGGCTCTAGGCAGAAGTCTACATACCTTCTAGTAAGTTAGGAAAAAGGTATCAAATATTATGCCCAGATTATTTCTGATAGCTTCACAATAGAAAAAGTATTCTCCCGAATAATCCTTCCCTTGTTTGAATAGGTGTCGCATAAACCAAACTGTCCATGTGGCCCCAAAGAAAATGTCCAATGGATCTAAATTCAGAGAGCGCGCTCATCATGGATAGGTCTCCTCCTCCAACCCAACTATTTGAAAAAGTATTATTGAAATGATTGCATACAATAATGACGTGCATGAGCCCCATTGCGGATGAACCACATGATTAATCGGATTTACAGATTAATGCAATCTAAAAGCACATCAAAATGGTCCAAGACAGTTTTCCACAACAGTTTAGTCGGTATAAAAAATTACGCAAAGAACCTCAAATGATGCTGCATTCACTATCTAGTGAGTTAGAGATATAGGAGGGACAGGGCTGGCTTTAGTTTTTGTCAACCTTTTTAATGTTTCCTGACTAACAGTAATTATGGCATTTCTTTGTAATTCGCTATATATTGTACGCTGATTCTGTTCTCCAGTAGTATGTGTGGTATGTTAATAACATCATAAAATAGTTGTAAAACTACCGCCAAAGAAGACTGTGTCCACGTGGTCTGTCATTTAAACCAATAGACGGAGCCATGCACCTGTTAGCGGCGAGCGGTGCGATTGGTGGAGTTTTTGAGTGTTTTTTATACCAACTAAACTGCTAGGGCAAACTGCTCACGGGTCCATTTAAACGGTTGTTAGAAACAAATGGTCCAAGTAACTGATTGTTTATTATTCCTGCTCAAATATTTGTAGAACATCTATGCTAGTTTTTAATTTGGATAACACTACTTGGAATCTCGTCAACCCATATGTGCAAATTCTGGGAATTAATAGTATCATCTCTAGTAAAACCAACTTCATCCATAAAAGTTACTTTGCCAATGAATGTCTGATTCACTTGTTTCTCTAAAAATCAGTTTGCATACTGAAGTCGAGCTGGGTAGTATTATTCTGATGTTATAGCATTCATTTTTTAAATGTAATATAAATGAAGGAGTTGTTCTTGAAGAATTTGATGGATCGTTGTTTTTGAAATGTAGAATTGGACAGATAATTTTTGAATAATAAAATATTTTCCTCTTGTTCCATAGCTCACCATCTCATTTTAAGGATAATATAAATTTATAAAATTTTTTAATTAGACAATCATTAAAGTTTCCTACATGTACGTCTCTTCCATAATTAAACTTTAATGCGCTGCTCAAAAGTTTTTCTGTCTGGTAATAATAATTAATTGGAGAAATTTTCAAAGGTTTTTTAGCTTCTGAAGCAGGATCAGCTGCCATCTCGTATATTATTCAATGCATATCTGCATATTGTATTGTGTATGACTGATGGTCGAGAGGTGAGCGCACTTGCCTCTCACCCAAAAGTTCCGGGTTCGATCCCCGGTCGTGGCAGTGGAAAATACTGTGAGAGGGATTTTTTCACTATACACGGATATTGGGTGTGTGTCCCTTGTCTCTAAATGTGTAGCCCCCTCCCACACAAGGCTTTTCTAGAGCCTTCCGGGATAAAGGGGGTCGTCATTACCTGTGGTGTATTTATTTATTTTTTTATTATATTCATTAAAAGTATATTGTGAAACTTTATAGCTTTGAAAATTCAATACAAATAGGTAATTTAAAAGAAAAACTTCAATTGCAAGATGACAATTCAACAGATTCACTGCGGTGGAAGATTTTGTGCTGCATATGCCTTATTATATATTGCCATTTGACAATGACAGGTAAAATTATTTCATACAATAAATATAGAAGTAGTAATCTATATCCAATTTCAATATCATATGACTCCAGTGGCTCTGGCAGCACAAGGAGTAATAACCAATTATCTCTGGATTTTCTAGATCTACCTCACAATTGACTACATGACTACCAATTTTGACCACGCCTCTTAACATTTCAGACACAAGCCCCAGAAGGCATGTGCCATTTTGAAATAACCATTTCTGCGAAACTGCAAATCCTAGAGAAATAACTGAAAAGGCAAATTCATTGTCATTTTATAGGTACTCCTTTTAGCCATTATCATGTTTTAGCTAAATATGATTACTACTTATTAATCGAGAAGTCTTTGGAATTTGATCTATCGATTCCACATTGAGAGCTATAGAATTTCCTCGTAGAAGCACCGACTTTCTCCAATTTTGGTCTGAGGAATCTCAGTGTACGATAAACTTTTAAGCCTTCTGAAATTGCATATTATGCTACCTCTCTTTGTAACAATAATACTTCCTTAAATACAAATTTTTTTCTTTGAGGTATTCTCGATAAACAGTATTAGCTAGTCAAAATCTGGGGATGTGCATAGCTCACGCCGATATTTTATTTTCAGAGTGATCACACTGAAGTCACCTTAGAGCAAGTAGGTGTACCAAGGGCTGAGGCGGAAGTTACTAAAGACAATTGGCAGCGATACTATTGGGATGCAATGAAGCAGGCATTTGGATTTGGGGCGTTCTTTACGTAGATGAAATTTTAATAAAATTTTGACCACATTTACATTATGTACAATGAGTATTGAATATTCGAACGCGATTTAGGTAATTTCATTTCTGTAGATAGTTTTGTTAGCTGTCTGTGTTAGCAGTCTGTAAAACTTTTTATATTTTACCTTATATAAATTATTTATTTTTGCCACCAAGTAATTAATTAATAATAAATTTTGTATCATGTTAAAATAGTTTTGTTTGTCTTTCTTTCGAATTTTATTGTTATGATGATACTAAGTATGATGTTTTGAAGCATTTTGAAATAAAAGAATATTTGGTTTCAAGATATTTTTATTTATTAGTATATAGTAGGAGTACATGTTACAATTTTTGTACCAACTGAAAAGATTAATATAACTCTTCAAGATATGCAACTATCGAGTGGTGTATGATCTGACTGTACTTCAGTAGAAAGTTTATGAAGTGGTAGGTATATTTCAAAATGCCAGGAACATTGGCAGGTACTCGATATAATCAGAAATAGGAAGGTAGCAGTATATTCCAGACAACTTTTACGTGGAATTAATAATATAATGGAAATGTGTTAATAAAAGTTAACACAAGAAATCAAGACTTATTACCCAAAGAACACCTAGATATCAAAAAAATATATAAAAGATGTCAGAAAGACCATTTAAAGATGATCAGAATTGTCAGAAATTGTGATGCTTTTATAGCATCTAAATGTCCTCGAGATTTATGTCCATTTTTGGGTCTTAATTAGACATATTTTTGAGGTATTTTCATAGATGTCGTAAGATCTTTTTTTTTACCTCTGATACTTACTTGGATTTTTTTTTGAAATATGACATAATTTAGAATTGTATTTAGATAGGTATTGTATAGATTTCCTGCACCTCATGATTTAGATGGCTATTATTGTATGATTTATCAAATTATCATAATTTCTTGTATTTTTGAAATCATTTTGAAGATATGGTGGGTAATAGGATATTTTTCTGCGTGGACTTGTGTATTGAAAGTTACCACTTTCCACTCTGTAAAGTAATACACTAATGACCCTTCTAGGAAATCAGGAATGTTCCTAATTTAACTAAACAAGAAAATATCTCCAACTCCTAAAGTCCTAAAAACTTTCCCAATCAGCTTAAAAATTACTTTTAGATTGAGGAACAGAAATAAAACAGTCGCTCCAGGCACATTAGTGACTAGGCTAATTCTAATTTAAAAGTTATTGTGTATGAAACGTAATGACTTGTAGGGACACGCGGCGGGGCGGTAAGAAGTGGTACACTCGGTGTTACCTTAAGACTACTTTGCCAATATAGTGTGTACCGAAATCGAATATGAATTAAATAGAAACAGAAAAATCACTGCGTTACAGACAATTGGAAAATTATTTTTCTTAATACACCGGATGATGATTTTTTCCTTATTTTTTAGAATATTGGAATGAAACTTGGTAAATGTATTATATGAACAAGAAGACACTTTGTGACATATCTTTTCTCCACTTCCGGTTTCACTGGAAATGAGCCCAACTTTTGATTTTTAAATGGAACACCCTGTATATTAAATATAATATATTTCGGCTCCACGAAAAAAAACTTGACTCGAAATTTGTTGGTGCATCTAGAATGGCAAATGCTTTTGAGTACATCCACGGATTCCTTAAAACATCCGCTATTTTATGATAGTACTCCACCAATATGGTTTCATTTGAAAAAAATAAGTTTCGTTAAAAACTGTTCAGGCCAAATTTGATGGCCCACGAAATACACATTCTCAAATTTTTATGCTCGATTTGATTTTTCTGACATCATACCGGTCTATTACATGCAACTTTTTCTGTCATGGCACTCTAGCAGATACACCAACAAATTTCGAAAATTTTTTCATGGTGGTGAAATGTCATTTATGGTCCATCACCGCACTCAAGAGTTTTCAAAGATTCCAAAAATATAATATACAGGGTAATCTATTTAAAAATCAAAAGTTGGGGTCATTTCCGGTAAAATAGGAAGAGGGACAAAAATAACAGTTGTGCCACAAAGTGTTATCTTGGTCATATAACACGTCTACCAAGTTTCATTCTGATATTGTAAAAAATATGGAAAAACCGACGATCTGTTTACACCCGGTATATAAAATTAGGACTACCTAAGTGGAACTATAACAGGTGTATAGTGATATGAATTTATACTCAATAATTTCAGTTGTTTGCAAAATTAGCTAATTTAATACTACAAGATATGAAGACTGGGACTATTTTTAAATTAACTAATTTAGCAAACAACTGAAATTATTGAGTGAAAATTCATATCACTACCCCTGTGATGGTTCTATTTAGGTAGTCTTATACTTTTTTTTACAATATACTTATTTAAAAAAAAGTTATGACCAAAAATCATAAATATTTCCTTATCGGATCTCTCTCTTTCTCTTGGATATGCCCACCTTAAGGTTTTTGTTTTAGAATGTTGTAAAGAATATCTGTTATTACGAGTTTCTCTGGTGATTTTGAGACACCCTGTATATTTAATAATAATCTTTATTCCCATAAGATTCCGAAGAACATTGGATGTGTCGCAAGTAGCCTTACAAACTAACAGAAATAAAATAAACAACAAGATACAATATAAATAAAAGAAACATTTTAAAGCTTGACTTGAAAACTTTATGTGTATTCTGAATGTCTAAAACATATTAAAGTAGTCACTGTGACTATACAAAACACTTTCTGTCAAGATATTTTTAAATTCTTTTTTGAAACTTATTGGATTAGAGATATATTTTATGTGTTCAGGCAAATTTTGTTATACGCCTTTATTCCCATATATTGTGGGAATATAATAACTTTCAGACAATATTGTGGACTGCGTTCATACATACTTGTTTTATCTATCGGTATGCTCAATTGGTTACCGTACCTTGTTTGTATACTTTTATTAACATCAGAATTTCTTTCAAAGTCCAAAATATTTTTATTTGTGAAAATAAGTAAATAAAGAAGTAGAGAGCATAGACTGTCATTATTTTATATTTTTTAAAAATTGGCTTACAGTGCTGCAGATATTCAGCTTTGTCAATTAAACGGACGATGCACTTCTACAGCAGAAACAATGTATCCATTTCCATTGTCGATCCCCAGACAATAATCCCATATGTCAGTCTACTGTGTGCATAAGCATTGTAGAATAGCAGTATAGTTTCTATATTTAGGGAAGTTTTTAAATTACCAATGGCAAAATATGCGCTACACAATTTAGTGGCAACGGAGGCAATGTGGTTACCCCATACTAATCGATCATCTAGGTGAATTCCTAAGAATTTAGTTGTTGGCGCGTTACATAACGACTTTTGCTCTGATCTAACTAACAATGATCTTGGTTCTTTCTCTAGTACTCGAGTATTTTTGAATGTCATAAGGACCATCTTCTGCATGTTTAACATAAGAGCATTATTCCTACACCACTCGGTTATATCATTAGAAATTATATTAGCTCTTTCCTGCGCATTTATAAAATTTTTACTACTGATAATAGTCGAGGTGTCATCAGCAAACTGACACATCAGAAAATTAGTCATTTGATACACTGTTATTAAGGTCGTTTGAAAAAATTGGGAATAAAGGTGGTGATAATATTCCGCCCTGAGGTACACCATATTTTATTGGACATATTTCAGAAGAAAATTTGAAATTTGCGATGTTATTTGAATGTACTGTGATCTATCGGATACTTCGACCATATATTGGTCGAAGATCGGATACATAAGTAATTAACCATTTTAGAGGTGGACCTGTGATACCATAACATTTTAATTTATGTGCTAACACCGATTTATTAATGACATCAAAGGCTTTCGTGAGGTCAAAGAAAATCCCTACGGTGAACAGCTTTCATCTATACATTTGTATATGAAATTAATGGATTCTACAAAAGGGCAGTTTCGGTGGATTTTCCTTTTAAGAATCTGTGCTGTGTTTTGAAAACAGCTAGAATTTATTAAAATAATCTACACTACGTTCATACATAAGCTTTTCAAATATCTTAGAAAACACAGATAAATTTGAAACTGGTCTGTAATCTTTTAAGTCTGAATGATCACCTTGCTTAAAAATTGGTACAATTCTGGTTCCCTTTAACTTAGAGGGAAGTTCACCAACTGTAAAAGATGTATTGATTATGTTTTCTATTGTGATTATATTAGTTACTTTTTTTAATATAAAACAAGGTATTCCATCTGGTCCAGCCGACTTTTTCTTAGTAACTTTTATGATTGTATCGTATATTTCAGTTACACTCACTGGATGAAGAAAAAATATTTATCCCCATGATTGTGATTCATTTTAATATTACTTTGTATTTTATCTGCAGGTTCATTAACAGAGTTTAAAAAGTGATTGTTAAAATTTTTGGAGATTGTTTCTGGATTCTTTTCAGGTTGTCCGTTAATAATAATAACACAGGGTGCTGATTTTGCTGTGGCTGATTTAAGTTTGAATTTAACAAATTCCATGCACTTTTGCTGATATTATTTGAATTTGAAATGTACCTGTCATTGAATAATGTTTTTGTTTCCTTTATTAATTTTTTATATTTCTTTTTTAGCTTGTCATATTTATACTTTACTTCAGAATTTTCAGTCTCTGTGTAAATCCAGTATACATGTTTTTTAATTCTTGAGACATTTGCTTTACCTCCTCTGTAACCCATGTTTTTTATTTGCCCTACATAAGGTGATTTTTTTCAGGGAATGCAGTATTAAAATGGAACTGAATGATATTTTCAAAATTAGCAAATTTTTTGTCCACGGTAATCACTGAGTATACCTCACCCTAAGTTTCTTTGAGTACGAGATTATGGAACAAAGATTGATTTTCCTTGCTAAAATTTCGTTTTATTATTTTGGAATGTATTTCAGTAATTATTTTAGTAATTGGTACATCTATTACTATAACCAGATGATCAGAAAAATTACTACTCTCCAGAAAAGTATTCGCATTATCAATATTTGTAAATATATTATCCAATAGGTTATTATTATTTGGGGTTAATCGAATGAGTAGATGGTTACTCTGCTTTAAAAAATACGAGTTCATTATATCAATAAATTAGCTTTTTTTTATTAGAATTGATCAATAAATTTATATTGAAGTCCCCTCCAACAAGTAGCTTATCACATCTCATACTAGCCAGTTTCAATGATTCATCTAAGCCTTCCAAAATTTATTGATTTTCTCTGAATTATTATCCGGTGATCGGTAGATGAAAATATAGATAAATTTCTTATCATGTATGATGAATGAACAGCACGCATATTCAAAAACCTGTTCTATGCACTCTACTGAGAAACTAATTGGTTTTGCATATAATCTGGTGATACAAACAAGGCAGTACCACCTCCTGACCTATCAGACCTACAATAACAGTGTCTACTTTTCTATACTCTGTCTTTAAATTGCTACTATGTAAGCTAGCACCCATATTATGCGAAACACACCTTTCTGTAGAGGTTGTGGACAAGAAGATGAGACGGTTCAATATATACTCTGTGACTGTTCTGCCGTGTCTCAGCAATCAGAGAATCCATTTTGGGAGAACGTTGGCCTACTTTGGCCGATGTAAGGGAAATGCCCCTAGGCAACATCACCATCTATTTCGCAAGATTACACACTGGCGGCAGGTTTTCTGCTTTCCGAAATTTGGAACCGATCAGTGCCACTTATCTGCTTTTGAAGCGAACACAGTAATACAGGTAGGAGCAGGTGAATTTGCCAGTCGTTTTATAAATTTGATTCATTTCATCACTAATTTCCCCTACAATATTTAACCAACATATTTCTATTAAAATGAAATCTATTTGTTTTATCCCATATAGGACCTCTTACAAATAAGGGCGCAATTAATCTTTCAACATCCATTATAAATAGAAAACCAGCGCTTGCAATTGGTAAGACAGACCTAAATAATTATTCCGATAAAATGGTCAGTACCGACTAGTCGGAACCTGCATTTACTGTGCTATGGCGAATTTAAATGCATGTAATCATTCTCGAAGCTTATAAATTAGGTCAGCGCCGACTACCTGAAAGCAGGTAACCGGAGTTCACTGTATTTTCGGCGTTAGGTTAGTTGGAGGAATAAGGCGAAGGTCTGCCTACAAGGAGTCCAATGGGGCCTAAGTGCTGTGATTCAATAATTTTCATTTACCACCCTCCCTAGGTAATTCCAGATTTTAGCTAGCACCCATACAAAACATCTATAATACCGACCTTCCAAGCCTGTATCCTCTATGTTAAAATTCCTATCGATGGCCTGTCTTACTTACCTGTATATTAAACTGCACATATGCTTGATCTAAATAGTTATGTCTTTGAAAACATCTATAAAAAAAATCATAAATGTATGGCCAATTCAATAGCAAGTTATACTGAAATTAAAAAGCACATTTTTAAATACATTTTCCCTTTATTAGGACACAAGTACAGTTTCATACATATTGATTAAAAATTAAAAAATAAATATTACAAAAATTACTTTATACCTACTAATTAGTAAAATGACATTCGTGTACAACTGACAATTTTACAAATATTTGAAAGAATTTGCCCCAGATCACAAATCTAGTTCGGTTGGTTGGTATATCTGACAAAATTTAATTTAATGTGAACCCAAACTATTATAAGAAATTAGCCATATTTGAAACAATAAATGTCAAATGTGGCTGATTTCATGCTGCTTGATCATTCGAGCAAATCAAAGAAATGAATTCGGTAAGGACTCTATCTTGGATACAAACTAATTCACAGATGACGGAATTTTCAATTGCTAACAGTTGAAAACTTGCCCATCATATGTTTGCTCTATTATATTAGCGAGTTTGTTAGTATCAAAAATAAGTCCTTATAATTTGTTTGACTATTGTAAATTAACCAAGTGTTTGACATAATCACAGATATAGAGAGATTGACAGCTCATTTTCTCATGGGATGATTGACAATGAAACTAAAAACCATATTGCGGGGTTTCTCTCACATGCTTCATCCCACAAATTCACCAACTACATAAAGATAACACAAACCTCCCTGTCACTAGCGGGCCACAAATTTTTATTCAGATTTTAACTGACGCAGTGAAAGTTTGCACATTTAATTGTGCATTAGTGCACCAGAGCGTGCCAGCCTTGATTTTCTATGGACTTGTCTACAATCCTACAATGCTGACTAAACAAATTCATAGTTTATTCTTACAGATAAACTAGTTTTGGTATTATTTTTGGAAATTTTATTTGTCCTTGTACGTATAGTAACAAATCAGTGGCTGATAGGAATACTGTGTTTATAGGCAGAGTTTTTACCCTGTAACGAAGCTATATTTCACTTAGGAAAGAATTAAAAGTTTCAAATTGAAAAAAAAGCTGAAATAGACATTTAAAATATTTCAACATAGATCTAGTGATTTCTTTTCACGCTAGCGCAAACAAATTATCACTAAAATCTGTAAAGTCTTTCTCCAAAAACTATTGTCTTGACTGAATTCCATGGTTTTAGCACGGGCCGCAGATAACTGGAGATATTTTACTCACTATATTAAGCGTGCAGATCACCCCCAATAAGTGCTCTAGAAACTGAGTAACCGATTTGGTCGAGGTAACCACTTCTAACTTGGTTTTTCTTAAAGTTAACATCGAAGAGTACTTACAGTAAAAAATTAGCCAAAGTTAGTTGATCGGAACATATAAATAACTGCAAAAAACTATAATTTTTTTATTTCACAAATTTTTTCGAATGTCATCTTCAACTCGCGATATCTCGACAAATAATGAATATTTTTGGATGAAATTTCAGCATGACTGTTCAAGTTATTCTTTAAGATATGGAATTGGTCTGAACCCTTATTTATTTCACAGATGAAAATAGTGATTTTTCAAAAAAAAAATTTTGTCAAACCTAATTTTTTTTTTAAACGCAAAAGTTGTCTGGCGAACTTTTAATATGATAATTTTTGACAAACTTATATTAAAATACAATATTTAAAGAAGTTTTCTGTAAAGTTTCACGTATTCATATTGTATATATAAAAAGTTATCGCACTTTGAAGTAGCGCAGCAGACATGTTGTTTGCGCGCGGGCATGTTTCATTGTGGTGATTGCCTTAGTTCAGGCGTTTACTACCATATCAATTCAATGTTTTATTATAAATTCTCTTTTTACAGGTTACTGTAAAGTGGAAATAGGTAATACTAAATTAATTGTTGATACATTAAAAAATACATAATAGATATTGGGTTGCTTTTAATATTTTTAATTTGAATCAACAACATCTATGGGCTGCAACGAGCAATTTGATGTACAGTTACAAATGAGACAGCATTTTATACCAGCAGTGTAGCACGAACAAAATTCATTATCACAAGATGTATTTTTTGATCTGCAATTACAAATATACTTTTGAAGCAGCTCCAAACTTGTTGGTCCTTCAAAATATATTGGCACAAGTTCTTCATTTTCAAATTTCCAGCCAAAACCAGTCGGATTGAGTGCTTCAAAAATTGGTATGTGGGCATCACACCATTCGTGCACTTGCCAAAAACAACGTTTCATGTGCTGATACAGAGCTGATGGGTACGATGGAGGTAATTTTTCAACGGAGGAGTTTTTTTTTTCGAGCTAAGATTACTCTCACGTCGTTAATATTGTTTTGTTTACTTTTGAAGTCATAAATTCCAATCACAAATTTTGTCCAAGCATTAACAATTTCAGGTGTTAATTTATTCTCAATTTGAGACATCTGGAGTAAATGTTCTGTGCTCATTTTTTGTGCTACGTTGAGAGCTTTTTTCTTACCAATCCTGTAGAAAGCGGAAGTCGTATCGCATCCGGTTAATGCATGAATTATTGGTAATGCTAAACAAATACTACTTCCTAGTTCTTGGCATATAATATGTATTGGTATAAAGCGCCGCAAATCCGTTTTGATGCTATTTTTTCCAGTTTGAAACCATACTTGAATATTTGTATTTATTTTAAAATAATGTGCGATTAAAAGAATAAACACATCTGTATCTGGAGACTTAACGATCACTATCATATGCTCAGTGTCTAAGTATTGTTTGGAAATGTAGATCAGATGACAAATTATTCGAGAGTCAGCTTCAGCATGATTCGAAAATAAATCTGTAACCTCACATGTAAGTGAATTAGTGATTTCTTTAGTTACAAGACGATTTTTGTATCCACCAGCCAAATATAATTTTCTATTATTAATTTTATCAGAAGTCTGAGGGATTTCAATATTTTTTTCGATGTAGTAGCATAAAATAGGTTCAAAGCATTTTTATTTGCATCTGTAGACATAACTTTATCCCAATCTGGTATAGGTCGACTCGCATTAATATTGTAAGATAACTTTTTATATATACAATATGAATACGTGAAACTTTACAGAAAACTTCTTTAAATATTGTACTTTAACATAAGTTTGTCAAAAATTATCGTATTAAAAGTTCGTCACACAACTTTTGTGTTTGAAAAAAAAAAATTAGGTTTGACAAATTTTTTTTTTGAAAAATCACTATTTTCATCTGTGAAATAAATAAGAGTTCGGACTAATTCTGTATCTTAAAGAATAACTTGAACAATGTCGTGCTGAAATTTCATCTAAAAATATTCATTATTTGTCGAGATATCGCGAGTTGAAGATGACATTCGACAAAATTTGTGAAATAAAAAAATTATAATTTTTTGCAGTTATTTATATGTTCCGATCAACTAACTTTGGCTAATTTTTTACAGTAAGTACTCTTCGATGTCAACTTGAAGAAAAACCAGGTTAGAAGTGGTTACCTCAACCTAACCGGTCAGTTGGTTAAAACGGGGGTGATCTGCACGCCTATATCACTTGGTTTTGTCTGTGAAAGATTCTGTCATATTATTAATCAGCAGATTTATTTGTAATTTGGTAGGACGCTCTTATTTTATGTCATATACCAAATCTGCAAACTTACACCGCACCAGTTAAAGTCCGTGTAAGAACCTCAGTGTGTGTGTGGTCCGCTAATAAATATCTTTTTCTGCGGCTATTTTTCTTACATTATGCACTCCATCTCTTTATATCTACAGACACAATCTGCCAATAAATTCCACTTCTGGTTAAGTTACTAGTAACGGACAACTCGCAGAATTGAATAACAAGCAAATAAAGAACAATTACACTACGCACCATCCAAATTTTGTATCATATATGGTGTCACTGAATGATAAGGAAAAAATAATTTTATGCATCCATATTCCACATTAGTCACTATATATGCACGTTAATATTTTACAGCAGTAAAATCATAAATAAATCTAATGTGATGATGTACTCTCTTCCAATCAAGCAGAAATAAAGTAATGGTGTCTTCATGCTTTACTAAAAACTCCCCTGAAATAAAATACCTACTAAATGTCACAATATAAAATATTGTTGTTGTAAGTTGCTTCACATCTATATACGTTTATAAAATATAGAAACGTTTCATTACAGCTAATTTACATCACTTCAGTTGGCACAAATAAATACGTCAGAAATTAAATCTAAAAATGCAATATTTTCAAAGAATCAAAATGATCCGCTAATTATAGTAAACTTATTTGTCATTTATGCAAAAAGTCATAAGGCAAGCCACATAATTTCGACATTCCATTTATTCATTTAATTTTTCTTATTTCAAAGTCCTTTAAATTGGACCTTTGCAGTTTATCTTCGGTAAATAATATTGTTACGTGCTTACAGTTTTCAGTAAACACTTAGTGGATTCAAATAACTTGCAGCAAGAATTTTCACAAACCACTGATTTATTTATCACCAAAATTACACTAGTAAATACTTCAAAATCACACAACTAATAATAACTTAATCTAATATAAATTCACTACTTTTAAAACACTATGGACTTTACTTTTCTTCTTAACTTGTCAACTCACTCTTGTCTAACCTAAGAACTCTCTGTCTGTTTACTTCACTGAACTGAACTCTTCTAACCTACAAACTGTCTCTGTAACCAGAACTGTACTGGATACTAAACTGAACTGTTCCTTATACTTCACTAAACTGTACTGTTCCCCCATCTGCTGGCTTCACCTCTTTATATACCCACTTGGAATGTCCAGAATATCATTGTAGAACCTTCCAGAATATACTGGAATTCTCTACAATTTACTTAGGCACTACTAAATGGTGGTTCGCCAGTTGGCCCAGAGATGGCGCCACCCTTCTGGCCAGGGAGTAATTACAACTCTCCTCTCTGTTAGAGGGCAGCACATAACGATATGTACAATGAATAACTTGACAAATCGGTTTCGGGTAGACGCACTCCAGTAATATTTTCTCATTATTTCAATAATTTCTCCCATCCCAGTTTAAATCATCTGATGATGAATGGTTAGCAAAACGCACCACGTCAAGTAGTGTATTCGAGTGTAGTGTTTTGGTGTTTGTGGAAACTACATCAAAGGCAATGTCACGTCAAATGATCCAACTCCCTCTACAGGACTAAGAAATTGAGGATTCCAGGATCATCTAATACCCGGATATTTCAATCGGAAATTTTTTTCAGCCTTTCCTGGAACCCTCTGTGGTTCATTATTGAGAAATTTGCAAATGACTTTTTTGATGCAATTTTTAACTGAAACATTTTTTGATTCAACGAAAAAATTTTTTTTGGTCTTCCATCATGCAACAATTTCACTAATACTCAATAACATTATGCCTTGGATCTCCTACATATTATGTCTCCAGCTTTCTACACCGAGCTATGTTTGAGAAAATCGTATCATCCACAGGCAGATGGCATGCCGATTCAGATATATTTATTATATTTGCTATTTTTCTTGGACCTTCGATATGTCTATTTGAATAATAATAATTGAAATTACTTTATTGAGCAAAAACCCAAATGGCCATTGACCGAGGTCCTTCACCCTTTTTACAATAAAATATTGTTTACATTTTATATATTATGTGTAATGTGAATAGCAAATACATATAAGAATGTGAAGAAAAAAAAAATAAAAAAGTGTATGTGGATAATGATTGACGGTTTTTTATTATGTGGTTCTTAGTTCATTGATGTGGTCCCACAATGTTTTATGAGGAAACTTCCTGTAGTCGGTTGTTTGATGGTTTCTATTTTTGCAGAGAGGTCGGAGTATTTCCATGTTATGATCAGCCCTGGCAAATTTAGTGGATAATTTGGATAGTCTTGATAGAATTGGTTCTGTCTTGGTTATATGATATAGAAGAGCGTTAGGTGGGTGGTGCAGCGGATTTGTTGGGTGTCGGTATTTGGTAAGGGTTCTCAGTGTGTTTCCACAATGTTGATATTTTTTATTGCTGTTTTTCTGACATTTAGAAAGATGGGGGTGGCCCTATTCTAGTATTGGTCTACATATTGATTTATAAATGTGAGCTGCTGTCTCTTTACTGATTCTCTCGTTTTTATAGGTCATGCAGTGAAAGTGTTTGCTTCTGGTAATGCATTTTTTCTTTATGTATTTGATATGGTTGTTGAAGTTCAACTTGCTGTCTAAACTTACGCCCAGGCATTTGACTGTTGACTGAGCAGGGAGAATGTGATAGTTAATGGTAACCGTTGGTGAGTTGTTGTTTATTGCATGGTTAAAGATAATGTATTGGGATATTGTTGGGTTGGGTTTTAGTCTCCACTTGTTGAACCAGGTCATTGTTCTGTTCATTAGTTCTTGTAATTGGACAATAGTTTTTTCCAGGGTGCGATCATGACTAATCATAAGATTAAACGAACTTACCTGAGTGAAGTTTAATCTTGATTATATGAGGCCTCGTCGAAATAAATAGGTTTAATGTAGTATCCCCTCTTCGTGCTAAGCGGTCACGTATTTTAAAGTACACAAATCTGCAACCCCTCCGGCTCTTCTCTCATTAGTATACCTAATCAGTCTTTTTAAAGTGTTATTTGTTGCATTTATTTCGGGTTATGGGAAGTAAAAAAAAAAAAAAAATGGGTGGGACCTATTTATTTCGACGAGGCCTCATATAATCAAGATTAAACTTCACTCAGGTAAGTTCGTTTAATCTTATGATTATACTCGACCTCGTCTCATAAATAGGTTTAATGTAGATGTTTAAAGCAAAATGCAACAAATATCTAGTAAGCTAAGGGTTTTATTAATACCACCATTATTATTATTATTTTGTGTAGTCGGTAACGAGAATAACTAAACAACTAAAAATACAATAACAAAACAAAAAATAAAAAATTTTCTTAACCTTATTATTAAGACAATTAGCTACTTGTGGGTAATATCGCCTCAGCAAAATTATTATCTGATGTGAGAGGTCTATTGTAAAATAAGGCAAATGTTTTTGACCTTTGCGTCCACCCAGCCGCTCGACAAATTGTGTCAATGGTAATTCCTTTCCTAGCCGCCGCCGAGGTGAACGCGTGTCTAGTACTGTGTGCAGTGAACTTAGAGGTGTCCACGCCACTTTTATTAAGCATAACTTTTATCCATCTGGATACAGTTTGTGTAGATGCCGCTTTGTGCGGTTTAGATGTAGTAAGGTAAAGGCTAGACTCCGATTTACGTAAATCTTTAGTTCTATCTAGGTAGTCCAGTAGGGTTCTTGCTACACAAATAACCGGATCATTACGGCAGAAAGGTAGAGTCAAGATAGGCTGGATTCTATTTTTACCTGATGTTTTCAGACGTTTGGGAATCTTGATTTGGATTTTATTATCAAATCTAACAATGTCCGAACAATTTATTGAATTAATTGTCTGAACACGTTGCCCCGTAGCAAGAATCATGAGTGTTGCTAACTTATGTGTTAATATTTCTAAAGTAATCTTTTCTTCCGGAATTGATCGAATATAATCAAGAACGATATTAGGATCCCATATTTCGTCATATTTAGGAAGACTCGGCCGTAAATGATAAACTCCCTTAAAAAACCTTTTAATTCTAAAATCTTGACCTATTTCGGGTCCTGAAATTTGCGACATTGCGGATCTGTAAGTATTGAGCGAGCTATATGATACCCCTTTCTTATATTGTATTGTTAAAAATTTTAAAACTAATTCTACTGTAGGCGAAAAAGCATCCATTTTGTTTGTCCCGCAAAAGTTCCACCATAGCTTTAGTCCAGTATTGTACTGCTTTAATGTATTCTCCGTGATGGATGCGAGGCAGATCTCTAGATATTCTTGTGGTACTTCACCTTTCTGTAATGCTTGTAAGATAACACTCCGGCTACCAGGGAAAGGGATTTCCAAAGCGGGTGGGGTGTTCTGTTAAAGGATAATAACTTTTTGTTAGGACTAAAAATAATAAGGTCCCCCTCTAATAAGTTATAAAAAATAGGAAACCAAGGCTGAGTGGCCCAGAGTGGTACAATAACTATTCCCCTACCTTCATCGTTTATAATTTTCTGAAGTACTTTTAGAATTAAGCAGAAAGGTGGACATGAATAGAAATAAAAATCTTTCCAATCTAATGTAAAAGCATCTACTTTGTAACAGTCTGGATCCCTCAACCAGGAAATAAATTTTTTACACTTAGTATTGACTCTACTGGCAAATAAATCAATTTCAGGGGTGCCAAACTTTTCTCGGATATATTGGAATGATGATTCATTTAGTTCCCATTCTGTCTCTATTTCGAGATTGCGTGATTGTTCGTCAGCAATGGCATTTTCTGAGGATTTAATATAGGACGCAAATAAAAATATATTCCTCTGTTCACACCAAGACCAGATTTCCCTGGATAAGTTATTAAGGTCTGGAAACTGAATGCTGCCCATTCTATTTATATAGGCTATTGCCGTAGTGTTGTCTATTCTACATAGAATGTTACAATTTTTAACACTAGAAGCAAAACATTTAAGAGCAAAAAATGTTGCCAATAATTCCAGGTAATTAATATGAAACTGTTTTTCTTTGTCTGACCAGAAACCTTGTGATTTTACACCATTGCAATAAATTCCCCACCCTATTAAAGATGAATCTGAAAATATCTCCATAGCAAAGTTTTCTATTTTAATAGGTTTTTGAGCTATAGGTAATATATTTTTCCACCATTTAAAATCTATTGATAAATTTTCCGATAAACACATGTATTGGTTATAATTTCCCTTTGATCTCTGTAAGGCTAGAAATTTTTTCTCTTTCAAACAATTTTGTGTATACATAACTATACCTAATCGCTGGGCAAACTGAAACTATGCTACCGATAAATTTTGCGAAATCTCTTATTTTACATCTCTTAGTGTTAGAAAATTTTTCAACAAGATCTAACATCTTCGATTGCTTATCAGTAGGTAAGGAATGTGTATGTGAATCATAAACAAAGCCTAAATAATGAATTCTATGACTTGGTGTAAGTTTGCTTTTCTCAAAATTAATGACAAACCCTAAGGACTGTAAAAGCTTTACGGTAGTTCTTACATTATCCATGCATTCCTGATATGACCTACCTAGCAATAAAAAATCATCCAAATACAAAACAGACATATATCCTTGTTGCCTTAAATGGGAAAGTACAGGTTTCATTAATTTCGTAAAAACAAAAGGAGCAATATTTAATCCAAAGGGCATTATATTGTATTGATATATTGATGTATTAAAAGAAAATCTTAAATATTTCCTGTGACTCTTCCATATTGGTATCAAGAAATATGCGTCTTTAAGGTCAAGTGTGGCCATAAAATAATCTTCCAGCTTAAAATGTGATGTAGTAATGTACTTATTTAATGATTTTAGGTTTAAAATTAACCTTTTTGTGCCATCTGCTTTTGGTGTCAGGAAAATTTTTGATAAATATTGATTTTTGCACGGATTCACTCGGCTTATAGCTCCTGTACCGAGCAGATTATTAACTGCAAAGGTGATATCTGCCTGGTCAGATGTAGAGAAAACAGAATTATTTGGAACAAATTTTTGTCTAGGCTCACAATCAAAAGGTAATTTTAGCCCTTCTATATAAGATAAAATATTTTTATCCGAAGTAAACTGACGCCATTGTTTGAGAAAGTACTTAAGACGTCCCACTGGATTACTGACCTGCTCTGGAGTTTCTATTAGTGGGGTCTCGACTGGTGTTGGAATCTGTCCCTTGTCTTTGAGGTTTCTGGTTGTCTGGTCCCGGAGTTGTAAGTTCGACGAAATTGCTGGGGTCGAACTCTTTTCTGAGCCTGTCTTAGCTGTTGTCCACTCTGAGGGTAACGGCTCTGAGTGTTTGCCCCGAGTGGACTTTTCAAGTTTAAATTCGGCTTACTAGCAAATGCTTTATTTGCAACATATCGGGGACCGGTTTTACGCAGGGCTGGGCGTAATCCTTGACTAAAGAGCTTCATACTTTTTGCTGCATT
Source organism: Leptura quadrifasciata (assembly GCA_963675555.1). NCBI lineage: Eukaryota > Metazoa > Arthropoda > Insecta > Coleoptera > Cerambycidae > Leptura > Leptura quadrifasciata. The sequence continues at coordinate 132,459,919 of OY776675.1, forward strand.
CACCCGTTCGTCAAGTTTGTCACCAAAGAGAAAATTTGTTATTGGGGCATCTTTTAACGTTTATTGAAAGTCCCTGCTAAGATTTATCAATAACAAATCTCGTCTAGATCGTGATTCCGAATGATGAATGTCCGCGATTAGCCTGCATGCATTGCTAAGGACCTCTATTTGTTCCTTATCTTCCCTCCCCCCCTTTTCTATCATCTTGGAAAGAACATATGCCATACCGGTCAAACCAGCACTTAATTGTTGTTGGCGGTTTGCTAATTTCTCATCTCTTCTTACCACCTGGTAGTTAACGGCGTTTTTTACCTCTGTGTTTAATTTCGGTGATGTAAGGCTCTGAAAATTGTTTGGGGGAGGTAATTTTTGCATAATTTCGATCCTTTTGTTATCTGCAAGACCATTTTTAAGAACAAAATCCCATCTAGGAATGATATTCTTATTAATATCTGGACCATACAAGGTGTCCGAAGTGGATGTCTCTCCCAAAAGAGCCACAATGTCATCATTGGATTCGTTATCATCTGTATGTGTGTGTGTGGTCTGAATATTCCGGGCATTTTCTATAGAAGAGAAAAATTGTTTACTGATCATTGTATCACAGCCCATTAAGATATTTTTATAAATTGCCACCACAAGCAATTTATTTTTGCTGCCACAAGCAAATTATAATAATTAACCTATTAATTTATTAGGTATTTCTATGAATTGCCACCACAAGCATTATGCTACCACAAGCAATTATTTATTTTGCTACCACAAGCAAACTTGAAAATTAATTAGCCGAAGCAGGCATTTGTATCAATTAAAGTTAAGTGTGTAGTGTTGCCAAAAGCACAAAATATTTTCATGGTGCTGCCAAAAGCACAAAATATTTTCACGGTGCTGCCAAAAGCACAAAATATTTTCATTACCATTAAAGGAAAAATGTATGTAAATTGAATACAGCCACACACATAAAATAAAATAAAAATTACTTAATAATTCATGGATAGTGCTGCCAAAAGCACAAAATATTATATTATATTATTATAAGGGAAATCACAGCCAACTCGTTTATAATTTAATTTCTAAACACCTCATCTTATGGGACAATAAATGAACCTCGTTCGACCACAACATATTTGTTTATTTTTCAAATAACTTACCCCTGTCCTCTGCTAGATAAGACGTAGGTAGATGTCTGAGAATTATCATCAAGATTGTCAACAGACTCATCATAATGCTCCCCTACGATACTCTCC